>BSBK01009784.1:52500-302500 GCA_027943335.1 Chamaecyparis obtusa
CATGAGGTATTCCAAAGAGGTTCTGGGTCCCCATATTGTGGATTATTTTACCCCTAGGGTTGGATGGAAAAATCTTCTACATCACTTCAACAATAGACCTAACCTTCTCCATCTGGTCTTTGATCTTCAACATCTTTTGTCTTGGATTAGAATTCCCCTTTCCCCTAGGGAGGATTGGTTTTGTTGGACTTTGCAGACCTCTGGATTCTTCTTTGTTAAGTCTATTTACCTCTCAATGGTCAAGTTCAATGGTGATTCCAATAGCTCGCAGAGAGTCTAGAATGCCCAACTCATCCCTAAAATTATTTTTTCTAATGGGCCTCCATGCATGGGAAAATCCTTACCCTGAATAATCTTCCAAAGTGTGGATTTCAATTCCCGAACTATTTCTATCTCCACAAACAAGATACTAAAACTATTTCCCACTTGGTCATACACTACAAGTTCACTTCCTATGTCTGGCATCACATTCTCCAAAAACTTAACATCCACTAAGTCTTTCAAAATGACATCTAATAATTTAATTTGGATTGGAAAATCCATTCCCAACACTCCCTTATCAAACAACTTTAGCTCCAATTGCCTCCTCATGTTTTCTGGTGTCTATGGAAAGAAAGGAATAACAAGGTTTTTCGTGATAAGGAGCAATCTATTAACAAAGTGTTGTTTGTACTTTATGTAAAATCCTCCAAGAAAACCTCTATGTTAGAAAATGGAAAATTCCTTCTGAGCCTCCTTCTCATTGGGACTCTTGTTGGCTTCTTCCTGGAAGCTCCTGGAGGATTTCAAGAAGTTTGACAATTCTAAATAAAAACCTCATGCTAGTACTTTTTTGGTAACCCCCTATCTTCCCTTGGTGTAAGCTCAATTTTGATAGTGCTACTAGGAATGGTGTGGTTTTTGGGGGCACGATATCATAAGAAGTCATAATAGTTCACTCATTGGTACCTATTAAGTTCACTTACATGACTCTACCAACAACCAGGCTGAACGTACAACTCTTCTACATGGTATCAAGTTTTCCCTCTCTATGGGCATTCACACTCTTGTGATTGAGGGGGATTCTCAATTAATTATTGATGCTACCAAAGGGACCTATTCCTTTGGTTAGTCTATTCAAGATATCATAAATGACATTTGTGGCCTTCTTAATGGTTTTGATGACTTAATTCTACAACACATCTATAGAGAGGGTAACGTTGTTGTTGATCATGTTGCCTTTGTTGGGTTGGATATTACTGGTATTGAATGTTGGTGAATGATGAGTTCCCTCCCTCTTAGGACTCACACCTTCATGAGAAAAGGAACCCCCCTTTAGTTATGATGATGATAAATACTAATGGTTGGGCTATGCTTCTGGTTCTATTCGATCTTCTTGGTGGGCTCTTGGGTTACGATATGTTGGTGATTTTCCTTAGGATGGGTTTAAATTGTCCACATGGGCAGTTTCTAGACTTACATGTCACCATGTTTCTTCATCATGATTTTTTAAGGCTTAGTTTTCATAATTATTTGCACCACTATAGTTTTGATGGGACTATGGACAAGTTGGAGAAATGTGCTAAAATCCTTGTCATTCTCAGAAATATCATCTCCTCTAGTACTTTCTATTTTGGAGACCTTTCGCATGAGAAAACTAACAATTTTGGGTTGGGAATCAATTTGGGCTAGATTTGCATTAATTTCCTTCATTATTCCCATTCAATCTGACTTTTAATGATCATTTTCTTCAAAAGTCCATTCTTGGGGTTTCTTCTGCACAACTTCTCTATGATTATTGTGAGCACTTTTCTCTGCAGTCTGTTCAATTTCCTCTACTTGAATATGGGTGGTGACTGTGTGCACATGTAGCATAATAAATGTGATGAATGGAAAAATGTTGCTAAGGTTTGGCATATATGTAAGGAGGGTGGTATTGCCCAATTAATGGAGATCATGAAGGGCCACAATGAAAGTCTTTCCAATAAGTTTGTTAGTTTTTGGGATGCAAAAAGGGTTACCATGGGTGGAATTTTATTTAAAGTTAATGAAGATGTGATAATGCAGGCTACAAGCCTTTCCACTGTGGGTTTCAAATGAAAAAATATATATTAAGGTCCCTAATACTGCAAGTCTAAACCAATTCTTTATGTGCTAGAGAACAACCTATTAAGATCAGAAGGGGCTTTGATTGTGAACAACTTCTGGAGTTGTGGGATCACATCTATCTTGTGGTTATGAGCTTGTATTTCATGCTAAAGGGTAGATTTGGAGTGTATTTGTAATACCCCTCTCATAGTTTTTTTTAGTTTTTATGGCCATACTCTTTTAGGCCACTCTTCATGTTGATTATCTGCATTTGATGATGTTATTTATATTTATGGTTTTATTGACCCCATACTTGCATGTGTATGGTTAGCATGTATGTTTTAATTTTTTGTTTGATGTGCTTGATGTGGCTGAGAGATGGAGTCGTAGTTACTTACTTGTGAGATCCACATGATCGACTAATCCCTGCCATTGTCTATTATATATTTATACATGTATGTACATGCTTGTCTTTTCTGCATGAGGACATCGACTTCCCTAAATTATCAGGATGAGCGTGCCCTATCACAATATCTCAATAGTAAGAGAGGGGGGATAACAAACATATCAAAGTCCCAATCCTAAGCCAATAATTATCTTGAAATAGTCGGCTTCTAAAACAAACAAATATTAAATACAACAACAGTCGGCTCACAAATAGCCTTATAATTATTTAATTCTCTAGGTTGGCCTCTAGATATACATAGGAGAATATAACAAGAGATACCAACAATAAATGCATCAATTTAACCAACCAAATCACCAAGAACTCTAGTCGGTAACCGGAACAACCGAGTGCCAGAGAGAAACAACCAAGCACTAGTGAAACAACTGACCACACCAAGCATCACCGAGCAATATAGGCATCATGAAGCAAGCACATTGACTAAGCACCATAGGCATCATTGAGTACCAATTCAACTAAGCACAAGAGGTTTCACTGAGTTCCTTCAGCGACTGAGCTTCCTTCAATAACTGAAACCACCAATTAAAGCTGCAACTGAGTAACACATAACCAAAATAACACACTACCATGCAGATTCACTAAGGACCCAAGAATGCCCCTGCATCAGACACCCCAAGTTTGAAAAGATGTTCTCGTATGCTGGAAGAACATCTTACGGGATTCAACACATAAACCTCAAACTGGTTCTTCACATACAAGTCCTCCAACTTTTCACCGTGCATAGTCTTCCACTTTTGTTTCCTCTATCTTTTCAAGTCTTTCAATGATAACACACAAGTTTGTTCTCCATACTGATCATCCATACCTCCAGGATCCAACAACTCAACTCGGCTACCAATACTTAGGCTCCTCCTACCAAGTGTTGTAACCAACAAATGCATCAGGAAAAACTTCTTGTCATCCTTCTCAATAGTAAACACATTCTTCACACAATCATACATAGCTTTGCAATCATATTGCCAAGGTCTACCGAGCAATATATGATAACTATTCATCTCCACAATATCACATAGCACAAGATCCTTATACTAGCCAATCTGAACATCAATAAAGCATTGTTCCCTTACTTCCAAAGCATGATCATCTTGTAACCAGCCAATCCTGTAAGGATAATGATGCTTCATTCTTTTCACACCGATTTCCTGAACCATGTCCTCAACAACAAGGTTATCAGTACTACCACTATCAACAATTACATCAAAAAATTTACCTCCAGAGTTGCACCGAGTCCTAGACAAGTTACTCCTATAACAAGGTTCCACCTTTGCACCGAGTCCTAGACAAGTTACTCCTATAACAAGGTTCCACCTTTGCACCGAGCAATGTTCTCTGAACCAGCAAATTCTTAGATTCAGGTTCATTCTAAATGTTCTCATTTACCACAGCATTTCGTTAGTCACCAAGCTTTTTTTGTGTACACTCAAAAGAATGGTGTCCTTCTTCACCACAATTATAACAAGTACCTTTAAAGATAACTCTACATGTCTTTTTCTTTGGTTCTACAGGTTTCTGTTCATCTTCTGTAGTCAGTTTATCCTTCACCAAGTGATCAATATTTTCCTTCCCTCGGGGATTACCATGTTGTTTCCTTTTCAACTTATCTTCTACCTTCAGAGCATACAAATAAGCATCTTCAATAGAATCAATCTTCAACATACCAATCTCATCCTAAATATTAAATCTTAAACCATTCACATACCAAGCTACCATTTCCTTACCAAGTTCTCTTTGTCTAGACCAAATAGTAAGTTTGTAGAACTCCTCAGTATAATCTTCAACAGTCAAATATTTTTGCTTCAAATTTTGCAACTTTTTAAACAAGTCAAGCTCATAGTCAGCAAGCATGAACTTATCTTTCAATTTAGTCACCATCAACCTCCATTGGTTGATCTTCATTTCACCTTCATCTCTCTATCTCTTTGTAATTATTTCCACCAAAGAGCAACATGTCCTTTCAACTTAGTCTGTGCGAACCTCACCGTAAGAGGATCTTCGATTTCTTCAAGCTCAAAGAAGTCTTCTAATTCATCAATCCAATCAATCAAATTCTCAGGTTTCAAAGTACCAAAGAAATTAGAAACTTCCATCCAGTAACTAGTACTTAACCGAGCTCCGGATCTCTGCAACCAACCAGTTCTATCTTCACTAGATCTATCCCTCTAATCAAATCTATCATCACCACTAGATGCAACAGCTTCAAAGTCTTCAACAGCTTCCTTATAACCATCCTTAGTACCAAGATTCTGAGGTACACCAGTCATATCTCTCATGATTTCTAATGAACTAAAACTGATTTAGAACCTGATTGAAGAATCTATGATATAGAGATCACCGAGGAGGAGTTGTTGATTAGATATGTAAGATGATTAAATCAGTATTATGTTGTCATTGATGTCAACTAAGTTTGACATTACTTATCTTGTAAGTTACTATACTGAAATATCTATAGAAAAGGAGTGAAAAAGATGAAGAACATAAATATCTACATGAGCAAGATGTATATGATAGATGAGGATTAAGAATACATTGAGTAACTTGTTGATGAGTCTATGACCTTATGATATTGACTTGATTATGTTGCATTCATCTATGATGAAGAATAGAGCTGAAAGATACAAAGTTGTGTTGTCGGTTAATGAAGCATTACGGTATACACCGATGGAGTGTAGTGCATATCGAGCTTGTGTTCATCGATGCATTTCTTTGTCAATTGAGTAGAACATAAAGGAATTAAATGATCAGTTTAGCCGATAGGATTGATGAGCTAGAAAGTGCATGATTTCAAGGTAACAGATAAGGTTTGTTATGAAGATCGACGGCTAGCATAATTCGAGGAAGATCTGATGGATTGAATTGAAACAAGTTATTGACACATCAACCGAGGAAGGTTAAGTGGAAAAATCAATGATGATGATTAAGTGGCAAAATCTGATGGAGGAGAAGAAAATGATTTACATGTCTATATAAGAGACTGAGTTTTTACATTGAAAAAATGTCGGAAGAAGAAGATACTGCAGAACTATCGCGTGAACAAGTTTTCATGCATTCTGATCATACTGGTTAGTGAGAACTAAACTACAGAATATACCAAGCATCAGAAAGCTATTACCGAGCGACAAAGAGTAATTACTGATGAACAATAAGTTGATACATTATTGAATCTGAAGTGTTTCATTGATTAGAAAGATTTGTATGAGCTGAATATTGATCTAAACATCTACAATTGAAGTTGTAATAGATTAGATCACCTACTATTACATATTTAACCATTGTATATAGTTAAATCTCTTAACTGAGTGGACTAAGAAAGTCTTATTATGTATCATTCATAGAATGAACATTGTTATCCTATCAACTCCATAGTGAATGCTGGTTGGACAATAATGGTTAGTGTTAAATCCTCTAACAAGGTCACACCTAACATTGTGTTTGTAACCTTTAACAGGGTTGGGTCTTCACCGACCTCACTTTAGAAGAGTGAATAATTTTTGGGTTGTCAGTCCTAGGTGGTTTTTCCCTTCACAGGGTTTCCATGTTAAATCTCTTGTGTTATATGTTGATTATGATATTTGTTTGATGTCATATTTGCATGTTACATATTTGATTTGATTGGTAACTGTTGTATGTTTTAGACTGGTAATCGGTAAAAGCACAGACAGTTTAGTATTTCAGGTTACCGAGTATCAAAAGTTTAAGATAATTTGTTTTGGATTATACATTTTGTTTTGGGATATTGGATAACTGATTCACCTCCCTCTCAGTTATTCTAACAATTGGTATTAGAGCATTGGTTGCTTGGAATTGAGTTTTAAGGACTTTAGTACAAAGATCTCAAAATGTATAATAGGGGAGTGCCAAAGCTGAACAAAGAGAACTTCACAGTATGGCAAAGCATAATGAAGTTGCACATATCTAGAATTGGGAATTATGCCCTTACACTGATGGAGAATGGATACATTGCACCACCCACTGGTCCCCTGACACTTGATCAACTAAGAGACAGGCATGAACACAATATTACTATGATGGAGATTGCTGCTGCCTGTACCGATGCCGAATTTGAAGATATCAAAAGTTGCACAATTGCCAAAGATATGTGGGATAAACTTTCTCAAGTTTACAGTGGTGATGTGAATGTCAAAAGAGCCAGAGCTAAAAGCCTAAGAGGTAGATTTGATGATATGAAGATGAAGGAAGGTGAGAATATTATGCAATACACAAATAGATTGAAAGAGGTAGTACATGCTATTAGAGCATTTGATGGAATTATTGATGAGGAAATAGTAGTAAGCAAGGTTTTGAGAACTTTATTTCCAGTTTATGCAATCAAAATCTCTGCAATTCATGAAACAAGGTCTACTTTGGGTAATGCCCTTACACTTGAAAATTTGATTGGTAAACTCACAACTTTTGAATTGAATAACTTTGGCAATAGTGTTGTACCATCTATTGAATCTGTTTTCATAACTCCTCTAAAAATTGGTAAGTCTAGTAGCCAAAATAAGAATGAGAGTGATAGCAATACCGATGATGAGCTTGATGAACTTGAAGCTCTTATGACCAGAAGGTTACCAAGGGTAAAGGAAGGTATAAAGGTGAGTTACCTCTAGCATGCTTCAATTGTAAAGAAGTTGGCCACATTGCTACTAGATGTCCACATAAGAAAGATGATGAAAGAACCAAAGATCGATCTGAAGGAAGCTATGGGAGAAGAAGCAACAGGAGCTATCAACACAAAAATAAAGACAACCAAGATAGTAATGAAAAAGGAAAAAAGGTATGTTATATAGCTAAAGAAAATGAATTTGAATCTAACTATGATGATGATGTAGAAGTAGTATTTATTTCTATGAAAGATGACTCTAAGGAAGAAGAAAAACATGAAGAAACAACAATGATCTCTAAAGTAAACTGAAATGATACATGGATCATAGATAATGTTTGTACACATCACATGACTGGTGATGAGGAGAAATTTGACCGACTTGAAGAATACAATGGAGGATTTGTGAGAATGGGTAATGATGCACCCTACATGGTAAGAGGTAAAGGTTCACTAATGATTAATGATAAAATAAGATGTGACAATGCATATTGGGTAAAAGGACTGAACTATAATCTGCTAAGTGTGGCACAACTAAACAATTTAGGCCACCGACTTTCTTTTGAGAGAAAAAAGGTAAAGATATATGATGATGGAGGAAGACTTGTTGGAACTGGTACTCAATCTAGAGGTAATCTATTTTATCTTGATATTGATCAGTCTTCTTGTTTGATAATGAAAGATGAAGATGCATGGTTGTGGCATAAGCAGTTATGTCATGTAAATTTTGATAACATGATTAAGATTAGTAAAAGGAAAAGAGTTAGAGGTCTGCCTAACTTGTCAAAACCTGATCATGTTATGTGCCATGAATGTCAGAAGGTAAGATGACTAAGGCTAGTTTCAAAAGCAAAGACTACTCAACAAAGAAGATACTTGAGTTGGTTCATACCAACCTATGTGGTCCTATGAGAACTCAGAGCTATTATGGTGATATATACTTTATTCTTTTTGTTGATAACTATACTAGATTGATGACTGTCATGTTCTTAAAAGAAAAATCTGAGGCATTCAAGATGTTTAAGTGGTATAAGGCAAAAGTAGAAAAAGAGATAGGTAAAGAATTGAAATGCTTAAGATCTAATAGAGGAGGTGAATTTATCTATAATGAATTTACTAACTTCTATAATGAGCATGGTATTAAAAGACAAGTCTCAACACCGAGGACACCTCAACAAAATGGCATTGCTGAAAGAAGGAACATGTCAATTTAGTTGACTGTGTTAGAACATTGATGTTGCAAAAGAATGTTGCTCAAACATGCTGGAGGGAAGCTGTCAGTATAGCTATTTATGTTCTTAACCAAGTTCAACTGAAGAAGGACAGCAACAAGACACCCTATGAGTTATGGTTTGGACACAAACCGACAGTAAGTTATTTCAAAGTTTTTGGAAGCAAATGTTTTATTCTGAAAGATGAAGGAAATGGAAATTTTTACTCAAAAGGTGATGAGGGTATATTCCTAGGATACTCTACTAAAAGCAAAGCATATAAGTGTCTGAACAAAGTTACAAATAAAATGATTAAGATCACTAATGTTTGAGTAGATGATTTTGATGACAAAAATATAGAGGAAAGCAGAAAGGAACCATAAGACTATGGAAGATTCACTTACATTGAACAACCTGAGTATTTACCAACACAGCAGATAGTGATAACCAGTCAACATGCAAATCCTATTGAGGAACAAGAAAGAGTAACTGATGAGCAGGATGGAGCTACCAAGCAAGTAAATGAACCTTCACAGGATGAACAAGAAAGAAGAGATTGAGTACTAACAAGATTTGTCAGAAGACATCATCCTGAGATGCAAATTATTGGAGACAAACAAGCTAGCATGATGACAAGGAGCAAAGCAAGACAAGGTACATGTCTAGTTTGTGAATTTGAACCTAAAAATGTGAAAGTTGCATTAGAGACTGATGAATGGGTTAATACAATGAAAGAGGAGATAGAGCAAATAAAGAAGAAAAAAACTTGGATTTTAGTACCTCGACCAAAAGACAAGAATGTTATCTGTACTAAATGGATTTTCAGGAACAAACTGAATGAGAATGGAGAGGTAACAAGAAATAAAGCTAGATTAGTATGCAAGGGATATGCACAGGAAGAAGGAATTGATTATGGTGAAACATTTGCACCAGTTGCTAGACTAGAAGGAGTTAGAATGTTACTTGCATACGCTACACACAAGAAATTTAAGGTTTATCAAATGGATGTGAAGTCAACATTTTTGAATGGGATACTTGAAGAAGAGGTCTACATAGAACAACCAGAAGGGTTTGTTGATCCAGATAATAAATACATGGTATGTAGACTATACAAAGCTTTATATGGTTTGAAACAAGCATCAAGAGCCTGGTATGAAAGGCTGCATACTTATTTGTTAAGTATTGGATTTGTAAGAACTAGTGAGAACAACAATTTGTATATGAAAGGAGATACTGATGATACCATTCTTATTGCTGAAATATTTGTGGATGATATTATTTTTGGAGGCCAAGATCACATACGCAAAGCCTTTGCTAATGAAATGAGAAAATAATTTGAAATGTCTATGTTCGGAGAGATTAAATTCTTTCTAAGATTACAAGTGATTCAGTAGAGTGATGGGATATTCATCACATAATCTAAGTATATAAAGGAAGTCTTGAAGACATTTGGCATGGGAGATGCTAAACCTATGGGAACACCGATGGCTACTAGATGTAAACTGACTAAGGAGGATGAAACTATAGAGGTAAACCAAACACTATACCGATCTATGATTGGTAATCTAATGTATGTAGTTCATAGTAGACCAGATATAGCACATGATGTGGGAATTGTTGCTAGATTTTCTGCTAACCCTAGAGAATCACACATGGTTGCTACTAAGAAAATCTTAAGATACCTAAAAAAAAATGAAGATTATGGACTATGGTATCCTAAGGAAGGCAAATTTGAACCGAAGGTTTATACTGATGCTAATTGGGCTGGAAATGTGGATGACAGAAAAAGCACCACCAAAGGAGCATTCATCTTTGGTGAAAGACTTGTTACATGGACAAGTAAGAAACAAGCTTGCATTTCTCAGTCTATAGCTGAAGTAGAGTATGTTGCTACTACTACAAATTGTTTAAACATTGCATATATTAAGCAAGTATTGGAAGGAATGAATGAGGTAATCACTGAGCCGGTGATTATATACTGTGAAAATACAAGTGCAATAAATATTTCAAAGAATCCAGTGATGCACTCTAAGAAAAAGCACATATCTATTAAGTATCACTACTTAAGAGAACAAGTACAACAGAAGCAAGTGAAGTTAGAATTTGTTACA
This sequence comes from Chamaecyparis obtusa, assembly GCA_027943335.1. Classification (NCBI taxonomy): domain Eukaryota; kingdom Viridiplantae; phylum Streptophyta; class Pinopsida; order Cupressales; family Cupressaceae; genus Chamaecyparis; species Chamaecyparis obtusa. The sequence continues at coordinate 62,959 of BSBK01009784.1, forward strand.
TCAAAAGAACAACTTGCAGATATATTTACAAACCCTCTACCGAAGGACACATTTGAATATTTGAGGACAAGACTAGGGGTCTGTCCCTTGTCTACCAGTCACTAATGTGATTTGGATGTTGCATCATCCTAATCTTATCAGAAGATCATTCATGTTGATGCATCATATTTCACATTTTGGATCATGTTTAAGGCTGTGAAAAGTTTGGGGAACTGGAACAAATTGGCATATCAGTATACAGAGATACAAAGAATGCACCGAACAACAGAGAGATATATAACTACTATAGAGCTGCTTGTTTATTTGTTTCTTTTGGCATTGTTATCAAAGGGAGAGATAAACAATATGAAACATCTGAAACAACAAACACTGAGATATTTATCTAAGGGAGAGACAATCTGAAAGGAACAGAACATTGAAGATCAGTTACAAAGAACATAAGGCTTGTAATGTTGTTTGAGTAATGTAGTGATTAAACATATTAAGCTAAGGGAGAGCTTGTACAACATTTATTCACAAAGTTGTAGAATACATGTTTGGTATGTGTATGGTATATTTCATATTACTTAAGTTTCCATCAATGCCAAAGGGAGAGATTGATGAACTACAACTAATTTAGAACCCAATTAAAGAATCTGTAAATACAGAGATCACCGAGGAGTTGCTGATTAGATATAAAAGATGATTAAATCAGTATTATGTTGTCATTGATGTCAACTTAGTTTGACAGTACTTATCTTGTAAGTTACTATACCAAAACATCTGTAGAGAAGGAGTGAAAGAGATGAAGAACAAAAATATCTACATGAGCAAGATATATATGACAGATGAGGATTAAGAATACATTGAGTAACTTGTTGATGAGTCTATGACCTTATGATATTGACTTGATTATGTTGCATTCATCTATGATGAATAATAGAGATGAAAGATACAAAGTTGTGTTGTCGGTTAATGAAGCATTACAGTATACACCGACGGAGTGTAGTGTATACCAAGTACAGTGTAAACTAAGCTTGTGTTCACCAATGCATTTCTTTGTCAACCGAGTAGAACATAAAGGAATTAAATGATCAGTTTAGCCAATAGGATTGATGAGCTAGAAAGTGCATGATTTAAAGGTAACATATAAGGTTTGTTATGAAGATCGATGGCTAGCATAATTCAAGGAAGATCTGATGGATTGAATTGAAATGAGTTACTAACACATCGGCCGAGGAAGGTTAAGCGGCAAAATCAATGATGATGATTAAGCAGAAAAATTTGATGGAGGAGAAGAAAATGATTTACATGTCTATATAAGAGACTGAGCTTTTACATTGAAAAAATGCCGGAAGAAGAAGATGCTACAGAACTATCACGTGAACAAGTTTTCATGCATTTTGATCATTCTGGTTAGTGAGAACCAAACTGTAGAATATACCAAGCATCAGAAAGTTATTACCAAGTGACATAGAGTAATTACCGACGGACAGTAAGTTGATACATTGTTGAATCTGAAGTGTTTCATTGATTAGAAAGATTTCTATGAGCTGAATATTGATTTGAACATCTGCAATTGAAGTTGTAATAGATTAGATCACCCACTGTTACATATTTAACCATTGTATATAGTTAAATCTCTTAATCGAGTGGACTAAGAAAGTCTTATTATGTATCATTCATAGAATGAACATTGTTATCCTGTCAACCCCATAGTGAGTGTTGGTTGGATGATAACGGTTAGTGTTAAATCCTCTAACAAGGTCACACCTAACAGTGTGTTTGTAACCTTTAACAAGGTTGGGTCTTCACCGACCTCACTTCAAAAGAGTGAATAATTTTTGGGTTTCCGGTCCGAGGTGGTTTTTCCCTTCACAGGGTTTTCATGTTAGATCTCTTGTGTTATGTGTTGATTGTGATATTTGTTTGATGTCATATTTGCATGTTACATATTTGATTTGATCGGTAACTGATATATGTTTTATACTGGTAATCGATAAAAGTACAGACAATTTAGTATTTCAGGTTACCGAGTATCAAAATTTTAAGATAATTTATTTTGGATTATACATTTTGTGTACAAGTAAATGTACCTTCATATAATTAGGGTTAATCATCAACAATAAATGAAATAGAAACTAAATTAAACCATAATAGAGCAACTATTTAGCTAAATCAATGACTAATTGAGCATCCTATGGTTCTCTAACTAAGATGTTAATGAATAAGCTCTCATCAAGTTCTCATTAATGACAGTCCTAGTATGAGAATGATAAAGATAAACAATATGCTAAAGCTAACAATTATCAAGATAAATGCTAAAATGCTCTCAAATGCCTTTCTAAACTCAAATTGCAAGAGGTTTGATGCAATTCTCAGATATGTGGTTGATCCATTATGAAAGATTTTAGCCTTCCTTTTATAGATTTGCCCAATGTGAGGGGGTGTGGTTGCATTTGATCATGATTGAGTTGAGGTTAAGTCTTTGGTTCCACCCTTTGAAGACAATGCAAAGTTTGTGTCCTGAAAGCTTGGGACAAGTAGACAAGATGGATGGCTAAGATTCCTTTTCACTTTGAGTGAATGAGATTCAATTTGGCTTGATCCATGTGAGTGTCTTTCCTTTAATCTCATTGGTTGATGGATTTTCTTCTCTTTTGTGGTTGTTGAGAGTAATTGATTTTTATTAATTGATTTATTTTAGCCACGTACCCCTTGAATGAGTTGAATTTAATTTAATCCAAGACTATACAATTAATTAAATTAATTGTATTTTGATTTGATTGCACTTGATTAAAATGCTCTCCATTTTGATTTATATTGAATTAGGATTTGATTTTCATTTTGATTGGCTAATTATGCATTGTGATTCAATTGATTCAATTTTGTCCTTGATTTGCTTTGATTTATTGTTAAATTGTCTTTGTCCATTTTTAGGTGATTACAAATGCCCCTCTTTGAGTTGACGTGCGAAACATGTCGATTCAAAGAATACTCTAATCTAGCTTGATTGATAGGTCCTCATTCAACGATGATTGATCTCTGATGTTCTTAATGTTTTTCGATGGTTGATCCTTTGATTTTTGATATGAAATTGATTTGATGCTTGTATTGGATATGATGCCCCTTTCATTTGATTACAAAAAAAATTCTGATAACAACTTTCACTTTGATTTGATGATCAATCCCTGATTTTCGATGATGTTACTCATGATATTGATCGCATGCCCCCTTGGGAAATGAATCAAAATTATTGTGGCTGATTTGGTTGATATTGGGAAATTTTGATTTGTTTCCCGATATAGAAATTTGAAAATGCCTTGATCATGAGAGAATTTGATGATAGAAGATGTGATTGATAAGATGTTGATCCTCCAAATAAGTTGATGATGGTTTGGTATCATTTGATGTTAGTCAGAATCACTTGGTTGATGTTGATGTCAATCGGATAGGATAAGTTGATGGGTTGATATTTCGCTCTCAAGCTCTAGAGAGACAAAACAATGATTTTCCTTCCTCATGATATAGAGTTAGGAGATTTGATGTGTTCAAGATGAGAAAATGGATGATAGGATAACTTTATTGACGTTAGATGATCACTTGGATGATTTGACTGATTGATATTTGATACATGATATGATTAGATGATACAAAATTATGGATTGATAGAAGAGAAGGTGATGAACATGATTAGGTTGCCCCTATTTGATTATCATGATTAATTGTTGATGATATCCTTGATGAAGCATGAATCCTTTTATGGATCAAATATTTGATAATGTACTTGTCTCTTGATTAAGTTGATGTACCTTTGATGATGTTGATGAGGGATACTTCAAGCATTGATGATATCATTGATCATTTGATGTATCTTGATTTGGTCTTTTGATAATGATAACTCCACCCCCTTTCTATTTTCCTCTTGCAAATTAAGCTAAGAAAGGCCAAACAATATATACAATGCATCTAATCTAATATGTATGCAGCTAACTGTCATTATTCAAGATTTGGAGCTTATTTTCATCATTGAGCTTTTGGAACCTGAAATTGGTACAACCCTCACTGGTTCAACCATGATGATATGAATACCTCTTTCCTTAGATTTTAACAATTGTAAGTAAACAGTCAAAGAATTGATCCCTTTCATATACAAATGTCCTCAATGATTCTTTGATGATCATGTCATTAGATGAATTTGCATACTACTATGAATCAATCTGACAAGCACTCAAGAAGAAATCAAGAAAATACCATGTCTTAATCATTGCTCATCTAGTCAAATATCATCGATTTGCTAAAAAGACATAGTTCCAAAAATTTAGCAACACTTTGAACATTTTTGCTTTTGTTTGCAGATTCATATTTCAAAAACTTCATCCACTTTGATCCTTAGTTATGTTTAAACTTTTTAGATTTTGATATGATTTGTTGTTTTGAAGATTTTCATTTGATTAAGCTTTTTGAATGTTTGAAATGTGATATTGATTAATAAGTTCAAGTGTAGCCATTTTCCAATTTTGATGCAATGATTTGAGTCAACTGATGTTTTCTTTAGAAAAGCTCATTGAATTTGGATCAGTGCCTCCCCAGTTTGATTTAGCAAAGATCATGCTTTTTTGGGCAATGCAACTTTTGAGTGTTTACTTAAGATTTACAAATTTTTAGATTTTTCAAAATTTTTAAATTTTTAGAGATTTTTTTATTTTTTTGAATTTTTAGAAATTTTTTGATTTTTTTAAATTTTTAGATATTTTTGATGTTTTGGATTTTTAAAAGAACATTTTCACCTTTTTAGATTTTTAGAGATCACTAGTTCTCAAGCAAGATCACATTTAATTTGTCCCCAATGTCTAGCAAGGTATAGGACATGAAAGATGGATTTGCAAACTGATGATTCACCAATGAATAGGCCATGATGAATGAAGAAAGTGTGTTACCCATAGGACCATCTCCTCAAGATTATCCAAGGTAGGGAAAAATAATATCTCAATATAGGCCAATGATGTGGTGTTGAATAGCATATGGAATAATGACCTGGTGTCATGACAATGGTCCAAAGGAATGGACATATCAAGAGACTTTTCCTAACATTTTTCTTTCATTTCTTTTATTCTTGATTTTTCACTTGGATCAAGATCAATGTGGATAGGATCATACAATCATGATAAGGGGTGGTGAAGGCTATGAGTGAATGGTTTGGGATTATGGGAAGGCTTCTTAGGAATAAGAAAGATGGCTTTAGGATAAGAAAGATCATGATAAGGTAGAGTGAATGAAACCAGTGAATAGGCTAATGGATAAGATAACTCATGTCAAGATACTTAATGCTCATAGATATGTTCAACATTGTCAAGATCAAAGGTGAAAGTTGAAGTACAGATGCAAGTGAGATAAATGGTATAAAGATGGAGGATATGATGGATGTAACTTGCCCCCAAGTGCAGAGTGCAAGAGAGGAATTACGCATGACACCTGTTTGCTAGGTTTTCATCATGGTACTTGTTCGAGATTCCACAAAAAGTGGTTTTCACCATAGGATGGATTTCTTTTCTTTTCTTCTTTTTTTTTTTTTCTTTTTCTTTTTTTTTCTTTTTTTTTTAATTTTCTCTTTTTGGATGAACTCAAGCTTCATGCTCTTTGGATACTCCTATAAAAGGTATGATATAGAGCCAAGGCTTTTGAAAGGTATGCTCAAAGATGTTGATAGGGTGATGAAAAGGTGATATGGTGGATAAGGTAGAGGGTGGCTAAAGATTTATGAAATGTATTGGATAATGGAAATGGAAGGATAATGAATGAGAGGATAATAAGTCTTTCCATGTGTGGGCATGAAAAGGGCAATGGAAGGATAATGAATAGGAGGATAAGAAGTATTATCAAGACCAACATTGATACACACCTTGAAAGGTAGTGGAATAATAAAGGAAAATTGGGTGAAATAGCTTGGGATTTTGATGTAAGAGAGGATACGAGACTTGGGACACAAGGACTCAAAATGGATGGATGAGATGGAATGTGTTTGGGAGAATGTGGAGTGGAAACCTTTGGAAGCTTGAATGTCAACTTTGATTTCTCTTTTGTGTGTAAGTCCTTCAAAAGTGACTTGGGAATCCACACTTTCTTTGATTTTTCTTTCCTTTTGGATGCTTTTGAATGCATTTCTTCAATGAGGGATTTACGAACCCACATTTTTAATTTTTTTTCTTTTTGCTTGATGGACCTTTGTTGTCTCTTGAATATTTTTTTTTGTCTTGCATTCACATGTTGATTAGATGGGACATGGTGCTCTTCATACATAAGTGGATTCTTGAATTTTTTATTTTTATGTTGCGCATTCAAATTTCTTCCAACGGACTTGGGATTGGTGAATGAATAAGGTTGACATGAATGGTTCATATGGATGGTTTGATATGGAGGGTTCGTATGGATGGGTGTTTGGTTTCTCAAGTATGTATGTCTTTTTTGATCTTGATAGGATATAGGGTAAGTGGATTGTGGGCTAGGGATGGTAGGAAAGGTTGATGGAGGGATATAGGGACCCAATATGGATGGAAGATATGAAGGTTTCAACTTTGGGATATAGGGACCAAAGATGAATTTGGAGGATGTATAATGAATATGCATATGCACAAATGGAGGTAAATGGGATGTAGGAAGGATATCAACATCTTTATTTTGAGTTGCATGGCCAAGACTTTCATCTTTCAGATTTATCTTTGTACCAATAGGCTTATATGTAGCTTTGATAGGAGCAGTTGAAGCTTGAGATAGATATGGAGGCTTATGAAAAGTGGATGTTGGGGTACTTTGATCTTGACAAGGATCTTTTGATAGCTTAGGAAGAATACTTTGCTTTTTATTTTTGATAAGTTCATTAGAGATGGAAGGAATACTTTGATCTTTCTTAGGAGATGGATATGATATAAGAGGTGAAAGAATATGGGGTGTTTGAGATGGAAGTATATCTTCTTGAAAGAAATGGAAGGGTATGAAAAGTTCATCATGATATTATTAGGATATGGTACTTTGGTCAACTATAGGATAAGGAGGGATAATATCTTGATCTTGATCCTTCATAAGACTTGTTTCTTTGCACTCTTGATTAGTCTCTTGACATGGAGCCACTTCTAAGGACAATGTAGGATTTTGGATATTCACATGGGATTATTGAAGGGATGATGAAGGTTCATTTGAAATAGGAATGATAGGGATTGTAGCACTTGAATTATTGGGGTCTATAACCTTTGAATCATGGAATAAGTTTGTAGCAAGATGTAGGTTAGCCTGGATCTCTTTTAGAGGTAGTCCTTGAGGATATACATAGTCAATATGAAAACTGTTTGGATCTTTGTTTGATGGAGGAATATTGGATAGCTTTTCTTCTATATGAAATGGAGGAATTTGTGAAGCTTTGTGAGATGGATGAAGGATAAAAGGATTACTCTTGCTATATAGAGGTTTGTGCATTAGATCTTGCTTGAGAGTAGTATCTTCATTAGATGAGTCATTAGGATTTTCAATTTCAATTAAGTCCTCATCAATAAGATCTTGGATTTTATATTTCAACTCCATGCAATATGAAGTTTCATGCTCATTATGTCTATGACATGCACAATAGTTACTCAAAAAGATAAAACCACATGAAGTGATTTGAGGCAACATGATGAGATCATTTTCAAGGATTTTTTTCAAAGCTGATTCGTATGAAATTCCAAAAGGAGTAAATGATCTATCCCAAGGATATTTGGATGTTTTTGTGTTTCTCAAAGAGTTTCCATATGATGAATATTGTTGAGATGGGACTAATTCCTCTTGATTTCCTTGATCAAAGATGAGATTCTCTTGATATTTTGAAATAGGTTCTTCATCAAATATTGGTTTATCATTAGGATATTCTTGATCAAATATAGGATTTTCATGATATTCTTCTTGATCAAATTTATACTTAATGTAAGATTTTGTAATAGCCCTTTTATCTGAAGAATATGTAGATGTGGATGTAATATTAGGATCATAAAGGTAAGGAAACAATGTTCTTAATGATAATTTGTTGGATAATGTTTCCATTTCTTTTTCCATTTCTGAATAGAATATTCTCTTGAATTTTTATTGTTAATTGATTTTTGATCTTAAAGAATTTTTTCTTTTTGTAATCAAATATCTTCAAGCACAATATAATGATTTTATCAATTAGCACAAGAAATTCTTCCAAGCAATCTACCTAAGGTCAAATTTGGCTTTTAAATGACTCTAATGAGGTAGGCCTGCTAATTTATCAAGGATTTAGTATGGATTCCATTCAAATAGACTTTAATATCTCATCCCCCAAGTATGTTAAGGGGCTTCCCACATGCACCAAGGTTCAATTTTGTGCAATCCGTGAGGACTACTAGAGGAAGTTTGAAAAATTAATATCCTTTTGTCATGTACCCTATTAAGGATATATGCATTTTGTTTTAGAGTGGGTTTGATTCCCGTGGCAAAAAGTGAGCGTATCCCACTTTGGGTTGTCCCTCACACCGGCCTCATTAAGGTAAACTTAGGAGGCGAGCCCACTAAATTTCTAGCATGTTCATTTTGAAAACAAGGAAAAATAGAATTAAGGTTAAGCTTTTGGGAATTTGGTTCATCAAGAAGGTGAAGAGCATATCCCTAACTTTCCCTTTAGTTCCCAAACACAATTTAACACTGTTCAATTGATTTTAGCCACTAAATATAGGGATTTGAGTATTTCTACTCTCTTCCACAAACAAGGGGCTTTGATTTATGTGTTTGATTCTTTGATCCCTCTTAATTACTAGATTCTTGAAATGCACCAAATGCCACAAACTAAGGAAAAATATTAACTAGTTTAGGCTTACCTCTTTCTTTGTAGCTAACCAAAGTTAGGGGCATTTTTGAGTGATTTCATTATTTTCATCTCACCTTGACAATAGCTCCTTCCAAGTGTGTTTTTCCTCCAGCAAGTTAGACAACACTAAAAATCACAATGAGGGGAAACCAAAACCGAATTTGACAAAGCAAAGATTTATGTAATGAATTTTAAGTACCTTATTTGCCAATTTTCAAACAAAAACTTGAATTAAGGACTAAAGATCCAATTAAGAGAGACAAATTTATGTTTATAAGCTTCAATAATAGCAAGGTACTTTTGATATACCTAATTATCCTCCTCTTGTGTTGACTCAAGAACAACTTTGATATGTGCTTTGTTTTCCCTTTTGATCTTCTTAGCAAGTGCCTTCTCTTCTTGATTAAAAATGCGTTCTAGCTGTTAAACCTTCTGATGCCTATTCATTCATAGTCAAAATATACAAACATAAAGTTAGATGATGAAATTTATCAATCTGAAAGCAAATTATGACAGAAAATTGAAAGTGACATTGTCTAGAAAATACGTGATATCAAATTATTTGTAAGCGTAACTTTACTGTTAGTAAGCAACACTTAAAAGTGCACAGGAGACACTTAAAAGTTCACAGGTGACACAGAAAAGTGTACAGGTGACACAGAAAAGTGCACAGGCAACACAAAAAAGTGCACATGCGACACAGAAAAGTGCACAGGCAACATAAAAAAGTGCACAGGTGACACAGAAAAGTGCACAGGCGACACTTAAAAGTGCATAGGCATAAGAAAATTATTGTTAAGCGCAAGCAAAATTTAAAAATGTGACAATGAACTAATTCAAAGTGGCAATGAATTAATACAATGCGTGAAGCAAAAGATCATAGGTGTGATTGTTTCTGTCAATTACGGAGCAAAGCTTTGACACAGGCAATAGTGAATTACAAATCTACAACACTTCTTAGATTGTAGGCGTGACTGTTTCTATCAAAGGCATGAACACTTTGTCGCAGAGGCGTGAACATTTTTCTTCTAGGCGATAAGAAAGAATTTAAGACAAAAATAGAAAGTATTGACCAGGCGCGAATAGTCAGCATATAGGCATCGACACAGAGCTTGTAGGTGTCATTTAATTGATTACAGGTGTGACTAAATTGACTATACGCGACATTTCACCTATTTCCTACAAAAATTCCACAGAAAATAGCAAATACAAGCATACAAAATATGATCCAAATGATGAAATTGATAAAATGAGGTTTAGGGCCCCACAGTGGGCGTCATTTTGTGTACAAGTAAATGTACCTTCATAGAATTAGGGTTAATCATCAATAATAAATAAAATAGAAACTAAATTAAACCACAATAGAGCAACTATTTAGCTAAATCAATGACTAATTGAGCATCCTATGGCTCTCTAACTAAGATGTTAATGAATAAGCTCTCAACGAGCTCTCATTAATGATAGTCCTAGTATGAGAATGATAAGAATAAACAATATGCTAAAGCTAACAATTATCAAGATAAATGCTAAAATGCTCTCAAATGTCTTTCTAAACTCAAATTGTGAGAGGTTTGATGCAATTCTCAGATATGTGGTTGATCCATTATGAAGGATTTTAGCCTTCCTTTTATAGATTTTCCCAATGTGAGGGGGTGTGGTTGCATTTGATCATGATTGAGTTGGGGTTAAGTCTTTGGTTCCACCCTTTGAAGACAATGCAAAGTTTGTGTCCTGAAAGCTTGGGACAAGTAGACAAGATGGATGGCTAAGATTTCTTTTCACTTTGAGTGAATGAGATTCAATTTGGCTTGATCCATGTGAGTGTCTTTCCTTTAATCTCATTGGTTGATGGATTTTCTTCTCTTTTGTGGTTGTTGAGAGTAATTGATTTTTATTAATTGATTTAATAGATTTATTTTAGCCATGTACCCCTTGAATGGGTTGAATTTAATTTAATCCAAGACTATACAATTAATTAAATTAATTGTATTTTGATTTGATTGCACTTGATTAAAATGCTCTCCATTTTGATTTATATTGAATTAGGATTTGATTTTCATTTTGATTGGCTAATTATGCATTGTGATTCAATTGATTCAATTTTGTCCTTGATTTGATTTGATTTCACCTGATTCACTTTGATTTATCGTTAAATTATCTTTGTCCATTTTTAGGTGATTACACATTTTGTTTTGGGACACTGGATAACTAATTCACCCCCCTCTCAGTTATTCTAAGAGATTTTGTCCATCATGTCATTCTTCATTAATTCCATCTCCGATCTAAAATCAGATTTAACCTTCTCTGTAATCCTAGATTCCACAGTATCACAAAGATCAACAATTACTCTAGGGTCCAATCTTCTCGGAGGCATCCTTAAAGATAAGAAAAAAAGCAAAACCCTCTGCAACAAAAACCTACAGTGATCACCTTGTGACAACCTCCAAGTTGTATGCAAGTCAGATCAGTCTGCCACCTTGCATGAACAACTAGGTCGAGATTCCACAAATTTAGTGCCACACATCTGCAACTCAAATCATACAATTCCTTTGCCAACAAGATCAACTTCACAAGATCCAACCTTGCTAGGTCAACCTTCACTCAAGAACAAGATCAACTCAGCTCTGATACCACATGATGCAGATCAAGGAGGATCCAATTAAAGACAGTCCAAATAGGTAGCAAAACACCCATAGTGGAATATCACAACAAGATATTCTTCAAATCAAATTTTCATTAACATGCCCGACTATAAGGCCTTCCGGGTTAGGGCCAATTACAACCAATTACATAAGTAATTATGCAACCTCCTAGCTAGTCCAGTTCTAAAACAACTCAGCAATTGATGGAAACCTAAGGCAGGTCTGAACTTGAGCTTGCAAGCCTCCAAGAAATCTCCTTGTCTCTAAGAAAATAACCACTAGCTTTGCGTATTACAAACTATCAAATAACAATTTGATCTTCAAGATCTCACAGGATCCAAGTTTATCAGATATATTGATCCGCTTCTAACTCCCAACAACTTACTTCCCCAAAAAAAACTCCCTCCTAAACATCTACCCAAACACTCCCTAAATACTAATCTTCAACCACAAGTTGGCTGGAAGAAATAATTAACTCCTAAGCCAAGTTAGCTTCTAAAACAAACAAATATTAAATGCAACAACAATTGGCTCACAAATAGCCTTACAATTATTTAATTCTCTAGGTTAGCTTCTAGATCTACATAGGAGAATACAATAAGAGATACCAACAATAAATGCATCAAGTCAGCCAACCAAATCACCAAGAACTCCAGTTAGTAACTGGAACATCTGAGCGCTAGAGAGAAACAATCGACCACACCAAGCATCAATGAGCAACACACACATCATCAAGCAAGCACGTCAACCGAGCACCACAGGCATCACCAAGTACCAATTGCACCGAGCACAAGAGGTTTCATCGAGTTCCTTCAACGACTGAGCTTCCTTCAATAACCAAAACCACTAGTTAAAGTTGCAACTGAGTAACACATAACCAAAATAACACACCACCATGCAGATTCACCGAGGACCCAAGAATGCCCCTACATCAAGGTGGAAACCTACAGACAATTGATTTAGAAAAATATGAAATTTAGATCCAAGAAGGGTTTGATTGAATTATTGAACAAAGTATTTGAGAGAACAATAGAAATTGAAATCATCAAACAATTGAATAAGAAATCCCAATTGAAATTAAATAGCAAAACTAGGTTCTTGAAAATCAATTGCTTCATAGAGAGAAAATTACATGTATATATAATTTGAAAGTTTTTATAAAAAAATTAAATATTATTATTATTTATTAACTTTTGGATTTTACAAAAATATTATTATTATTTATTAATTTTCAGATCTATTTTTTATTTAAATTTTTTATTATTATTTATTTATTTCAAAAAAATTAATAATAAAGATTAATTGATTTTCTTTTACATGTGGGTTTTAATATTAATGTTTTTATTTATATTTATATTTTTAGAAAATTAATAACATTGTTTTATTATTAAATACATGGTGTTTTGATATGTATGGAGATTTTAGTTAAATACTTATTTAAAAAGTATACATACATGAGATTTTATATGAATATTTTCTTAATAAGTCAAACTAGATTTTAATAAACAAAATTGATTGTTCTTAAACAACTGAGACTTGTGTTATGGTTTGACTACTTGGTATATTCTATTACCTTCTTTGATGTTGTTTATTTAGGGAAATTACATTGCCTTTAAGAGTGGTATACAAAGGCTTGGGGGGTTTGTCTTCTATGTGACATGTGCATTTTCAATATTTTTGTAATGTTGACTTGGTCACAATTATTTTTACCCAACCTAATTTCTTAAGGTCATTATTTTGTGAACTCTTTGAGAGGGTGTGTTATATCATGTTATGGTTTGAGGACCAACTTGTAATTGTGGGATTATGGTTTGGGGACCAGTGTGAGTTCTAGTTATCTTTTATGGAACTGAACTTTATTGTCATGCTTTATATGATTTATGAGCTATTTTTATGACTTATGATATTAGGATAGGTTATCTAGGTGTATAGATGGGGGTGGCTTGAAATAAGCATCGGGGCCCACAATTGGCTGCTAGGAACACTTATTGTAAGTAACTTAATAAAGTGATAACATGTTACATTAAATGGGGGTTTTTAAAATAAATTAATAAGATATGTTCCTTGCCCATGTATTTGAGTACTTGATTTGAGGTCTTGACTAGGATGGGAGTGGGAGAAGATGCTTGATTAAGGTCTTGCATCCTTAGTAGCCTTGTCTATATGAAAGTTTTACTAATGCCACATATGGTCACTTGAGTGTTGGCGTCTAGAGAGAGTGTCAGGACATGATGCAAGGGTAGGAAGGTGAAGGAAGAATCAGGGCTAATTGACTCTAATTAAACCCTCAAACAAGTCCTGCTCAGAGTTACACAAAGAAGAAATATGAAAACCACATAAAAGTAGTGAAAACATAGAGGATATGAGGCAAGCAACTGGCAACCACACTTGTGCAATTATTATAAAATCAGCAACATGCCCGATTGTGAGGCCTTTCGAGTTTCAGCCTTATACAAATAAATTATGCAATCAAAATCACAACTTGCATCCAATCTATTTCTACTATCCTCTACTTAGTACTACTTCTACACTACCAATTCTACTCCAAATATATAGCCAACAAAGCCCAAGTCGGCCAGTGAGGCATTTAATTACAATATACGTCCACTTAGGAGGAGAACCAAAACTAAAGCAAGAAAGAAAAAAACATGATGCACCATTAAAGATAGGTCCACACATGATCCAAGAACAAGTCCCCAACCGCACAAGATCTAGTTTCCCCACGTGCAGCCGCACAAGGTGAATCACCACATGTTCCTTGTGAAACTGGCGAATAATTGATACCCAAGGGAAATGGTGATAACTTCCAAGTCTGAATGAATTAGGATGTGCACCCTTAGGAGAAGGTTCCAAAATAGGTCCATGACATGGCATTAACTACGCAAGGCGAGAAACCAATGAAAACAACAATGACAAAACAAATTATAGACAGGTATAGGAAACATAACTATTTTTGGTGATGCAAGATTGCTCAAGACCCACAATGCTCCTACATCAGGATAAAACTCAAGGGTTAGACGTATGTGATGACACTTCCCTATATACATCTTAGGTTTCCTACATGTGTTGGTTGTCTCTAGATTAGTTTGTATACCTTTGTAGTTGAGTTGTATCCTTTGAGATAGAGAGCTTCTAGGATCCCTTGCTTAGTTCTTCCTTATAATTGTTTGTGGTATTATTATTTGAGTGGGTTTTGATGTTATCTTCTCATCACAGTGGGAGTGGAATTATTGGTTCCACATGGTCGAATGGTAGTTTTTCTTTTACCATTGAGATTTTGGCATTCCTCAACCGGTGTTGGATGATCCTTGTTGTTGTTACATTCTTTCTTGTTCATCATTATTGGAGACTTGCTCTTATCTTTTAGGATATTGTGCATGTACCATGTATATGATTGGTTATTACATGTCGTGTGACTTATGTAGTGGATGATGGTTCATTGTGTATACCTCATGGTATCAGTTGTATATATGTCTCATTTATATGATGTTGTACTTATTATTCATTTACATTAGATGGAAATTATATATTGATATTGTATTTAATAAATTAATTGACTTAAATGCATAATTCTACATTAAGGAACCCTTGAGAATTGTAATCTTTGTGTTGAGTTACTTTATGAGTATGATTTGTATTATACTATTTTTGTTCCACATTAATGTACTTTTTGATTGTAATCTCTTAAGAAAAAAATTATTCTGTAAACTTAGTAACATGTTTTAGGTTAAATTCTCCTGGGTTCCCTAATAGGGCATTACAATATTACTACTACCGCCTCCCTTTATTAAATCATTTTGGTAACCACATTACTATTTCTATTTTGTTTTACCTGTTGCATTCTTTTGAAAATACAATCAAAGATGTGGCTGATGCTAAGAGCCATGGGAAGAACTTTACCATCCTCCACCAGGGCCTTATGTTCCACCTTTATCACTTTCATCTAGCCCTTTTCCCTCCCCTCCAAATTATTGTTGAAGAGGCTCTTGAGATTTCTGCCCCACCCTCGACTAGCCCCACTAACACTCCTGACCCTATCCATAAGAAAAAAAACCATACTCTCAAAATATAGCAAGATACCTCCCTGGACTCCTCCAAGAGCAAGCTAGAAAAATGTACCAATAGGGTGGCTCCTCCCATTAAAACTAAGACCAAGCCTACTGAGAGAGTCAAAATGAAAATTTATTCTAATGTTGAGATCATTGAGGAGATCAATACCCTCATAGGTCCACCCATCTCAATGGAAAACCTAAAAAAGAAATCATGAAAGAGGTCTCAGACTTGGATATTGTTGAGTCTAATGATATTGGAGGTGATAAGGTTTATAATACTGCCTCAGATAGTAGGATGACCCATGTCTTAGCCAGCATCAATTTGAACCCTAGTGAGCCTGCCCATGAGAAGGATGACATTGAAATGGTTCTTGTGGTCGTGGATAAAGGTAATGCCTTACTTAAGGAGGATAAGTAGAATGTTGGCTCTGCTTTAGGGGAGGTTGATTTACTATTTAAGATATTGGTGGAGGTGGAAAAAAAGATGGTGTTCATGGATGAGTAGCTTGCAAAGGTAGATGTCAAGCTGTATAATGTTTGCAGGTTTTCACTGAAGGTGATGCACAACTTGAATGCCACTTTGTTCTTGATGCAAGATGACACTAGAAAGGCTACCAAGGACATAAAATATTGTAAGGAGCTCTTCTAGTTCCTCATAGAAGATTAGGTAGTGATGATGCTTACTAGTGAATAGAAGAAGCCAAAGAACTAGGGCTAGGCCCTTCCTCTACTTTTTTTTTTTTGGTTTATCTTTCCCTTCTTGACCCTATGGATGTTTACTTATGCTTTACTAGTTTTCTTTGGACATATACTTCAATTATTGATGTTAATGACCATAAGAGGTCTTTGTTTAAAACTCTTTTATATGTTGTGATGAACTCTATGATGGACTCTATTGTTTTTTGGTTTGATATCCTTAGGATTTTTACTACTATAATGGTTATCATTCTCTATACCAGGTATAGTTTAGTTGTTCCTTATTTTTTCCTTTTGGTTTTGGATAGTGATGTGAGGGTGATTACTATTGTTTACCCTTGGATGGTTAATGTTTTGATCATGCTAATTTACTGAGGTTGTCCTTGTACTAACCATGTTACTCGGTTAGTCTGTTTATGCTCTTTCTTTCCCTTGTGGCTAGTTGTATACGGTCAACATACTTATTTTGTTGCATTACTTTATCAAAAAATAGCAAGGAATTTTTTAGACCATAATAGTATATTGAATACAAATATTCTAATATGATATACTAATTTCTACTTGAAAACTAACATGATCAAAATAAACTTAAAAGTAGTAAAAATAAATAAAAAGAGTTCAATTTTGACCATTTCACATTCAAATGCATTATTTTCCATAATCCCTTAATTAATTAGGAATATGTTTATGGCTTCGATTATATTCATTTCACATTCTTAATAAAACCTTGAATAAAAAGAAATCTCCATGCATTAAAAATAATGCAGAAATACGATTCAAAATATATTATGAATATAAAAATAATGATTCTTAAAATAAATCACATCTTAAATAACTGTCAAGTAGATATATGTTCAAATAATTAATAAATTGATGTAAATTTTAGAAACTAATGTGTTTGTACATATCCATACTTGCGATGACTCTTCATTCTCATATTTATATTTTGGAATAGGAATGTAAAATATAGTCTCCCAAGTTTTGATTGCCATTTTTTTCTATTTATATGGACAAGCTGCACAAATCCATTCAAGCCGCACATATGTTTCACTTTGCCTATCCTATACTATGGTAAACAATAAAGCTCAAGATTTCTCATTTGTCAATATTAATCAAAATTGTGTAAGGGATTCAAGTGATTTTAGGGTTTCAACAAGTCATTTTAGGGTTTCAACTTTCATTATGATAATCGGTTCGGAAAGTGATAGGAAATTGATCTGTCTTTGTACTGATTAGGCTTAAGCGTAAGGAGATTATTTTTCCTTCAACAACACCAACAACAGATGCAATTGCACTGATATTAATGATGGTTTACAAATATTTTGACAAGAAAATGAGTTTACATCAAATAGCAATATGCTTTTAGAAGAAAACACTTATTTTTAAGGATCATAGAAGAAGTCTTGTTCTAATTTTGGTTTTGATTCATAGAAAATTCTTAAGGAAAATATCACAGATGAAAATCTTCCTATGACACCAAAAGATCATATTGTACAGGAAAATAATGCAGAGGAAAATTATTGTAAAAACATTTTCATGAGTTTTGTCCTAATGTAAAACTAGTTAGTTGGTCACAAAGAGACACCCAAGGTCAAAGTGCGTCCATAGAAATTAGGGTGCTAGTTTGGATCCCAACCATGCTTGTGAGCCATTCCCCCATCACACTATGGTGAATTTGGTTGCAAGGAAGGGGAAACTACATGATTATAACCATCTCCCCTCTTATAAGAGACCCACAAGAATAGATATTAGGGAAAACTGGTCTTAGACAAGTCCACATCTCCATGTCCTACAACCATTTCCCAATCCATATCCTAGTATCGAGGAAGAAAAAAAGTGGTAGCCTTAAGGGACTAAAATCCTAATAGACCCCAACAAGCTCCCACAACTTAACAATAAGCAATGATCATGGGCCAATTAGGTTAAGAAATACCTACAACCACCCTTGGCATTTAAGAAATCCCTACAACCACAAAGTGCAACATCAACCCATGATCCTTATATACTTATTGCAATAGGTCCTTCTCCAATCTCAACCTCATGCAATAGATAATGCCACTCATGATAATTCTCACTATCAACATCACAAACACATAGAAAGCCATCTAGCCAAAATGGAATGACAATGTCTAAACAAAAAACTAAAACATGTATCTTACCAAGGGGGCAATTTTTTTATAAACTTTATATACTTTACATTTTAGTTGGCTATTTAGCCACTACAAAAGGGAACAACTATAGAGAATGCACATAATCTTACCTATAATCAGCTATACATAATATTCCTCCAGGTTTCAAATCGACTACCACAACTTGCTAATTCAACCAATCTTTGTACTGCACATAATCTCATTTGTAGTCAGCTATAAATAACATTCCTCCAAGTTTCAAATTGACCGAAATGGCTATGCAACAACCAAATTGCACTTGGCTAGACAATTTTTTGCATTTATTAAATAAATTAAAATCACAAAATAGCTATATTCTAGGTTTAAATTTAATTAATAAATGCAATAAAATTGTCGAATCAAGTGCAATTTGGTTGTTGCATAGACATTGCCCAAATTAACTACCACAACTTGATAATTCAGGCAATCTCTGTACTAAAGTTCACAACTATGAAATCTTTTCAAGCTAAGATTCTTGGTTATCACAACATCTCGTAAAAGGAATGGTGATAAGTCATAATGATTCTCTTATCTACACCATATTTCTAGAGTAAATGCAACATCCTTCAGATGTCACTTCTGATATGAAACCCATATTTCGTCACTCTGCAATCCCCAAAATGTAGTTAAAAAGTCTTCAATTGTAAAGCACATAAATCTTGGCTCAAATGGCAGTACACATGGAAACTAATCACTAGATTGACCACATAACACTCAACATGGTCTAAATTGTACATAATCCCTTCAACATTTCCTCGAAGATGTGTTGCCACCTCTCACAATAGCGAGCCAAAAGAATTGTCTTCAAAAATTACCATGAAGTTGCAACTAACTCATCATGAGCTACCTTTTCTTCATCACATCCTCACAACCCATCCACCTTAATTGTAGTTTAAACCTATGAAATTATGGCATGCAACCATATCATTGTGTTAACCCATCAAATGTATGCCACACGTAACATCCTCACTTCCCTGAGGGCCAAAAGTGGGTGCCACAAAACAAACTGCCATTCATGTAACCATTCTACTAAGTGATCCACATGCATCTTTTCCATCCCTCCTCATGATGCTTCCATTATTTTAACATGTAAGAATGTTTTGATGCATCTTTTAACAGTTATAACACAGGGAAACATAGCAAAATTTGTATCCAACTTCTTCAAATATTAACAAAAAGAGGCCTTATAAACATCAATTAGCCCATCCCCAATGGTTCCCAACTGATTTTTGAATGGGTGATTATTGGGATTTGAATATTGCACTTTTGCATTAGAAAGTTGCAAAAGTTGTCAATGCAACTTTTACAACTTTTTACAAGTTTTTGCCCTACTTAAAAAACTAATTCAAAACTTGATGCATGTCCCTAATACATTCCAAAATGGAAAATATGATTCCAATTACATCATTTCCAATCATTTTGAACACACTGTGGGTGGTTTGACCATGTTTGACCTAATCAGGACCTTATCAGTCTACATGAGTTAAGTGGCATCAATTGCCTTACAAAAAGATTTGAAGTAATTCTAAATGGTCTTTAGGACCTTATGAGAAGCATCATTCTCCCCATAACACCTAATAAATAGGGCTATTATGTTTTTTACTAAACCCATGAGGCTGATGAAAGGGTACCATTTTGTGTTCCTAAAAGTTAATGTTTATTTGGTTTATTTGAAAAACTAAGCTCCATTGGATATAGGTCTTATGCCTTTTTGGCTGGGAGTTGTAGTGATGTAGTAGTGGTAGTGGAATATATATATGTCTCAAAATAATTATATTATAGCAATTTCTTGTGATTGAGGATTTAAGATGAGCAAGGAATGATAGAACAAGAAGAGGGCAACACTAGATTTTTAGTTTCTAAAATGTTAGAAAATGTGTAAATGAATAGTGTGTTGGGGATTATTCTTGTAGGAAAAGAAAACACCAACTGAAAAGGCTTGGAGAAACTTCTTCACGTCGAGCTCCATAAGACTCAGGAGAGCATTCCTTATTCTTAACTTGTACATATGATAGATTCATTCTTGTTGGTGTGATTAAGTATTTACTAATTACACTTTACTTAAGTTTACTTAGGATAATACATTTGCATATTAGTTGTCATTAAGACACCTAGGAGTTTGCATTTTATTTTAGCACATGGTTATGATAATTTCCACTTTAGATGGTGATAGTTGTCATCTCATACCTCTTTATGTGTGAGATCCACTTTTAGTGCTCCTATCACATTATCATCCTCTCATTGTTGCACATACTTTGATGTACAATGGAGGATGATCCACCTTTGGTGGATATGTGATTCCACCTAGTGTGGTTGATAGATTATCATCTCCTTATCATGTAGCCTTATCACATTGCCTATATATTCAGACACTCCTACATTATATGTAAGCAATCTATTATCCATTGTTATTTGATCATTGTTTAATTATTCAAATGATCATATTATCTTGTCTCTCTTATTTGTGCTATCTCTTGAGCTTCTAGATCTTGGTATTACATTCATTTCCATAGGAAAATTCTTACATGGTATCAAAGTGATATCAAAATTCTTACATGGTATTAGAGCCATAGGAGCCTTCATTGCATAATTATTGGAGAGTCATTGTTGCTTCAACTTTTGGAGGGCCATGAACCAAATCTAGGATCAACACTTTGTGAGAGAATTTTGAGCAAGATCAGTCCTCACCATTGCATCCAAGTAGCCATTCCGGTGAATATTGAGTATAAATTTGCCTACCTTAGGAAAAAGTCAAAATTGAGGTAATTTTTTTTACAAATCATCCAGCTTGCCTATATCGCTGAGTCGAGCTAAAGACCTAAGCTAAGCTGTAGACCTGAGATGAGCTGAAGACCTGAGTTGAAGACCTGAGCCAAGCTCCATACCCAAGCTACAGACTTGAGATGAGCTCTAGATCTGAGCTGTAGACCCAAACTGAGCTGTAGACCCAAGCTGAGGCATCTGACCTGAGCCATCTGATATGAGTTGAGCCTGTGATCTGAGTCGAGCCGAGCTGACTTCGACGAGCCGATCCAAGTTGAGTCAAGCTGACTTTGGAGAGTCAAACTAACTTAGACAAGCTGAGCTGATTTCAGCGTGTTGAGTTGACTTCGACGATTTGATTCAGACCCGAGACAATATATCTAAGCTGAGTCAAGCTAATTAGATCCAAGCTAAGTTGAGTCAATTTGATCTGAGTCAAGCTGAGCTGAGCCAATCAATTTGAGTCAAGCCTGTGATTTGAGTCAAGTCACACATGAGCTGATTCGATCTGAGAATGAACTCACCTTAGCGAGTCGAGTCAAGTTGAACCTGAGCTCATCTCGGCAAGACAAGCCTGAGATCACCTCGGCAAGCCAAGCCTAAACTCGCCTCGGCAAGCTGAGCCCAAAGATCACCTTAGCAATCTAAGCTCAAAACAATGTGGTCGCCAACACACAACTTGGACTCGTGGCAACTTCTGACTCATCCACACGGTTGTCTACGTCAACAAAAGGACATCCACGTTAGTAGGCCCAGACTGTTTGTTTGATTGAAGTTGACAACCGGTTGACTATCACTTTAGGGAAAATTTGCACTGTTGTGACATTCGTTTGGATGTCAAATTTAACCCCATATTTTTTGACGTCATCAGATTGGAAAAAAATTCCAGCCCTCACCATATGCAGTTTTGATTTGGTAGTCTGACTTTGAGAGGCCATAACTTGGTCATCCAGGCTCCAAATTGAGTGCAATTTTTTATTTTATTTTTTGGCTAAAATTTCCTAAATTTTCCAATGGTGGTATTATTTTCTGGTTTTGGTGCATAGATTTGACAACAATTGTAGATTTTGGTGACTCTACCTATCTTATCCCTATTTTTGCAACTTCAGAGGCTTCGTTCGGGCTCATATGGAGACATTTTCATGTGCAATTTTTTTTGAAAGTGCATGATTTTTTGTCTACTTTCCAAATTTGGTATTAGTTTGGCAAAATTTTGAGTGGAAATAGTACTTTTAGAATTTGGTCTATTTTGGCCTATTTTGGCAGTTGTAATTGATTAGATCTTTGAGTGATCTTATGTGTTATCTTCTTGAGTCTTTTATAGCTTTATATTTTCTGTTGTGATCATCAATATCAAAAGTCCACTTTGGTCCATTTTGGCAAGTGATAATTGTACACACACTACATATAAAGTGCCAAAATCATCTATTTTGGGGTTCTTTGGATCATTACATTTTTGGGGGTGCATTGATTTCTGATTTCATTGTTTGATGTGAGAAGTGTATCATGGATGATTTAATTGAGTTGACAAGGTGGAACTATAAGCAATAGAGTGAATTGGTTCTTGCTCATCTTAGTGAGCATAACCCATTGCCCTATTTGTATGAGTATAGACCTAAAAGTCATTTCGATTGGGACTCTTACTCAATAGTTCTTAAGGTTATCTATTGTAATATGGATATGGATGTTATGGATTCCCTTGATGACTACGAAGATCAAACAATAATTATTCCTAATCTTTGGATTGTTCTTTGGGAAATATATGGAGATCCCCATGTTCCTCCACTCCCAAAAGGTCTAGAACCTCCAGTTGCATCTCCTTCTCCTCCTATTGAGATCACATCTATTGTATCTCTTGATGATGCTTGTCTTCCTATTGCCATTGGCTCTTGTGATTTAGTGTAGTAGGATATTCCTTGTCTTCCAATTATAGTTCCATGGGATGCCTACTTGACATACATGGTAGGTTTGTTTGTGGAGTCCTACATTGAGGATTTGGGAGACTTCATTGATGACATTCATCTTTTCTTTGTTGAGGATTATCCTTCTTCAGTTGTTGTGAGGGAACATTTCGACCCTCATCTTCACTCTCCACTTGATCCTTCTTGCGAGATTGACTTGATTATGGATCCTTTAATACAACATTCAGAGGAGGTCTCTTTAACTTCAGAGAAAACATTTGTGTATTTGGAGATTGGTTTTCATGAGTCTCAAACTTCACTTGAGATGTCACATTGCATGATTTAGGTTGATCATTCTCATGTGTTGGAGATTCCTATTCAGTTTCCTGAGACATCATACATTTTGAGGATTCTTCCTAGAGATTATGGAGGATTCATTGATACATCTATGGACTTGTTTCTTCCTAAGGGGAGGAACATCATTCAATTTTCTTGGTGCAGTTTCTCCATTGATCCAGGTGCACCTATCATGGGTGTACATTCTACATCGAGGGGGGGCTTTCTTTCTTCTCTTCCTACTTCATTTGAGGAGGCATCTTTTTCTTTGGAATTTGATCCAAATTCTTACATGGATCAGTTACCATTGGTCCCTTGTTTGTCACCTTCTATTGGGCTTGTTCCTTATTGGTTCGTGACATCTTCATCAACCAAGGACATGGTGAAACATGAGCATACTTTAGAGACATCATACTTTATTTGGATTCCCCTTCCTACTTCCTATCCACAATGGGAAGCCTTCTTGCATCTATACTTGGTGTATCTTCTTCCTAAGGGGAGAAATGTTGTTTGCAGGCATTGGACTATGTTTTGCCTTCAAGCACTCACCATCCTTGGAGGAGATTATTCATTATGGGAGGGATATCATGTCTCCTTGTTTCCTTCCTATGGGGGGATTCTTGATTGCATATACATAATGTATGTCATAATAGGGGGGGGGGGGTGGGGTGGGGGGTCTTTATTACTTCATCCATCCATGCATTTTGTTTTTCATCTCTCTTTTTGGGGGATGATTTTTCCCCTGAGGTTTCCCCTCTTTCTCTGCTTTATGAGAGATTGTATTGCATATATTTTGCACTTGCAGTTTGTACTTGGGTACCTAACATGGGCTAGTAGCTGGGACCCATCATGCATTGTCATATAACATTATGAGCTTAAGTGCATTCCCCTAAGTTGTACTTAAGGGGGGGGGGGGTTGGTGTAATTAAGTATTTACTAATTACACTTTACTTAAGTTTACTTAGGATAACACATTTGCATATTAGTTGTCATTGAGACACCTAGGAGTTTGTATTTCATTTTAGCACATGGTTAGGAGAATTTCTACTTTAGATGGCAATAGTTGTCATCTCATACCTCTTTGTGTGTGAGATCCACCTTTAGTGCTCTTATCACATTGTCATCCTCTTATTGTTGCACATACTTTGATGTACAATGGAGGATGATCTACCTTTGGTGGACATGTGATTCCACCTAGTGTGGTTGATAGCTTATCATCTCCTTATCATGTAGTCTTATTGTATTGCCGATATATTCAGGCACTCCTACATTGGATGTAAGCAATCTATTATCCATTATCATTTGATCATTATTGAATTATTCATTTGATCATATTATCTTGTCTCTCTTATTTGTGCTATCTCTTGAGCTTCTAGATCTTGACATTGCATTCATTTCCTTAAGAAAATTCTTACAATTCTAAAGGCCAACTACAAACTTTCAAATGTGTATAATTCACAAATTTTATGTAGATGGGGTTTTTATTTCATCACTTGAACAAGTAATCCCATTTGATTTAATAAACATTGAGAACACATAAATTATATATCTCCTTCTCAGAATCATAAAGGAGTGTTATACAAATACTCTTAAATGAATCCTCCACATTTTCTGAGGACCGTGG
Source organism: Chamaecyparis obtusa (assembly GCA_027943335.1). Classification (NCBI taxonomy): domain Eukaryota; kingdom Viridiplantae; phylum Streptophyta; class Pinopsida; order Cupressales; family Cupressaceae; genus Chamaecyparis; species Chamaecyparis obtusa. The sequence goes on from BSBK01009784.1 coordinate 87,974, forward strand.
AGATATAGGAACACGGATAACTTAAATAGAAAAGAAAAGAACAAAAAGGAATAGTAGATTTGATTAATTTGACTTTAAATCTTAAAATCCTCCAGGGATCTCAACAATCCAATGCCTAATTTTGGGTTACAAAGTGAAAGTAAAGCCATGCCATAGATCCTATGAATAAATGAAACTTAACTAGTGGGTTTTGAATATATTAATGCTTAAAATTAACAAGCCCACTCATGTTATCATAAAATTTTACTTCAACAATATATTTCATACACTAAAAATCATTGTTATCTGCACAACTAACTTTAACTTTATCCTTAAGAGATACCCATGAACCAATAACATGCCCAAAAGAAAATTCCAAAGAAAAAGTCAACCATCTTTAATGTATTGAATTCATATGATTTAAATTATACAAATCTAGAGACAACTTTATGACATTAGCATTTATAATTGCACAAATTGGTTAACACTACTTGTGAGATTACAATATCTTAGGATTACATCCAACTTCAACAACCTAAAACTAAACACTATCCTAGTTACAAGCTAAAGAGAATTTTCAAAACTAGAACCCCATTTTTTATGGCCTTAGAATTCCTTTTATATTTAAGAAATGCAACAAGATTCAGGCTACTAATTTTTTTTATTCTACCACCATTAATCTTTCTACTTGGCATGTCTTAATGCTTTTTAGGTCAGTCTAAATATCTTCATTTAACATTTGAGGTATATTTTGGAACCCAACCATGCCCCTTTCGCACTATGGTGAACTTGGTTGGAGGGAAACGGAAAATGTAGGATTCTCACCATCTCCCCTCATATAAGAGAACTAGGAGAATAGTTCCTAGGGAAAACTAGGCTTTGACAAACCCACACTAGCAGGTCCTAGAGCCATTCCTCAATCCATATCCCATCCCTAAGGGAGAAATATAATGGTAGCCCTGATGGATGAAACTCTTAATAAACCCCAACAAACTCCCACCATTTGGAAATAAGCACCGATTGTTGGCCCATTAGGTTAAGGAATCCCTACAACAACCCTTGGCATTTAAGAAATACCTACAATAATAAAGTGCAACATCAACCCATGATCCTTATATACTTCTTGCAACATGGTCTTCCCCAGTCTCAACCTCATGCAATAGACAATGCCACTCATGATAATGATAACTATTAGCATCACAAACACACATAAAGTCATCTAAATAAAATGGAATATATATAAATAATGCATATAATCTCATCCATAGTTAGCTATAAATAACATTCCTCTAGGTTTTAAATCAACTACCACAACTTGCTAATTCAATCAATATCTATATTGAAGTCCACATTGTGAAATATTTTCAAGCTGAAATTCTTGGTTATCACAACATCTTGTAAAAGGAACAAAGATACAACATAATGAATCTCTAATCTACACCATATTTTAGGAGCAAATGAAACATCCTTTAGATGTCACTTATGATATGCAACCTATCTATCATCACTCTGCAACCATCAAAATGTAGTAAAAAAGTCTTGAATTGTATAGCATGGAAATCATGTCTTACATGGAAGCACGCATGGAAACTAATCACTGAATCAACCTATATTTGACCACATACTCCTCAACATGGTCTAAATTGTACAGACTCTCTTCAACATTTCCTTGGACATGTGTCACCACCTCACACAACTATGAACCAATGGAACTGTCTTAAAAAATTATCGCAAAGCTATAACTAACTCATCATGAGTTACCTTTTCTTCATTGCATCCTCATGATCCATCCAACTTATCTATAGTTTAAACCTAAAAAATTACGAGGTCAACAGTTTTCAATTGGTGTTAGCACATCAAATGCATCCATCAATCACTAGGACATCACACATTAATGCTTCCTCACATGTCAAAACTAATTCCCACAAAATAAGTTGTGAGGCCACAACAAGACATCACCATAACATTTCATTCTTCATCGTAGGCTCGCAATTGAAATTGTCTTCCCCACTAAGCATCATAAGGATGCAAGCAACCACCATGGTCATCACAAACATTAACTCACGGGCTTGCAGATCCAATTGACTTCCTTCAAAATCCCTCATGAGGATGTGATAGGTAACACTTGTTTACCTTTTTAACATCTTCAAATTTTGTCACATGGATCTCTCTCGCTTCCCCGCAAGCCAAAAGTCTTCACTCTCTAATCTTCTTTTGATGAATCATGTTGACTACCAGTCCAACTACTTCTCTCATTTTCTCCTGCTTGAAAAATCCTGTGGCTAGAGGCAAAGGACTTCTATCCTCCTAAATCCACAAAAGAGAACAAAACTAAGGACACTAAGTTTGAATAAGTAAGTATTATAAACCCTATAACCCTGACAGTGCTCAAAGAATTATACACTTTAGTTATTTTCTTTGCTACTCTTAATATTACCAAGAATTGCACACAATTTTTAAAATGATGAAAGTATATAAACTAATAAAAATTATAAAACCTATGTTTTCGAACAACCCTATGCAATATTGATATAATCCTTATCTTTTGGACATGCTTCACAGACTATATGTACCCAACATCAATAAAACAAAAATAAATTACCTCTAAAGCCCTCTGCTTAGGTGACATTCAACAATATTCATAAAAATCAACTCTTTCAAAATCAATCTTCTTCATAAAAATTGAAAGAACAAAGAATGCAAGTCCTTTAATGTGACTGTGCAGGCGACCATTAACAATATTTCATAAACTTCTAAAAAAGTATAAAGTGCTAAATAGTTCTAGATTATAATGGAAGTAGAGAAAGAAGAAGGTTACGAACCCTGATACCTAGACCTTTTATGCACGTATGTGTTGCAATCTGCAACTTCTTTGAAGTGGACTGTACTTATTCAATCTTCATTTCTTTCAACTGCAACAAATCTCAAAACCCTAAAACTCTATTAAGCTACTGTAAATTAACTACCAAATTTAACAGTGGAAGTGTTTTTGAGCATTTGCAAATTTTAAAGATTTCTTTGCTTTTATTTTCCTTATGGTGTTTTAAATAGCATGAATTATTTTCCTTCTGATTCTATTTTTTAGCATTTTGAGTGATACATGGATCAGACAAATTGATTTTATTTTATTTAAGTAAATGTATGAGTTTTATCTAAAAAACACTCTTAAGTGGATTTAGTGATGAGTGGAATGGTTATTGGTAAGGTTTTTTTGTTGTCTACTCTTGAGAGACAAGTCAATAATAAGACATGACGTAGGATAACAACAAAAATGACCTGAAATTTTGTGGTTCAACAAGAAATTTTTTATGTGATTGTTCATGCAACCATTGGAACTCTATTATATGGCTGTTCTTGCAGCCAAGACAGAACAAAGTAACTTCTCGTTTGTTTGCTAAGCACTACGTTTCTATTATCATTCTAGTTTAGTTGTTGTTTCATGTAATATGATTATGTTTTTATTTCATATGTTGTAATATTAGATATATGACACAAAAATATTTTAATACATTAAATAAATAATAAATTTTCATTAAAATAATTTTATTTTTGGGTAGAAATTAGGTCTTCCAGAAGATGAAGATGATCCTCAAGATACAAATCCCAAATATGTTGGTATTGATCTAGGTCACAAGGCAAAGGATGATGATGACACAAATATAGAAGATATCAAGATTGGTGATGATGATAATGACAATGACCACAATGGTGATGATGACTGCAGTGGTGGTGATGATGATGAGGTAGTTGCTGCTAGTAGCTAGTGATATTCATGTGTTAGGAATAGTCCCAAGAGATAATTGAGAGGGGGGGGGAGGGGGGAGGGGGGTGAATCAGTTATCTACAAGATTCAATTTTTTATCCAATTAAGTATACTTAAACATTAATCATAAACACAATGAAAGAACATAAGAACACAACACCAATATTTTGGTTACGTGGAAACCCAAATAGGTAAAAACCCCGGTGGGAATTGACACCCACTAATATTCTGTACTAGTGTATTATAATCCTTGCTAGAAGATCCTTTACCCTGTTAGGAGTAGCTTTACAATATATGAAGTACAGTAGACCTGGTTAAGGGTCAGACCCTGTTAGGAGTCTTTTATAAGTGTCCCTATTAGGGGAGAGGACACAATGTTTGAGAGTTCACTACTCAAAGGGGCGAAGGCTACAACCTTCTAAATAATAGATACACACTATATCTAGATCTTGGTGAACTGCACTTTGACTTGCTATTTGGATCAGTTCCAATGAATAGCACACATATTCTACTTGGTCACATTGACCTTCTTCTGATGGTTCAACACTTCGCACAATCTGCTTGATCAACCATGAACCACACTTTGGCAATCACAAATGACTGCTTATAAGTATCTTTCCTCTAAATGATATGATCAGGTCGACCTATTAGAACCAACTTGAAATCATAATAGAGAAACCATAATAAACTCCAACAAACATTCGTCAGCTCTATTATGCACACAACATAATTCTGGGACCTGTCTAATAAGATAATTGTAGACGCACGCTACACACTGTCGGCTCTACCAAAACAACTCTAACTTTCTCTCCAAGTTGAATTAACTTATGCACTCTTAGCTGAACATCAAAAACTCATCTCTAAGCTTAAATCCAAGGGCACATACCCTCAAGATAGGCACAACTCATGAACCAATAAATTCTCTGTCGGCTCTACTGAACAAACACAGGAAACTGCTACTTGCGAATAGCGATTGCATAACTTTACTTGCGTTCATCTTCAGACCATGCATCCATGAACTTAGCATCACTAACATGTCTGCAACATATATCCAAGGGCGCATGCCCATAGGACAACTATACGAACAACCATACTCAAAACACTGTCTGTAACTCTATCAGGAACACTGCTGACAGAAGCTGTTATGTATAACTATCTGCATTCATATTCAACCTCTGCGCCCATGATATTATGCTGATATCATGTCCATACAACTTATATTGAAGGCTTCCTCACATACTACTTTCCATATGTTGTCATCAATGACAAACATATAGTCAGTTCTGGATTGCTGGCAAATCTCCAATAATCTCCTCCTTTGGCATTGATGGAAACATGTGGAATGAAAAACCACCATCAACCCAAATGAACAATTATTTTATAACATTCTCCATTTCCTCTTTAAAAAATCTCCCAAAGATGAAACCTTCATTTGCTACAATATTATCTAACATTCTTCATTTCTCAATTGAACTGCTGTCATAACTGAATACAGCTCCCCCTAAGTATATTACTCCTATTTTTCATGACTCTATATACTACTCCCCCTTTGACATCAATGGAAAAGGGCACCATTCATTTTAAGCACCGATACTACTCCTGAAGTAGATTAGTCCACCTTCCATCAGTCCCAGAGGACTGATGCCTTTCCTTTTTTCTAAGCAGAATCAGGGAAGGGAATTACTCCCAACTTCTCCCTGAGATACTCAAAAGTATCCTTAGGAAAGGGCTTAGTGAATATGTCTGCCAACTGTTCTTTAGTACTCACATATTCCAACTTAACTTCTTTCTCTACCACTTTCTCCCTTAGGAAGTGATACTTGATCTCAATGTGCTTAGTCTTTGCATGCATCATAGGGTTCTTTGACATATTGATAGTGCTAGTGTTATCACAATAAATAACAATAGGATAATCAATCTGAATTCCAAAATCTTTTATCATCTGCTTGATCTAAACAATTGTAGAACAATTTAGGGCTACTGCAACATACTCCGCTTCTTCTATTGACTAAGAAATACAATTCTCTTTCTTGCTTGTCCAAGTGACAAGTCTATCACCAAGAAACACTGCTCCTCCTGATGTACTCTTTCTGTCATCTACACATCCTGCCCAATCTGCATCTATGTATACATGAAGCTCAACATTTTCTAAATTGGAATACCATAAACCATATTCTATGGTGCCTTGTAAATATCTGAATATCCTTTTTACTACCATGAGGTGACTTTGTTTAGGTTCTGCTACAAATCTTCCAACTATGCCAACTGCATTTGAAATACCAGGTCTAGTCTGAGTAAGATAAATCAATTTACCAATCATTGACTTGTACAATGTTATATCAACTGTTGGTGAGTCATCTTCCTTTGTGAGCTTGCATCTAGTAATCATAGGGGTTCCTACTAGCTTGCAATCATCCATTTTGAATTTCTTTAGTATTTCTTTCACATACTTAGATTGATTAATGAATATACCTTTCTTTGTTTGATGCACATTTAGTCCTAAAAAGTATTTGATAGGACCAATCATACTCATCTTGAATTCATTTTGCATCTCCTTAACAAATTCAACACTAAGTTTGTCATTATCACCAAAGATAATGTCATCCACAAATATGGCCACTAGTAACAAACCTTCAGATGTCTCTCTAATGAATAGATTACAATCTGTTGCTCCTTTCTTGAATCCAATCCTTGTTAAGTATCCATCTAGTCTCTCATACCATGCTCTAGGGGCTTGCTTAAGTCCATAGAGGGCCTTCTTTAATCTACATACCATATTAGGTTTTTCTGATAAGGTGAATCCTTTAGGCTACTCAATGTATACTTCTTCTTTCAAATCTCCATTCAAGAATGTTGACTTGACATCCATCTGATACACTTTGAAGTTTTTAACTGTTGCATAAGCTAGAAACAACTTAATAGATTCTAATCTACTCACAGGTGCAAATGTGTCTGAATAATCAATGCCTTCTCTTTGTGCATAACCTTTACATACTAATCTTGCTTTGTTTCTTACAATTGTACCATCTTCATTCATCTTATTTCTGAATATCCACTTAGTACCAATCACATTCTTATCACTAGGTCTTGGGACCAGTTCCCAAGTGTCATTCTTAATAATCTGATTAAGTTCTTCTTTCATAGCATCATGTCGATCTGAATCATTACAAGCATCTTCAACACTTAAGGGTTCAATCTGAGATAATAAACATACTGTATCATTGCAAGCTGAGTTCGTTGCTTGTGATCTTGTCAAGACTTTTGTGCTCTGATCTCCAATGATGTCTTCCTTGGAATGATTTCTAGATTTAAACTTTGGAACCTTAGCTGTTTCTAACTCATTAGCCTTAGGAGTTTCTTCCCCACTTGTCTCAGGGTCATTGAATAACACATCAATGCTATCAAACATTTCTTCAATTATTGTCTCCTTGGTAGAGGCTTTAGGTTCTTCTTCAATCATGGGAGAGTAATCATGATATCTTTATTGAATCATAAACTTTTCATCAATCTTCACATGAGCACTTTCAATGTCTTTTTCAATCTTAAATTGAAACATCTATAAGCTTTACTTTTAGTAGATTAACCAAGGAAAATACCTTCATCACTTCTTGCATCAAACTTGCTTATTGCTTCATCCCTCTTGATGTAGCACTTGCTTCCAAAGATTCTGAAGTATTTTACTATGGGAACATTATCAAACCATAACTCATAAGGTGTTTTGTCAGTGCCTGGCCTTAGCTAAATTCTATTGATTGTGTAGACTGTTGTATTGACCACATCTCTCCAATAGGTGTGGGCAAAATTTCCTTCTATCATAATGGTGTGTGCTGTATCAAGAATGATCCTATTTCTTCTTTCTGCAATCCCATTATGCTGAGGTGTTCTAGGTGCACTTAACTGTCTCTTTATGCCATGTTCTTCGTAGAACTCATAAAATCTGTCAGAGGTGAATTCTCCTCCTCTTTTCGATCTCAAACATTTTATCTTTAATCCAGATTCATTCTCAACTTTAGCTTTGAATATTTTAAACTTATCAAATGCTTCTGACTTATCTTTTAAGAATGCAACCCACATCATTCTAGTATAATGATCAACAAATAAAATGAAATACCTTTCACCATAGTATGACCTTGTTTGAGTTGGTCCACACAGGTCTGTATGGATCAGATCCAACTTGTTCTCTGCTGAATTGTGCTTGCTCCTAATTGAATTTTTCACATGCTTTCCCATCACACATTCCCTGCATATAGTATCAACTGGCTTTGCTATGCTAGGTAGATCTCTTACTGCCTTAACATTGCTTATCTTCACTATATTATCAAAATTGATATGACAAAGTCTTTTATGCCATAACCAATTGTCATCAACTTTAGCAACAAAACAACTTGCTTCTAAATTGAGTTGAAAAACATTACCTTTTGTCTTTGACCCTGATGCAATCATAATACCATCCTTGTTGTTAATGATGCATTTGGCATCTTTGAACTTCAACTGATATCCTTTTTCAAGTAACTATCCAACACTTAGAAGGTTATGTTTCAAACCATCTACATAGAGAACATCATCAGTATTGTTCTTTCCATCTAGAGTGATGGCTCCTTTACCAACTATTGGTTTAGGAGTGTTATCTCCAAATCTAACCATCCCACCATTGTATTTGTCTAGATGAACAAATCTATCTTTATCACCTGTCATGTGATGTGCGCAACCACTATCTATAATCCAGTCTGTCCTTATGTCTGCTTGGGAAATCAATTCTAATTCTTGATTTAATTTCTCATTTTTGTGAATTTCTTTATCGATTGTTTTGTCTATCATAGCAATGAATCCAATTTCTTCTTCACCTGATTCTTCATTTGAAAATCCATCTTCAACATAGTAACATTCTTTAGAGTACTTAGGCTTGTAATCCTTTTTGAGCTTCCTAGCTCTAGTAGGACACTTAGATGCAAAGTGACCTATCTTGTTACATGAAAAGCACTTAAATGGTAACTGACCTTCATATTTTCCTTTTCCTTTCTTTTCTCTTTTGGCAATCATAGCAATAAAATCATCTAAAGCTCTTTCTTCATCATTATCATCAAAATTACCAGAAGTGTTTGCAGATTTCTTACCATGAACTATTGCTTTGAAGGCTGTCTCACTTTTAGGTTCTGTCTTCAATCTTGAAATCTCAAAAGCTGAGATTTTGCCGATCAAGGTCTCTCTCTTGAAGTTAGATGTAAGCTACATGGTCTCATCAAGGATGTTGATCTTGCTCTCATATTCTGGAGTGAGAGTAGTCATTAAATTGTCCATGATATCTTCTTCTGAGATTTCTCCACCATTGTTCCTGATTCCAGCAACTGCTTCATTGATTCTTTGATTATAAGCTCTGATGTTTTCTTCAGGTAGAATCTCTAATGCATTGTATCTTTTCTTCCAAGTTTTTCTGTGTGCATCCTTTGCTTGCTTATCTCCTTCAAACATGTCTTCAAGGTGCTTCCATATCTTGTTTGTGGTGTCTACCTTCTTTAACTCTAAGAACTCACTATCTGATAGTGCGCTGATAAGGGCTTCTTTGGAAATAGCATTCTAATGAAACAATTCCTTTTGTCTTTCAGTAACATCATCCTTTCCAAGATCTTCTAGGGTAGGTATCTTGGCTGCTTTGACAGTTACATTAAAAACTTTAAAAGCAATGCAGTGCAAATGGGTCACCATCTTGTTCTTCCAATCAAGATAATTTTCTCCATCGAACTTAAGACTCTCTTTCTTGAAGTATGCCATCTGATCAACCTCAAGCTGTTAAACTTCTCTCTGAGGTACTTGGCTCTGATACCAATTGTTAGGAATAGTCCCAAGAGATAATTGAGAGGGGGGGGCGGGGTGGGGGGGGGGGGTGAATCAGTTATCTACAAGATTCAATTCTTTATCCAATTAAGTATACTTAAACATTAAGCATAAACACAATGAAAGAACATAAAAACACAACACCAATATTTTGGTTACGGGGAAACCCAAATAGGTAAAAACCCCGGTGAGAATTGACACCCACTAATATTTTGTACTAGTGTATTATGATCCTTGCTAGAAGATCCTTTACCCTATTAGGAGTAGCTTTACAATATATGAAGTACAATAGACTTGGTTAAGGGTCAAACCCTGTTAGGAGTCTTTTATAATTGTCTTTGTTAGGGGAGAGGACACATTGTTCGAGAGCTCACTGCTCAAAGGGGTGAAGGCTACAACCTTCTAAATAACAGATACACACTATATCTAGATCTTGGTGAACTACGCTTTGACCTGCTATCTGGATTGGTTCCAATGAATAGCACACATATTCTACTTGGTCACATTGACCTTCTTCTGATGGTTCAACACTTCGTACACTCTACTCTGCTCTGCTTGATCAACCATGAACCACACTTCAGCAATCACAAATGACTGCCTATAAGTATCTTTCCTCTAAATGATATGATCAGGTCAGCCTATTAGAACCAACTTGAAATCATAATAGAGAAACCATAATAAAATCCAACAAACATTCATTGGCTCTATTATGCATGAAACATAATTCTGGGACCTGTCTAATAAGATAATTGTAGATGCACGCTACACACTGTCGACTCTACCAAAACAACTCTAACTTTCTCTCCAAGCTGAATTAACTTATGCACTCTTAGATAAACATCAACAACTCATCTCTAAGCTTAACTCCAAGGGCACATACCCTCAAGATAGGCGCAACTCATGAACCAATAAATTATTTGTCAGCTCTACTGAACAAACACAGGAAACTGCTACTTGCAAATAGCGACTGCATAACTTTACTTGCGTTCATCTTTAGACCATGCATCCATGAACTTAGCATCACTAACATGTTTGCAACATATATCCAAGGGAACATGCCCATAGGACAATTGTATGGACAACCATACCCAGAACACTGCCTGTAACTCTGTCAGGAACAGTGCTGACAAAAGCTGCTATGTATAACTGTCTGTGTTCATATTCAACCTCTGCGCCCATGATATCATGCTAATATCATGTCCATACAACTTATATTGAAGGCTTACTTCATAAGGCTTCCTCGCATACTACTTTCCATATGTTGTCATCAATAACAAACATACAGTCAGTTCTGGACTGCTGGCAAATCTCCAACATCATGATCATATAGATTGCATTATGGATCATTGTTGATATATCGTTATGATACCTCTTTTCATGGTTACTATCACATGTATCATTTTCATAGCCTATAATACCATATTATTGAGTTGATACATTTTGACATGTATCATTTTCAAGACATGGAGTACCATATTATTGAGTTGATACATTTTGACATGCATCATTTTTACTTATATCATTTGGACATGTATCATCTTGACTTGTATCATTTTTAGTTATGTATAATTTATCATTTTTACTTATATTATTTTTACATGTATAATTTTGACTTATGTTGACTATTGTACATGTATCATTTTGACATGTTTTTGATCTACTGGCATATTGGACTTCCACTTGTTTTAGTTATATATGATGATCTTATCCATATTGACTTGTCAATTTATATATATTGAAAGTGGTCGATGATTTTTTGATGAATATCTATTAAGTATGATGATTTTAATTTTCTACTTAGGATGGATGTTGTCAAATTCAACTAAATTATAGACATTTTGATGTGCACCTTCTTAGTGTTAACATGGGTTTCATGATTGGAATAAAACATATTAAATTAATAAGAAATAGAAGTGAAATAAGAAGCATTTTTAGAAGTAAAAAAGGAAGCAAAAATCAAAGACAAACCATAAGCAAAACCTGACGTTATCTAGGAAGCAAAAATAGAAGCAATTCAGGTAGCAAACAAAAGAGTAATAATAGAAGCAACAAAATATGCAATAATAGAAGCCATATTAAAAGCTGCAAAAAACATCAAAATGGAAACAAAAATGGAAGCACACTTGGAAGCAAATCTGGAAGCAAACTTGGAAGAACCACACGAAGCAAAACCAGAACCCATATAAGAAGCAAAACTAGGAGCACAAAATGGAAGCAAAAAAGGGAGCACAACCAGAAGCAACGCTAGAAGTAAAATTGGAAGCAATAAGTGGCATAAAAATAGGTGTCAAACTGGAAGCAACACAAGAAGCAAAACTAAAAGCAAAACCAAAGCAACAAATGTTGTTATAACGAAAGAAAAACTAGAAGCAACACAAGAAGAAATATTGGAAGAGAAATTGGAAGAAAAACCAGAATTAACAAAGGACATTATAATGGAAGGAAATTGGAAGCAACAACAAAAGAAAAATGGGAAGCAAACCTTGAAGTAAAACAATAAGCAACAAACGACATTATAATGCAAGAAAAGCTAGAAGAAACACAAGAAGCAAAAACAAAAGTAGAATGGGAACCACAACTAGAAGCGAAATGAGAATCCAAACCAGAAACAACAAAGGACATTATAATAGATGCAAAACTTGAAGCAAATCTGGAAGTATGATAAGAGGCAAAACTATAAGCAAATCCAAAAGCAATTATTTGCTTCTTTTCCTGGGGTAAAAAATAGTGTAAACATAGTTGCGACGCAATGTTTGGCACTAGAGACAACTCCAAATATAGCATCAACTATGATGCTAAATGCAACACCGGATACTAGGAGCACTTGGGCATTGGGTTTTCTGCTGACATTAAGGCTCATTTTAGGACCAAAATTACACTAAAAACTAGTGCTATTTTAGGTACTAATTGCCTGTTCTACTATAGTGTAAGGACCTAGATGGGGAGAAGGGTGAGATAGATAAAGGGGGATAAAGAGGGTGGTAATGAGACATGTTTGGATAGGTAGAGAGGCAAAAATGGATAAATCTACATATGAGAGAGAGAGAGGGGGTGGGAGGGAGAGGTGACGAACCAAACAATGAAGAGAGATAATAAGAGAGGGAGATATAATAAGAGAGAGTGAGGGAGGTAGATAGATATCAACATAAGGATGGAGGATGAGATAGAGAGTGAGAGGGGAAGAAAGGGAGGGACATACCTATAGAGGAAAGATAAAGAAGACAAATGAAGATGGAGGGATAGAAGGAAGTATCACTATGAGAAATACCCTTGACCTATGTACCCTAAACCCTACACCATAAATCTTGTACCCTAAATCCTACACTCTGAACCTTATACACTAAATACCATATGCTACCTCCTATAACCTAAACCCCATACAAGAGACATAGAGGGCGAGAGAAGAATATATATATATATATATATATATATATATATATATATATATATATATAGAGAGAGAGAGAGAGAGAGAGAGAGAGAGAGAGAGAGAGAGAGAGAGAGAGAGAGTTCTAATGCAAAATATTTGTCTAGTGTCAAATTTGGCACTTGCCAAATAGACTTGGCAAACTAACCTATTAGTGTGCACCTTAAAGGCCAGATGCCAAAGTGCTCAATGGGGGCCAAATAATAGTGTCAACATTCTAGTCCTCCATATTGGTGCACTTACCTCACTCTACATAACTTTGTATCCAAGATCACTCATGACTCTTTTTGTAACTTTCACATATTACCTCAAAAGTATGCATTTCATCAAGAATTGAGTTCAACTGACCCATAATCACATTTCCATCAGAGCAAAGACATTACCTTTGGACCCACAATATTGAATTCCAATTTCCCCCGCTCTAGAGTCTTTTCTTTACCTCAAGCATCCTTGATATTAGGTATCACTTTGCACGAGATTAAATTTAATTTAAACAAACATGAAATTGGACTCCAAGTCTTTGAACCACATACATTCTCCATTAAAATTTATGAGTTTTTTTATTCTATCATACCCACAACTTAGGCCTTAAAACTTCACAAGAAACAAAAATAACAAGAACCATCATAAAATATGAGAAGAAAAATCACTCCACAAATCTAATATTCTAATATGATATACTAATTTCTACTTAAAAATTAGCCATCAAAATGAACTCAAAAATAATAAATCAAAAGTAATAAAAATAAATTGAAAGAATGCAATTTTGACCATTTCACTTTCAAATGCATTAATTTTCCACAATCCCTTCATTAATTAGAAATATGATTTGGAATTCTATTGTGTTCATTTCACATTCTTAATAAAACATTGAATAAAAAGAAATCTCCGTGCATTAAAAAATAATAAAAAAATACAATTCAAAATATATTATGAATATAAAAATAATGATTCTCAAAATAAATTATATCTTAAATAACCATCAAGTAGATAGATGTTCAGACAATTAATATATTGACGTGAATATTAAAAACTGATGTGTTTCGTACATATCCATACCTGCGGCGACTCTTCATTCTCATATTTATATTTTGGAATACGAACGTAAAATACAGACTCCCAAGTTTTGATTACCATTTTGTTTTTCTATTTATATGGGCAAGCTGCACAAATCCATTGAAGCCGCACTCTGTTTTACTCTGCCCATCCTTTACTGCGGTGAATGATAAAGCTCAACATTTCTCATTTGTCAATATTAATCAAAATTCTGCAAGGGTTTCAAGTGATTTTAGGGTTTCAACAAGTGATTTCAGGGTTCCAACTTTCGTTATAATAATGGGTTCGGAAAGTGTCAGGAATTGCTCTGTCTCTGTACTGATCGGCCTTAAGCGTGAGGAGATTCTTCTGCCTTCAACAACGCCAACACCAGATGCAGCTGCTGATATTAATGATGGTTTGCGGATATTTCGACAAGACAATGAGTTCACAGCAAATAACAATATGCTTTTAGAAGAGAACACTGATTTTTATGGATCGCAGAAGAAGAAGCCTCGTTCTAATTCTGGTTCTGATTCAAAGCAATTTTTTAAGGAAAATATCGCGGAGGAAAATTTGCCTGTGACGCCAAAAGATCATATCGTACCACTTGATCGGAAATGTAAGACGCCTGGGGCACCGATTAAGAATTCAAGTAAGTCCAGGGTTAGGAGGTTTGGGCTCGAACACATGCGGCAGCCGGATTTTAGTTTTTGCTTTTCCACTGTAAATTGAGGCGGAAGTTCTGCTGGAATTGTATCGTGGTGTGATGATCTTCCATCTGGATATTTTTCTGTACATGCTGCAAATTTATTGTGTTAGTAACCCCCAAAAAGACGAAATTAAACTGAAATTTGTTGCCGTATTTTTTGAAAATATCATTGTTAAAATTCATTATATATCGCATCATTCGAAGCTCAAGTTTTTATATACCTCACTACGACCTCGTATATTTTGTAACATGAAAGTATGAGTACATTTATAATAATAACTTTCTTGTACGTGAGTGCATTTTATCTTTCAAGGCATATTTTAATGGATATTATATCTTTAAATGTATGAAATTTCCAGTTTGCAGAACACCAATGATGCTGTAAAAATCAAGAGTCTTTATGTAATTCAATTACATCACAAAACTTGCGCAATTATTTACGATTATGTTTCCTATGAACCATTTTTTTGTTGCAAATTGCCTATATGGTTGTTGCAATTGTCAACTGAGATCCATTAATATTGTCCGATCGAGAAATAAAGTACTACAAATTTAGGCATACATAAATTCAAAATGTTATGCCATCTTTAATTCCGTATTTTCAGATCAGAGCTGCAGTAGGCGTGGAAATCTCGATTTGGTTACTGCATTTGGATTTCCACGGTATATTTGAATGGTTGTTGGCTGACGAGTACAATCAATATACTATCCTGCCATAACGCTTTACAAATAACAAAACTAGAACGTGGGTAATCTGGTGACAAAGAAAGTTTCTAGAAACAGGTCTAATCTGTTTATTTTTCTTATAGAAATAGTTACCATGCAAAACTATTTGACGGAATGTGCAACCCTACAAGTTACAACTGAAACGACACGATGAATTTGTTAAAATATCAGTATCAGTATAGAAATTCTCATCTTTTTGTTCACATTATCTCAACGTATTCACCTTGGTTGAAATATATGTTTCATGATCAAGAAAGCAAGGGTTCTCAATTTTGAATCAGTAGACCAATGCGTGGGGCCCCCTACTTTTATCTGGTACATTAGGAAATATCAGAACAGGTTGCAGCTCGAGTTCATTCAATAGAGAGCAAGACATATTGCTTGGAGGCAAGTGGCATCCAATAGTGGACTGAGTTGAAAATGCATTAGGGATTGAACCTGCTGAATTGGCAAGGTAAACGTTTTTGTTCTACGTTATGATGCATTTCAAGGGCTAATATCAGGCCTTCTGGCTTTCGCAACATCTGATAAATGTGGTTTTACATTTTCATTGTATGGTTGAGACAAATAATTCTGGAGTGGTTTCTTTCTGCTTGTATATGATATGGTTTACTGGATGCAGGTTAAAGTTGCATTTATCAGCGATTTCTAAACAATGCCGTTGAAGGTTTTGCAAGAAACTTGTCTGAATCTTTTGGAAAGGTATTTTTTCTTTCTTTATAATGTGAGCGGTCAATGATCAAGTTCTTTTGCTGGCCATTGAGATATTCTGATTTAGAGGTGGTTGGAAAGAGTAGAGATATCTAGAAAGTGTTATGTTCCTGTGGGGTTCATTCACTTTTTTTAACACATTCTGTAAATACATCAGAAAAAAGTGCAAAAAACTAGATGTGGCATTTGTAGTTTATCATAAGAATGCTTCGGGTGTTTTAAAGTCCTCATCAATTTCTCTTGCAACAGTCTTGGAGATAAGCTTTTTTACAGCACAGGAGTTGCCACATTCTTGAAGGTTATTGATGAAAGTATTAGTTGTTTCTAGGGATGTTTTAACAATACTAATGAAATTCTTATTGTGGTGAAAGAGGACAAATTCATTCAGTTTCTTCTCATCGTTTAGTACAGGTCTTGCATTTAGAATATACCCTGCTGTCAAGGCCCCTATCTTGGTCAAGGCAAGGCAACTATCTCATTACACAAGTAAAAGTAGTTGCCTATAGATATATATGGTGATTGTTTGACCATTCCTGTATGCGCGACACCGGTGAATAATCAATATGGAGAAGGCCCCTTGGGCATCTCGTAGCGTCCGAATCAATAGCTGCAGCAGTCAATTCATGAGCCAAAATGGCTTTGGATGATCAGTCACTCTTACCGAAATGGGGACACCGAGGGGATTTTGGATGATCAGCCACCGCAGTTAGAAACTTTCCCTAGACTTTCTTAGTTTACATTGCCGATTGGCATGCAAAACCACTTGGAATACCAATAAAATGTCTTTATCAAGACAAATCCTGGGTTAGGTCCTGCAACCATGGTAGACAATATTTGAATATAATTCGCCATCATAACTCATTTAGATAAACCATGCAATAGCTTGTTAAACTTTAGAAATCAAGCATCAAGAGTTCCATTTCCCATAATCAACCAGAGCAGGGTTTGGAAAGGGAGAATCACAAAGGGAGCCTGACAACATGTTCTGCGCAACTAAGCCCAAGAGCCTGGCGTATCCAACTACAATAGCCTACCCCTTGGCCTGCAAGTGGCAAGAATATCACACTATGACAATTCCATCACTTGTGGCGGCCTACTTAGTTTGAGGGAACCTCAGTTATTGAGGAACTGGAAGAATGTTCAGCCCAATTAAGCTCAAGAGTGTGGAGCATCCAACTAAGACAACTCACACCATGGCACACAAGTGGCAGGACCATCCTCCTTTGATGATTCTAGCCCTTGGGGTGGCCTACTTCATTTGGGGGAACCCGCCTGCTACCTCTCCCTAACGTATTTCCCATAATGATTCCTTGTAGGAATAAAGAATAGACAAACTTAAAGAAACATATTAAATTTTCAAGGATTTTTACTAACTTGGTAAAAGATATACATTAAAGATTATAGCTGCATAATAACATTGCTCCTATTGCGTACCAAATACTTTTTAATGCACAAGTCTGCTGTTTGCTTTATAGCAATCTTATCTGCTGCTTATATTCAGATATATATATGTGTATGAGAAATCCTCTCTTCTTCCTTACCGCTTTGAATGGCCGATGTGCTGCATATGTACTACCCCCTTAATGTGGATGGGAGGTTATGTCTCTCCCAATGGTCATCATCCTTGCAAAGGTGGTGATTCTTAGTACAATGTCTTTTGCCTTTTAACTAATCAAACTGCTGTTGTTATTGCACCTGACCATGGATTAATAGCCATATTGATATAGGCATCAAAATATTTGCTGCATATTCATTTTTATATATGGATCTTTGTATCTAAATCATCCTATGCATTGGTGCTTACATATGCCTTTGTTTAAGATTTAAGTATGGGGACAGCCGGCATACAAGTCAGGTTTTATTTAATTGATTTTATCTTGCTCTCTTACCTCTTTAACCTTAACTATTTCACCTCCTCAAGTATATTATCTTGGGCAGTCAAGTCTAGGTTGGCCATCAGTCATTTTAATCATTTTGTTTTCGTTCACGTAAAGGTCGGCCATCATTTTTACTTATTTTATTAAACTCAAGCACTTACATAGGGGAGTCGACTAGATATTAGAAAATTGTGGTTTCTTATAAATAAGACAATTTTGTGATTGACAATGTATATCAGATTTAAGAAGGTATCATGGCGGGGGCATGATAATAAGGCTGCCTGCTTCATACCACAAACACTGACTCTCCTCAAGCTGCCTTTGTACAACTCATTAGATTTTTATAGTTTTTTATTGACTATAAATTATTTCTGAGTTTAGTATGTCAATAATGTTTGGGATTTTGATGCCGGGGCATCATGGTATGCATATGGTCACTTTTAATTTTGGGTTGTTTTGGATGTTTTTGGGTCTAATAAGGTCATTTAAGACCATTTGGGATCATTTTGATCCATTTTGGAATATTTCAAGCCAAGTTGTTAAAAGATGTAAAAGTTGCAAAAGTTGTCAATGTTGTCATGTAAAAGTTGCATTTTGGTTATGGGCAGTTGGTGGTCGGTTGAGCGTTTCAAAATAGTTGTAAAAGCATAATATGTACTCAAAACTCGAATGCAGGGGTTGAAGGAAGTGAAGAAGCAAGAAATTGTTGTTTTGCTATCTTTTGCTCTGTGTTTTCACACGTTGCAGACTGTTTTCTTGCCTTTGTATGGACTGTACGTCCATGAAATGATGAGCACGTGTTTGAGTATGTTAGAACAGTGAATTATCTTTCCATTGCATTTGGTTTCATTTGATTTCATTAAGTTTTGTAGGAGATATTGCTATTTCTCTGTGGACAGGCAGAAACCCTACCTAGGGTAAATAGTGAGAAAGGCAAATGTATAACTCCACTCTCCACTGGTGAAAATTCATAAAAATGGGTGGAGAGGACTGTATTGACGTATTATACAATATCCCAAAGTTGCAGGGTCTGGAGTTAAGGTTTCCATGTGTTTTGGTTTGACTGTTGGTCTGAAACAGTGCATATCAGACTGTCAGGACAGCAAAAGATAGAGTTTGAGACACCAATCCACATTTTGTTGTTATTTGGCAGGGGTTTGTCATAAGAGGGCATGTTAAGGGGGCTTGGAATCCTGTTATAAGTTATTTGTCATGTTCATAACTCACAAAGGGACAGTCCAATTGTTCTAGACAAGGATGGTGTTGTGAGGTTTTCACAACACCACCCCATTATGAATGCCCTGCCCCCCTCTCTTTCAACTTATTCTCGCAGCACTGAGCCTTTTTAGCGCAATTTTGGTCTTCGGGAGGCTACAGTTCCTGAGAGTTTGAGAAGTCTAGGTGGGTGGAGTTGCTGATTAAGCTGCATCTAGTAGAGTTCAAGTCCATCCATGATTCCTTGCATTCATAGTTAGGAGTAGCAGTAGTTGAAGTTAGCAAGTTTAAGTTGAAGTTGAAGTGGAGATTGAAAAATCAAAACTATATTTTCGTTGCAATTGTGAAGCCAAATCTTTAGAAGTGCAAGCAGTTGATATCCATTGAATGAATAGCGTAAGTCCCCTAAGTGATTACCAGCAAATCACATTATTTTATTGAGTGAGTATCCACAAATTGAAGGAACCCTGAAGTCATTTCATGATTTTACTTTGCAAGCTTAGCTTGAGAGATGACCTTATATCAAGAGAGGATTGAATATTTGATGTCTCTCCTCGAAACATTGGATATTTGATTCTGCATGTTGTAGTGGAACAAAACTCACATCAACAAAAATTGGTGCTAGAGGGAGGGCTGATTGTATTGTTTTCTCAAGAGGTTGTCAATAGTTGAACATGATGAAGAATGGGGCTTTCCCGACCACAACAACCTAAGAGGGACTGGGAATCATACGAAGACAACATCATCCTAACATTCCATTCCCTCGCTTGGAACCAAAGGATAAGTGGTTGTGACTACTTGCGCATTGCTGATATCTTAGACGAAGAAGAAGAGAAGGCTAAAAGAATTGAAAGAGAAGTTAAAGAAAGGTTGAAACGTGAGAGACAAAATCGAAGGATGACAAACGATGGTTCTTCCTAGATCGAGGCAGCCTATTGCAACTTGGGGAACACTTCAAGATCATATTGTAGCTACATTACGCACAGTCGCTTGGGAAGAAAGTGAAGACAATAGTATTTCGATACTCTAACGTATTGAACCAAGAAGAAAGGAAAGTGTGAGCTATTGAAAGGAGAATTCAACGAAGGTTGGAACACCAAAGAGAACTAGAGAGGAAGCTTAAGAGGGAAAGAAAAATGCAAAGATTAGCACATGCAAGCCTCAAATAAGATCAAAATTAGAGATCAAAGTTGGATAAGAAGATTGGATCTTTCTCTCTTGAAAGATTTGAAAGAGTACAATTCGAAAGGAGGCAAAGGATATTGAGATCTACACCATACCACGAGTAAGAATTGGTTGAGTTGCAATTTCAATAGAAAGGAAGGAATCGTTGGGTAGCTAACACTTCGAGTTGGTGAGTTCTTCTAGTAGTCTAGTTCAAGTTTCTCAATTTCAAGTCCCTCAAGTCCAATTAACTCCAGCGCAAGTATTTCAACCGATTCAAGCTATGATGGCACAACAGGTGCCGTGGATTCAAAACAATGCTTCACCTCTCACATTCAATCAATACCATGATTCGCATAAGAATCCTAAACACTTCTGCTATAAGTTTCACGTGAATGACCCAAATTGTACAATAGAGGAGCACATTAAGATCTTTGAGGATTTATCATGCAACAAGAAGATTCATCATGAGGATGTAGCGTGTAGGCTCTTCCCTCACTCTTTGGGAGAAGAGGCTTTCTATTGGTTTGTGAACTTGCCAACTTCATCCATTAGTGGATGGGATCAGCTCAAAGCAGCATTTACTAGGAAGTTTGGTACACCTATCACACCATCCGAATTGTATAGGCAGTTTGCAGATGTCAGGAGGTTTGATTAGGAGCCTATTAGTTCCTTCAACAATTGTTTCCACAAAGAATAGACGCGATTGCAAGCTCCCTACACCGTTCAAGATGTAGGCGTATTAGAAATGTATTACAATGCCTTGGATTCCCAAACATCCATGTTCACAAGAGTCTCTCATCCCGCCCCAACCAATCAGAACGAAGCCTACGCTAGAACGATGGAGGTGGGCAAGCAAATGAAACATGTGTTTGGACCTGCATTACCAAGCAACTAGGTACCACAACTCACGTATTAAGCCCCCTCAAATCAACTTGTGTTGCACCCCGGGCCACCACTATCTCAAGCACCTCTAGTAGTACTTGCATATCTTCAAGGTGCAAGTACATTTACGAGAACACAAGAAGAAAAGGATGAGATTAAGGAGTTAGTTGAGCAAGTAAAGAAACTTTCTACTGAGGTCACCTATTTGAGAAATCAGAACAATCAGTTATAGAACATGCAAGGGAATTCCCAAGGAGGCAACCACGGAGCTAACCATGGAGGCTATCAAGGCAATTACCAAGGAAGTAATCAAGGAAATTATCAAGGGAATTATTAGAGGAAAATCAAGATGGTGGATACCAAAGGATAACTAAGGAGGAAACCATCAAGGTGGCGCTCAATTAGGCAATCAAGGATATAACAATAATCAAAGGAGGACTTGGAATACAAATCCAAATAATGGCAATATGGTGTCGCCTCTCGACAATCCACCAATTACAGAGAATAGACCAACAGATAAGATCTTTCTAGCTGAAGCAACTCTATCCACATGGTGTAGGATATATGAGACAAATCAACACTCGTTGTTGCAGTGTGCCAAATTCAAGAAAGCTACAAATGTATTCCAAAAGGTGGTAGACGAACCAGTTAACCAAGAGAACCCTCCAGGGACAGGACTTGAGATCGTCCCAACAGTGAGATATGATAAGTGCTTGAATTTTGAAGAGTATTCTTTTCCCCCATAACTTTATGAACACGTTGGGAGATTTCCACTAGCATCAGCCAACGGTCCAATGGAGATGACACGCGGGGAGTTTCCACCATACCCAAATGAACCAATGAGTGAAGGAGGTTATGTCTTCCCTCCGTTGAATAATAATGTTTTAGTTCAAGGCATAGAGGAGGTACATGCGTTTCAGCAGTCGCAGGGGAGTGAGTTCAGAGCTTATTAAAGAAGCAATAGAAACCACGAGCCCTTGACTTCATCCATCCCTCCAAACAACTTCAATACGCCTCCACATCTGAAGGCGAGCAACACAAAAACCAAGGATTCTCCTAAGTATAGGTAGGGTAGTAATGCCAATCAAAATATAAATCAAAATGCTAGTAGTACACAAGGCAATAGTCACATTCAAAATACCAACAAGGAACAATCAGCTGACAATCCTCCAAGTGGTGATGATTTGAGGAAGTTGGGATAGAGTGTGATAGAAGAATTGAGGAAAGTCAAGATAAATTTGCCATTGTTTGAATTGATGAAGGTAGCAGAGATAAGGGATGTGTTCCTTAATAGCTTGAAGGATAATAAGAATCAAGGGTCTTACAGTCAAAACATGACAAACACTTCACAAGGAGCAAACAGTAGGAACTCCCACAATGCTTCAAATGCAGCTCAGAATACAAATTTAGCACAAAGTGTTTCTTGTGATGACCAAAATGCATTCGACAATCAAGAGTCATCGCAACTAGTTTATGTAGCTCAAAGTGCTTCAAGTCCAAACCATGAAGTAGCTAAGACTAAAGGAGATGCGAAGGGGCAAACAACTACAAAGATAGAAGAGGTCAGCAAGCCAACTCAAGTACAAACAAAGCTTAAGCCTAGATTCAATACATCAATTGTGTTCTATCAAGGGAAGGGATGAGCCAACCCCATTTTTGCTATCAGGAAGAATATTTGGGAAGTTACTGCACAATTGTTTGATTGATTTAGGAACATCAAGTAATGTTATGTCCTTAGCCATTTGTAGAAGATTGGGACTCGTTCTTGCGAATACCAACTAGAAGGTTACACAACTAGATAGGACAAAGGTCCCAGTTGTGGGCGAATTGAACAATATTCATATGCAGTTGGCATCTGACCCTAGGATGGAACAACACATTGACATATCAATTGTTGATATTCTAGATGGCTACGACTTACTTTTGGTTAGAGACTAGACTAGAAAACTGAATGGTTATGTGGCCACTGATTTCTTGCATATGTGGTTACCGTAGAGATGGATTCCAAATCAAATCAGAATTGAGAGCACCACATGATTGAAGTTGACTATTATCGAATATGGCGAAGAGAATGAGGTCTTATTTGCTGAGACAGATTTGGGCCTCTATCAACCCAAGGTGTAAGAGGTTTTGTTGTTGCATACTTTATATGGCGAGAAAGGAAAGGAGTTATCAAATGATCAAGGTTCAATTGAAGTATTCATAGAAAGTGATCACAACTCATTAGACGAAGGTGAAGGCATGTTCAAAAATGTTAGGAACTTTGTGTTGAGGACAACAGGACGAGGCTTAGAATTGGGAAATCAAACCTCAGTGAGAGATTTGTTGTTGCCCAACTGGTGTAGAATTCACGATGCATTCCATTCAGAATTGTCTTGCGCTATGTGCAACATCGCATTAGAACAAGTAGAGAAAAGGATCCCAGGAGCATTGAAGAAAGACGAGCCGCAAGAAGACTCAAATGAAAATTTGAAGCAAAAGGATGTGCCTTCGCAGGCAGACGAAGTTGAAAGTAGTAGAATGGGTGAAGAAAGAAATAGAAATAGTTACATCGGAAAGCGATGGGCGAAAGATAGAAAAGAGGTCGAATCCGCCAAAAACAACTCAAAATAGACCTCAAGGAGACAACCAAGTAAGAACTTTAGGATTTGACGGTTCCAAGACAAAAGTAGGGTTAGGGGTTGGATATGTGTTGACCAATCCAACAAGAGAAACATATATGGCAACAAATGGATTGCAATTTCCTTGCACAAACATGGCCGAATATGAAGCCCTGATTTTAGGCTTTTTATGTGCCATCAAGAAAGGAGCTAAGATAATTCATGTATCAGGAGATTCATGCTTAATAATATACCAAATCTGACAAAAGTATGCATGCCATGACAAGAGATTGAAAAAGTATAGAAATAGGGTGTGGGGCCTAATTGAGAGCTTTGATGCCTTTGGAATCAAGTTTGGGTATAGATCCTGCAACAAGGTGGCGAATGCTTTGGCGCACGCAAGAAGCTCGCTGGCACCACTTTCATTGGAAGGTTTGAAGAAATTCAAAGTGGACCTCATGTCAATCCCATTAGTGCTAGATAATGTGACAAACACGAATGTATTTACTGCTCAAATAATAGATGAAGATGAAGTTGAGGAAGCAGATATCAATCCAGCCAAATCATGAACTTAAAGATGGATACTATTTGAAAGGGGATGATCCAATTAGAGAGGTTGTTCAATATAGACCAATGTAGTAAAGTCAAATATCAGCCCACAACAAGAGGTGAGTGTGAGAAAGTAAATTTGGGAACAGAGGAGGATCCTAAGATCGTGTATATTGGGAAAGTTTGCATTCCTGAGGAAAGAGAAGGCGTCATTAGGCTAATGAATGAATTTCCAGATGTAATAGCTTGGGGCTATGATGATTTGAAAACTTATGACCCTTCCATCATCACACATACAATACCACTGAAAGAAGGAAGAAAGCCACT
Organism: Chamaecyparis obtusa; assembly: GCA_027943335.1. Taxonomy (NCBI): domain Eukaryota; kingdom Viridiplantae; phylum Streptophyta; class Pinopsida; order Cupressales; family Cupressaceae; genus Chamaecyparis; species Chamaecyparis obtusa. Next base: position 112,776 of record BSBK01009784.1, read on the forward strand.
TAGATAGCGACAGTGACCTATCAACCCCTTGCTTGAACCATTGATCTATCAGGAGGTGAAGAAATTGTTGACAATAAAGATTATATTCCCAGTGTATCACTCAATGTGGGTTGCCAATCTTGTTCCAGTAAGGAAGAAGAACAAAGAGATAAGGTTATGTATGGATTTCCGAAATTTGAATAGGGCATTGGGAAAGGACAATTATCCATTGCCATCATTGGATGAGGTGTTGCAAATAGTGAATGAATTACAGACGATGACATTTATGGATGGGTATTCAGGATACAATCAAGTCTTAGTTGAAGAAGATAGATTGAAGACGACTTTCACCACCAAGTGGGGAACATTTACATATAGAAGAATGCCCTTTGGCTTGATTAACACAGGGGCAACATTTCAATGAGCGATGGACTATGCCTTCAAGGACTTAAAAGACAAGTGCATTATTATTTACATGGATGATATCACAGTATTTTCGAAGAAGAGAGATCATATTGGGGATTTGAGGAAAGTATTCTTGTGGTGTAGGAAGTTTGGAGTGTCCCTCAACCCGAAGAAGTGTATGTTTGGGGTGATAGAGTGGAAGTTACTTGGACACGTTCTTTCAGAAAAGGGAATTATGATAGATCTTGAGAGGGTAGGAGGCTATTTCAAAACTCAGCCCGCCAGCTAGCAAGAAGGAATTGAAATATTTCTTCGGAAAGATCAACTTTGTGAGGAAATTCATTTCATGATTTGCAGAGATAGTGAAACCCATGAATGACATGCTCAAGAAGGATGTGAAGATGGATTGGACTCTAGAAGCTAAAAGAGCTTTTGAAGAAATAAAAGAAGCAATTATTAAGGCGCTAGTTCTGGCGAGTCCAAATTATGAGAAGCCTTTCTACGTATATTCATTCGCCTCAGATCATGCATGCACAACGATTCTCACCCAAAGGACTGAGGGAAGTGAAGAACATCCTATCGCTTTCATGAGTACACCTTTCAAGGATGCATAATTGAATTACCCCAATGTGGAGAAACAAGCCTACGCTTTAGTGAAAGCACTTAAGAAATTCAACCATTACATTTTGAGGAGTAAAGTACACGCCATTGTGCCTGGCATTGCAGTGAAAACACTATTGATGCAAAATGAGCTTGGAAAAAGACGAGGAAAGTGGGTCGCCACAATCTAGGAATATGACAGACATTTAACCAATGAAACTAGTTAGAGGACAAAAGCTAGCGCAAACGATTGCACATGAAGGCCCAAGCTTAGTGCAACAGGTCTATGAGTTGGAAGAAGTGTGCCCGGATGAGTGGTACAAGGATATCATTAGTTACTTGTTGAATCATAAATGTCCATCACATTTGAACTCGGTGCAGAAGAAGGCATTGAAATTGAAGAGTAAAAGATACATGTTACAGGGGTCAGTACAATACAAGCAAAATCATGAGGGCATATACTTGAGATGCATTGGCAAGGAAGAAGCAGGAACTAGGAAGGATTCTGGAGCATTTCCATGATAAATTTGGAACAGGACATGGAGTGAGCTTGGCACAACGCAAAGATATTGAGAGCAGGATATTATTGGCCAACTTTATTCAAAGACACGCATGAGCATGTGAAATCTTGCCATGTTTGTCAAATTGTTGTTGTTCGAGAGAAGAATCTAGCGATGCTGCTGCAGCCAGTCATTGAGGTGAGACCATTCACAAAGTGGGGGCGCGATTTCATCGGTATGATCAATCCACCTTCCTTTGCGCAATACAGGTATATTCTGAACGCTACCAATTATTGTACTTGGTGGACGAAAGCCCAAGCCTTAAAGAATTCTACTGCTAATATTGTCATTAAATTTCTTGAAGAGAAAATCATTACGAGGTTTGGATGTCCTTATGCTAATATTGTCATTACATTTCTTGAAGAGAAAATCATTATGAGGTTTGGATGTCCTTATGCTTTGGTTTGCGATAATGGTTCTTCTTTTGCTTCATTGAAATTTCATAATTGGGCATTTGATCATGGGATTGTTTTGAAATTTTCATCTAATTACTATCCCCAGGGAAATGGCCTAGCAAAATCAACCAACAAGAACCTTTTCACTATCATTAAGAAGCTCTTAGATAAGAACCCAAGAGATTGATATAAACAACTGAAATTCGCCTTATGGGCGGATAGAACAAGATCAAAGAGCTTGTTAGGAACTTCCTCTTACTGTCTAGTATACGGACAAGATCCAATCTTCCCAGTTCAATTGAGAATTCCAACTTTGCAGTTTCTGCAAGAGTACCATGATTATGAGGATAGGGTCCAAACGAGGCTGTCACAATTGATGCAACTAGACGAGGAAAGAGATGAAGCTTTAGACAAATTCGCAAAACATCAAGGGGTGGTGAAGAGGTGGTTTGATAGACAAGCAAGGATTAAGGCATTCGAGATCTCTGACCTAGTTTTATACTTGGATAAGGCACCTGAGAAACGTGGAGATCACAAAAAAATTGACAAACTGTTGAAAGGTCTGTATCAGATTTTGGAAATTTTGAGAGAGAATGCTTTTAGGTTGAAAACGTTGATTGGAGAAGATGTCCCATTCCCTGTCAATGGGCAATTCTTGAAGCATTACTTTCGAACTTGGGACTTCTCCTAGAGTCCTATCCTACATAGTTAGAGTTGGTTTGCATTGGACCTTTTAGTTCAACTAGTTTAGTGTAGTTTTCCTTTTGGCTGTTCAGTTTAGGTGTCCTAGGAGTTAGGTGCTTAGTTTGCCTTGAGTTAGATGACTTAAGATTTGCTAGCGGCTCTTGTCTTAGTTTGGGGGTTGTTGGTTTAGTTTGCTAGTGTTAGCTAGTTGTTTTAGTTGGCTTTCTTTGGCTGGTTGTTTTAGCCTTAGGTTTGCGTAGGATCTCTTGATCCTAGTAGTTAGTTGCTTTAGGTTTAGTTGTGGTGGGTTAGAGTTAGGGTAGGTCCCTTTTGTTGCAATGGTTTAGATGGTAGAGGGACCTTGCTTGTAACAAGGGTGGGCTGTATTGATTTCACACTTCTAGTGATTTGGGCTGGATCTGTCCTATTCATTTCTTGAATATCTCTTGCAAGGTGTCTTGAACTGGAAGTTGTTCCTAATAACCGGTCCTTCGAAAATGATTTGTACTAAATTTGGATTGAATTCATTCGTTGGGCCTGGGACATCCGAGTCTTTCAGTTACAATATTTTACTCACTTAATTGCTCTGAGTTCTTCTGGAGTTTTCAAAAGTGAAGTTGGGATTAGTGAAAATCATACACCTACTTCAATGCTACTGTGGTTTTCCAAACCCACTACAAGCTTTAGTACATGTAAGACAAACAAAAGGTTGAAAAGGAAAAGAAAGCAATATCAAAAGAAAAAGAAAGAAAATGCAAAAATGAAAAAGAAAAATGAAAAGTGGAAAATGAAAATGAAACGGTTTGGCCCTGGGTGTGCGAATATATCTACTGGTGCTATTAAATAAAATCACTAAAGGTAGAGCAATGTTTGTGGTGGACCACAACGATAATCTTGTTAGGGATATGGACGCCTGACTGGCAACGAGGCTCTATTCAGAATGCTTTTGGAGTAAGGATATTAAAATAGCTAAATCCAATGGATTTGAGAGGCTCTCTAGGTTCTTGTTGAGCGGGGAATAAATCACTTGCACACATGTGAGTAATTGGAGATAAAGATTCTCGGTCCAATTCGTGGTTCCTCCCATTTTGAGTACATTTCCTAGTCGTTGGATAGGTGAAAGAGGAATTAGCCAAGGTTCTTGATTCTTAGTGGTTTTATGATTGAAATGTTTGGGAACATTTCTTTAGTGGACTTGCCAAATGTTGTGAGGTTCTCACAACACCGCCCCATTATGAATGCCCCCCCCCCGCCTTTCAATTTACTCTTGCGCAACGCTGAGCCTTTTTAGTGCAATTTTGGTTTTTGGGAAGGCTAGAGTTTCTGAGAGTTTGAGAAGTCTAGGTGGGTGGAGTCGCTGATTAAGCTATATCTAGTAGAGTCCAAGTCCATCCATGATTCCTTGCATTCATTGTTAGGAGTAGAAGTAGCTGAAGTTATCAAGTTTAAGTTGAAGTTGAAGTGGAGATTGAAAAATTGAAACTATATTTTCATTGCAAATTGTGAAGCCAAATCTTTAGAAGTGCAAGCAATTTATATCCATTGAATGAATAGCGTTAGTCCCCTAAGTGATTACCGGCAAATCACATTATTTCACTGAGTGTGTATCCACAAATTGAAGGAACCTTGAAGTCATTTCATGATCTTACTCTGCAAGCGTAGCATGAGAGATGACCTTATATCAAGAGTGGATTGAATATTTGATGTTTCTCCTCGAAACATTGGATATTTGATTTTGCATGTTGTAGTGGAACAAAGTTCACATCAACAAATGACAGTGTGTGATAGTCCAATGGGATAGCAAAGATAGGGTTTGAACCAATAAATCATGTCTTGGATCAAATAGTCAGAGGATAAATTCTAATAATGTTGAAAAAGTTCTCACAAGTGTGTATAAGGAGTTTGGGAATAGTATTGTGTCTTCGTGTGTCCATTGAACCAAAAGGACTGTCCCCTTACATGAACAATTGAAGGTGTTTGTAGTTTGTACTAATGTATCATCACATTACTTTGGTCGATGAAAGGAAGTTGTCTCTGATCATTTAGGCCACATAACAAGTTTGTCCATGTCATTTGAAGTGTCCAATGTTGAAATATAGCTTTGTTCGTGTTTAAGTATGCTGATGATCATGAGCACATTCATATATATATATTAATATATATTATTGTTATTATCGGCATATCATAAAACATATCGAATGTATTGAAGTATTACTTATTATTGAATGCATTAAGAGTTGCATAATATTCAGAATGGATGAATTGCACATCATGCGATATATATTGATCACTGTCACGATACCATTGTGGACTGTAATGTTATTACAGCCACGATAGTCATCGTGTAATTGTAATACCATTATAGTGCACGATGATATCGTGCCACCCTTGTTGTGGTCTAAGATACGATTTAGATCATAGTAATTCCCTTTGTTACCAGACATGATTATCGTGCGAAAGCAGATATGTTACATTGCACATTATCTTGGTTGATTTAGTTAAGATAACTAATGTTAAACGTAGGGTCATGACCCTACATGGAAACCGCCATGTTTGGTCATGACTTTACATGTTCATAACCCTTGATATTAATATATATACTCATCGGTATAGTAGAATCAATCAATCACAAAGGCAATTGCATTCTACAACAACATATCGATTTCTAAAATAATAATTCAATCTTCTGATCCAAATTTCCTTAACATGGTATCAAAGCCTTGTTATTAGAGAAAATATATTTTTGAAATTTTATTATATACATCTTATATAAATATAATAAAAATTATATTTGTGTATATTATAATAACAAGAAAAATGGCTCACGGCATGAGAATGGAAGATAGACTTGAGGGTGCATCTAATTTTATATCTTGGAAAATTAGAATTACTTCACTTCTACTAGAACTCGAATTGGAGGATTATATAGAGAAAGAACCAAAAATACCGAAAGATGAAGTAGAAAAATCCACTTGGAAAAGGCGAAATAACAAAGCCAGGAAGTTGATTATTGACTCTGTCAAAGACTCTATACTTCCTAGCATTTCAAGATTAACCACTGCCTTTGAAGTATTCAAAACCATTCAAAACACATTTGAAATCAACAATGCTAGTAGATTATTGACTCTGAAACAACTTATGAATATGAAAATGAACAAAGGGGAAACCATTACCTCTTACTTTCTGAGAATGTCAGAGTTAAGGGATCAACTCCTTACTATTGGAAATAACATAGATGATTTGGAACTATCCTTAATTGCTCTAAGAGGATTACCTATCTCTTGGGAATCATTCATTCAGTGCATAAGTGCAAGACCTCCATTACCAAAATTTGAACAATTGAAAAATGATTGCACTCAAGAAGAATCGAGATTAATCTCAAGAGGAATAGGACCTAGCAAAGAAAGTGAAGTTGAGGCACTCCACACAAACACGTCTAACAAAAGAAAAAAGTTTTCCAAAAGGAAGAGGAGTACTAAAACCTTCAATAAAAAGGATCTTTCCAAAGTACAATGCTACAAGTGTGAGAAATACAGACATATTCACAGATTATGTCCAGAAAGGAAGTAAACTCAAGCTGCAATAGCTGAAGTCAAAGAAGTGGAAAACCTACTCTTCTTCTTAGCTTTGGCAAGTGAACTGAACTCAAATAAAAGTACCTGGATAATTGATAGTGGAGCTTCCAGACATGTCACTGGATTCAGGGATCAATTTGAAACTTTTAAAGGACACTCCTCAGAAGAAGTTACAATTGGTGACAACTCTACTTATCCTGTGAAAGGAATTGGGACCTGTTCAATCAAGATAAGAGGAGTGACCTTACAGTTAAAAGAAGTACTATATGTACGTGGAATAAAAAGAAACTTAATCTCCATATCAGGACTAGCTGATCAAGGATATAGAATCACATTCAATGAGGATAAAGTTCTTCTATGGACTAAAAATTCCAATATCAAGAATGCCATCACTATAGGATCTAGGGATGGCAGTCTATATAAATTATGTAATGAACAAAAGATTGCCTTAAACCATGAAGTTCAAAACAATAATGAGATATGGCACAAAAGGTTAGGTCATATTAGATATAGTGCTCTTCCAACCCTAAAAAGAATCACCTCAGGGTTACCTCACCTAAAATCTGAACATTTGGGTATTTGCAAAGGTTGTGCCTTAGGGAAAAATACAAAAGGGTCCTTCCCGTCAAGTGAACACAAATCAAAAAATGTATTAGAACTTATTCACACTGATCTATGTGGTCCTATGTCAACACTTTCTTTGTCAGGTGCCTTATACTACGTAATCTTTGTTGATGATTACTCCAGAAGAACCTGGATATACTTCCTAAAACTAAAAGAATCCAATGAAGTTCTAAGTTCAAAGAATTCAAAGCACTAGTTGAAAACCAAACTAGCAAGAAAATAAAAACCCAAAGATCTGATAATGGAGGTGAACATATTTCTGATAGTTTTAAAGAATTTTGCAAATCTGTTGGGATTAAGAGGGAGTATACTGTACCATATAATCCTCAACATAATGGAGTAGCAGAAAGAAAAAATAGAACCATTATTGAAGCAGCAAAAGCCATGATGCATGACTAAAACATTCACATCTCCTTCTGGGCTGAAGCTGCAAACACAACAGTATACACACAAAATAGGTGTCCTTGTGCTATCCTAGAAAATACTACACCGGAAGAAGTATTTACAAGAAACAAACCAGACTTAAGCCATCTAAGAGTCTTTGGTTGTCCTGTTTACATTCATGTTCCAAAAGAAAAAAGAACTAAACTAGAGCCCTCTGGGAAGAAGGGTATATTCATAGGATATAGTGAGGATACTAAGGGATATCGTATCTATATCCCAAGCCACAGATCAATAGAAATCAGCAGAGATGTAAAGTTTGAAGAAAACTTCATATGCACAGATACTGAGGATGATTCCATAACAGATCTAGATAGAGATCATACAACTGAGAATGAGAGGGAGAATAATACAATAGATTCAGAACCTACATCTTCAAATGTTGAGCCTACACCTTCAAATATTGAGCCTACATGTCCAATTGTTGAGAATAATGAAATATCAAATAACAAAAAGAGACCCTTATGGGCAAGAAAGATGTTTGAAGAAAATAATGTAGAGCCAGATCAAATATTCAGAGAAAACAAGAGAACAAGAACACAAAAATGTTATACTGCCCTTCTAACTGAGCTTACAGAATCCGAACTTGATAGTGTTGAAAAAGCTTTGACAAAACAAGCTTGGAGAGAAGCCATGATTGAAGAGTATCAGTCCATTCTGAAAAGTGATGTTTGGGACATTGTGCCCAGACCCAAAGACAAATCAGTTGTCTCAAAATGGTTATTCAAAATCAAATGTGCTCCAGATGGTAGCATTGAAAAACACAAAGCCCGGTTTGTTGCTAGAGGATTCTCACAAAAGGCTGGGATTGACTATGAAGAAACTTTTGCTCCCGTAGCTTGATACACCTCTGTAAAAACCATTCTTGCAATTGCAGCATCTAAATGATGGATAGTACACCAAATGGATGTCAAGACTGCTTTTTTGAATGGGAAAATTGAGAAAGAAGTATACATAGAGCAACCATAAGGATTTATCACACATGATAAAGATCACTATGTATGTGATGCAGTCAAGGGATAGAGAATCCAATGAAGGATTGTCCGACCTTGCAGCCAAACCACAACACAACGGAAAACACAACAAGAAACTAGATCTGAAAGAAACATATGTCTTTATTCATCAATTAATTGAATACATGCAATGTGCTAGGCTGTAAGGCCTTCCCCGTTATGACCAATTACAATGCAAGAAACAGTTCTACAAGATCACACAGGATCCAAATCTTTCCCAGCTAGCCTAGTCCTGAAAACAATCAGCAACCGGTGGAAACCCTAAGGCGGATCTAAACTTGTACTCGCAACCTTCCAAGCAATTCCCTGGTCTCCAAGTCTCAACCACTAGCTCTGCTACCACGAACTATCAGATAACCATCTGATTTGGAAGATCATGCAAGATCTTTTCCACAACTTCACCATTCTCAGCTAGCCTAGGTCTGCAACACAACAAGACACTGGTAGGCACTCCAAGAAGGATCTGAACTTGTACCCGCAGGTCACCAAGCAATCTTCTGCTACCTAAGCTCGCAAGCTACTAACTCTGCTAGATCTAATCTAACTCTAGATCTCTGCTTCTAATTGCTAGATTGATGCCTAAACACTACCCCAAACATCCCTTAAATACTAAACTCCAGCCATAAGTCGGCTTTACAAACAATTAAATTCCAAAAGCTAGTCGGCTTCCAAATATACAAAAATTAAATGCCAAACATCAGTCGGCTCACAAATAACCTCACAAATATTTAATTCACCATGTCGGCCTCTAGATCCACATAGGGGAATGCAACACGCCAGATCTAGGTCCCCGCACGTCCAACGGTCAATCCATAACAAGAGGAACGCGACCCAGATTAAATGCACCAGTTGGCCACGCCAAATCTCGAAGAACATCCGTCGGTAAGCCAAGCTACTGAGCGCCGGGAGATACACCGAGCAACCATAACAATCGAGCTCAACAAGCATTACCGAGCCCCCTTCAATGACCGAGCTCCCTTCAGCGACTGAGTCCTCCAGCGACTAAGCAATAGACATGAACACCGAGACCTCGTCGGTAACCGAGCAACAAAACACATAGTCACCGAGTGGCTATCAGCCATCGAGATCCACCAGAACTTCCAACAGAGAATCACCACCAAGACTGAGAAACTCTAGTCTTCTACCGAAATCACCAGCCAAGTAACCAAACTCCACCAGTTAGTTACCAAGACTGCCAGAATCTTCAGGCACCGAGCAATAAGCCAGGATGCCACTGCATCAGTATGTAAGTTAAAGAAAGCTCTTTATGACCTTAAACAAGCCCCCAGAGCATGGTATGAAAGGATAGACAACTATCTCACCAAACTAGGGTACTCCCAGAACATAGCAAACCCTGACATCTACTTCAAGGTAGTAAATGATATGATAATTCTAGTTCTTTATGTTGATGACTTGCTTATAACAAGAGAAGATCACCTGACTGCAAAATGCAAACAAGACCTAGTAGCTGAGTTTGATAGGATATGGGCCTACTAGACTACTTTATGGGTCTAGTAATTTGGCAAAAGGAAGATCACATTTTCTTAAATCAGGAAAAATATACCTCTAACCTATTAACCAGATTCAGAATGATGGATTGTAAACCATTGGCCACTCCAATGGAAACAAATCTACACAAGCTGAAAAATGAGGTAGAAGATTCTGAACCTACAGATCCCACACTATACAAACAAATCATTGGATCTCTCATGTATCTGGTAAACACACGTCCTGACATCTGTTATGCTACAAATGTACCAAGTCGCTTCATGTGTGAACCTAAGCAAATACACTTGATGGCCGCTAAGCACATTCTGAGATATTTACGAAGGACTATTGGACTTGGTTTGAAATATGAAAAAGTTGAGATCCAACTTCAGGGTTATTCAGATTTAGATTGGGTAGGCAGTTCCACAGATCGCAAGAGTACCACAGGGTGTTTCAGTTTAGGATCAGCAATGATATCTTGGTTCAGCAGAAAACAGTCTACTATTGCTCAAAGTTCAACAGAAGCAAAATATATGGCTGCTTCTATGGGAGCTCGAGAAGCAGTTTGGTTAAGGAAGCTGTTGTTTGATCTCTTTGGAAGACCCTTGAAAGCTACCATTATTCATTGTGATAATCAAAGCTGCATCAAACTCTCAGTAAATCCAGTCTTCCATAATCGATCAAGACACATAGAGATTCCTTACCACTACATAAGAGACATGGTTGACAGGAACATCATTAAGCTGGTTTATATCAGCACTGAGGAACAAAATGCTGACATCTTTACCAAACCTCTTGCAAAATTGAAGATAGATTATTTTAGGAGAAAAATTGGTATGACTAAACCTTAAAATTGTTGGGATTTAATTCCTACCTTTTTACTTTGTATTCATGAACAAATAAATAAATAAAGTTATTGAAATATTTCAAATTATGTTTAAAGAAGATGACAATCTTTTGTGTAAATAATTGAGGTTACTATTTCAAGGTGACGATCTTGACAATAGTTAACTAAGCTTCAAGATTGACACCCTAATAGGGTTGTCCTGGACTGTGCCGGATATCTTGATGCTTATGTTGGGATGTTATTACTGGATTGTGTAATAACTCATATATCATGATTGACACCCTAACATTTTGTCCTAGATTGTGCCGGATATCATGATATTGAAATGTCTAAGTATAAATCATGACTAAGACTTCTATAATGTTGTCCCGAATTGTGTCGGTAATCATGGCATACTATGACTTTCTACAATACATCTTAAACCCTCTCTTTCTAAGAGGGAGTGTTGAAATATAGGTTCGTGTTTAAGTATGCTGATGATCATGAGCACATTCATATATATATATATATATATTATTTATTATTGTTATTATTGGCATATCATAAAACATATCAAATGCATTGAAGTATTACTTATTATTGATTGCATTAAGAGTTGCATAATATTCAGAATGAATGAATTGCACATTTTGCAATACATATTGATCACAGTCATGATACCATCGTGGACTGTAATGTTATTACAGCCATGATAGTCATCGTGTAACTGTAATACCATTACAGTGCATGATGATATCGTGCCACCCTTGTTGTGGTCTAAGATACAATTCAGATCGTAGTAATTCCCTTTGTTATCAGACATGATTATTGTGCGAAAGCAGATATGTTACATTGCACATTATCTTGGTTGATTCAGTTGTTAAGATAACTAATGTTAAACGTAGGGTCATGACCCTACATGGCAACCGCCATGTTTGGTCATGACTTTACATGTTCATAACCCTTGATATTAATATATATACTCATCGGTATTGTAGAATCAATCAATCACAAAGGCAATTGCATTCTACAGCAACATATCGATTTCTAAAATAATATAATTCAATCTTCTGATCTAAATTTCCTTGACATCTAAGGCATGTATCTCCAAAGATTCCAAAGTAGGCCCTATAGTAGTGGTCTAGGGAAGAGTACATAGGCTGCACCTGTTTTGGAATGGAGGAGAACCTTTGAAAGATTTGTGAATTTGTCAAGTTATAAGTCCTTCCTCTGCATCAGATTTACCATGTTAAGGCAACAGATTGAAAGCTGTATGACAGAAGAGCAAAGTTCCAAAGACAGAAACAGACTACAGAGAAGTAAGATATCATTTTTTATGGAGTTTATAGGGGTCAGTTGAATTTTATGTTTGTACTTCTCATTAGTAATTTATGCTTATCATTATTTGTTTAGGTTAAGGTTTGGAGTGAAGAAGTAACTAAACGATTGGCTTTGATCTTAAAACTAATCAATCAAGATAAAATTTGTTATTTAGGCTTAAAAACTAATCAGTCAAGATGAAATTTGTTATTTAGGCTTTCTTTAAAAAATAAATTGCAGATCAGGTACAACTTGCAAATTACATTGCAGAAGCTTGGTGCACTATTTTTTCTAAATAAAAATATTATCTGGTGATTTTAAAGCAAAATATCAGTCCCACCAAAAGATGGGGTATCCATTCAGGATATCATTTTGTATTTGCTGCAAATAACTATATTATACATAAATTGTTAATCAGATTGAGACTTTATTGAATCGCTTAAAAAATTTGAGGCCAACTTGGCTAGCATGATATCTTTCTGTCCTAAATTCTTTTGTCCCTTTGTTTTTCTTGATTTAGGTTTTACATCCAATCTTTTTAGCTACCTGATGTGGGATCACAAGCCTCAGGTTGCACCTCTTCGACTAAGAGCTAAGGATTGAGGGGCATCCATTCTGCTAAATTCGCACGGGGCACGATCCCGACCTCATCCCTTTTTTCGATGTCTGAGCCTTGCACTTAGCAAGACTTGATACTTGGTGGGCTCGTTAAGAACCATTCAACTTCACCAGAAGACTAAGTGCTCACTGACCTTTAATTTTTTTGTTCCAAGGGATATTTTATAGGGAGGAGTCTCCATAATATTTTTGAATGTTTGAAGTGGAAGAGGGGTGATATCAACTATCATTCATGTTATTTTTCATCTTGGGTCTGGCTTGTGAATTGGGTATCAATCCCAGATCTTGTGCATTCGATTCATTGTTTAAGAGGGACTCCTATATTTATGGTGTCATTGATTTTCCAATTTATGGTGATCTTGAGATCCAAGGTGTGGGGATCATGTTAGTTAGTTATAAAATGTGTTGACATGTGACTTGAGAGACTTTAATTATCATTATGGTTCTATGAATTGCCTTATTAACCCTTTGCCCTTGTGCTGTTGCAGTTTGATTCTTGCTCTATGTTTGTTGCTTGGATTGAAGTTAATTTTGCCAAGAATAACTCAATAAGACCTATCCATTTAACCATTTTGCTCCCATGCAAGTCTTCCTTCTACCTTAGGCAAGATCATGGTTTGCATTCAAGGCTGTTAGGTTCAAAAGGTTTATGTGAAATTCAAAATATTTGACTTAGCCTCCACTTTTTTGTCCTATCTTCTCATTGACTTCTTGGTGTCTTGATAAATGTGTATTTATTTTGTGCATAATGTTGGATTGGCTTTGTGGGTTTGAAGCATAATGTGGTCTGTATAGCAGCAACTATTGATCTTCTGTGATCTAATGATGCATGTTGCAGCATTCCCCAATGGTTTCAACTTTCTATCAAGCTTTCTAGACAATGACAACAATTGATCATCTTTGATCAATGTCACGTAGTTGATTAAGTAAAATGACATCTTCCCATGAGAATCATATTAACACCTATGTTATGCCAAGTTTTTGGGATGGGGTTGACAAGGAATGGGAGGACGCGTTTTGGGGTCCCTGATTTTCTAGTCCATTTTTGGGGACAAGAAGGGACGAAAAATGGGGGTAGTTATATAAAAAATAGGGAAAATTTTAAATATGTAGAGAAATTTTAAATGATTGGGGTTCACCCATTAGCTCGAATGGTTGGTAAGATTGTACTAAGGCTTTGGGTTCTTCCCATGTAGGTTGGTTCAACTCTCACCAGCCAAGTTTGCCTGTTGGCTAGGTTGTTTGAGCTCGCCCTTGTCAACCCTAGGGAACTTGTCTCTCCCAAATGTGCCCAAAACTGTGGTCGTAGGGACACCCTCAGGTAAAAAAACCATTGATAAAGCATTCATATATGCATTATAGAATCTTAATATAACATTTTTGTTAAATTGAGAGTTCACATGAGAGTCAAAGTCAAACAAGTTAGCAAATGTCAATTTATTTTGACATTATTCAGTGTTTAAATTGTGAGTGAAGAATGTGAGAGATCATTGGGCTTTGAGGTTGGAGGTAAAGTGCCTGCATGATGCTTTACCTAGTCATTAGGGAATTCACTAGTAGAAGAGATCTTATAATTCTGCACAGTGCAATATGATCTGTAACCATATGGTATTATGAACTATTGATTCTGAGGTGCATACTTAATATTTCTTAATTATGTTGATTATGTCTTTGCACTCAAGTAAGGATAAAAAGTGGATTGCTTTACTGTAGACTATAAACAATAACAAGTTAAAAGTATGATAAACAATGTTTTGTACAAGGTTGAAATAATAATTTACTTTTCATTTTGTTTAATTAGAAATGAGCAAGTAATTATTATACAAGAAATTAATTGATTATGATTTATTTGACATGTTCATTTTGTAGGTAAGTAAAATTCTAATGTTGTTGACATCTGGCAAGACTTGGACACTATTGAAATCAAAAGCTAGACCATGATTTTAGTGGTAGGTTACACATCAATGAAGAAATAGAGACTAGCATGCAACTGACTTAGACATCCTAGCTTCAGAGATGGTGAAAAAATATTTCAGTCAGTTAATTGTTGTCCTCAATTTTGAGATCACAAAATTGCGGCAACCCTACGGAATTTTCATGTCAATTCGTAGGAGTATCCTCTATGATTTGAACATTTTGGATAGAGTGTTATAAGGACAATTCCTTATCCCTGAAAACTTCTTCTAACATGCGTTTCATGCATTCTTTAAGTCTTTCCCTTTGTTTTTAATCTTGATTTTCCCTTGAGTCGATAGCCCTTTTAAATACGCTCGTTTCGAGCTAACTTAGACATCAAACGGAGTTGTACAACTCAAGTTATGATGTAAAAGGTGGGGTTTTTCAGGCTGACTGCATATTCTTTAAAAATCTTTAAAAGGTGGGTTTTTCAAAGTCAATTGCACGAGTTCGAACTATATTTAATATATTAAATGAATTTTAAAGTTCATTTTCAAATTTCAACTCATTTCGAGTTGATTTGACTATAGTTTTTAATGTTTTCGTGAAATTAGCTTTAAAATAATCTAATTTCATGTTATTTTATTAAACACTATAGTTATATATTAAATTAATTTAAAATTAAAACACTTAAGTTCAAAAAGGTGTGGTTTTTATTCTTCATTGCATATCATCAACATGCAAAACACTTTTTAAAACCCACCTTTTGAAATTAAGTCTTTTATCCATTAAATACGTTGTTTTTATATGCAACTGCATATGTAAAACATGTAAAAGTGGCTTTTTCTAAGCCAAAAACATGTTTTATAAGAATGTGCAGTTGAACTCAAAAAGAACATATTTAATGCTTTAATGAGTGTTGTTTTTATATGCGATTGCATATAGAAAACAACGTATTTAAAAACTCTTAAGGTGGCTTTTTCCTCATAAAAGACATGTTCTAAAAGATATGTAAATGCACTCAAAAAGTGCGTTTTGAATGGAAAGTCACTAAAGGTGTTGTTTTTAAACTTAAATACATATCTTTTTATGTATTTTTACACGTGCAAACTCTTCTCCTAATAGCGTATTTAATCCTTCCTTTTGGGTGTCGAATTTTGAAGCCATTACATATGTTTTAAAGCACATGCATACACTTCTCAAAAGTGCGTTTTTATTTCTTTGTTGGCTGCCTTTTCTCATGGTGTCGAATTTTAAGAGGATTGCATATATTTTAAACAATGTGCAAAAGCATTTTCAAACAGCGTTTTTAATATCTTCCTCTTGACGTCGAATTTGAGAGTGATTGCATATTTTTACATATGTAAAGTCTTCACAAAAATAGCATTTGACGTCATTTCTCAAGTCATTTACACACTGTTTTGTGTGTGTTTATATCTTCCAAAATTGCGTTTTTAATTGTCCATTTAGGGCGTCGAATTAAAGAGGGATTGCATCTTCTTTTTCATATGCAAAGTTATCATTAAAACAACGTTTTCTTCCCTCTTAAGCTGCATTTCCAGCTTTGAAATTCTGGGACGTCGAATTTGCGGAAGAATACATGCTTGATTGCATGTGTCTATGCATCCTCAAAGAACGTTTTTCCCTTTGGACTGTTCTTCCAAGGACATCGATTTTTATATACATTGCATATGCTGTTTGATATTCAAAGCATGTGTATTTTGATGAAAACAGTCCGTTCTTGGCCATTTTTCCTTCAAATCGTTTCATGGAAGAAGGATTTGAGTGTCTTTAATTAATTTCTCAGCCCAAGAACTGATTTTGATGAGTTATTTATTATTTTTATTGATTTATTTTCTTGTTTTGATTGAGATTTATGCCCTAGACGCCGTTTTTCTTCCTCACTGCATATACAAAAGAAATAGTCAATATGGTTGTTATTTCTTTGCATTTTATCTCTCATTCTTTCCCACTTGGCTGTATATGCATGTTGACTGTCCAAAATCAAAGGAAAGAGATTAGGAATGTGATCTATATATACTCTTTCAAACCAATCTTTCCTAAATCCGAAAACCTATTGGATTTATTTCAGATTTGGCTCAAGATTTTGAAAGATTTCATCTTGAGGATTGAGGTAATTTCTTCCTAAGTCTTTTCCTTGTTTTTCTTCCCAAGTTATTTAACGTACATGTAAAATTTCATTTTTGTTTTCCATGTGATTAAATTCATGTTTCTTCTATTTCTACCTTCTATTCTCAAGATGCACATGCAAGGATTTCATCTTCCTTGCATGTGCAGTCGGGATTAAAAACCCCGTTTTGTGGTGAAGAAGGAAACAAATCCAATGCAAGTTCATACATGTGCTATTTTCCAAAAGTCCACTTGCATAAGTTGCTGTCCCTACCATTGCCATATGACGTAAAATTCATAATGGTGGTCAATTGAAAACTCCATTATAAAATAAGTGATATCCATTCATTCATTTACCTTCTTATCCTTCATAATTTTCATTTGTTTCCATATGTAATTACCCACAAGAAACTCGTTCTTGAGTTCTCTTTAAGCTGAAACCAATTCATTTTCCAAAGAAAATCAGTCAAACTCATCCACCATTTCGCTATCCCAAAATTTCCAGCCATTTTCCTTGTTCATAGCATCCCAAAACTCATACTTTTGCATCCAAAAAGTGCAATGGATCCATCACTTGAAGATGTTCTTACCTTGTGGAATCTTCATGTCACAGTTACTCAAGCATATCATATTGCTATGTCAGGAGAATCTCTAGCCAGCACCAGAAGAGGAAGAAGCAAAGGCCCAAAGGATTGAAAGGAAGATTCAGAAAGGTTAGGACGGGAGAGACAAAAATAGAAAAAATGATCTAAGATGGTGTTGCCTTCCTATGCTAACTATCCAGTTATGCAACCAGGTTTGGATATAAATGTAAGGCAGGAAGATATCATTTCAGACCTAGGGGTTTTCATTTGGAATCAAAGAGAAGACGATGCACACTATTCAGTTGCTCAGGCCATCTTGGAGGAAGAGGAGGAAGTTGGTATTGATTTGAAAGAGAAAGACACAGAATTGAAAGGAGGCTTAGAGAAAGATTGGAACGTGAAGAAAGAAAAAGGATACAAAGAGAAAGGGAAGCCCATAGGAGAGCTCAAAGGCCACCCTTAAGAGAAATTCAATTTCAAGGGAATCAAGTAAATCAAAATTAGAACACATGCTGGATAAGAAGATTGGATCTTTCTCCCCAGAAAGGTTTGAAAGACTACAATCAGAAAGAATTCTTTCAAGGTAGAGATGGAAAGAAACAAATGTGCTTCTCAAGAGACAACCAAGGATGTAGGTTTCTGTTCTAGATCAAGATGCTTTCACCAAACTAAAGCATATCAACCATCACGAGACAAACGAAGGATGATGTAATAGGTGTCGTGTCTTGTCAGGCACTTGGAATATTTCCATCATGTCTTTGTAATTTGTATTTGACATATGTAATTGCATGTGATAGTATCACGTGCAAAGCTGTAACATGTAATCAGGTTGCAAGTGCATTAGGCATGCAACTTTGAAAAAGTCAAAATTAGTTAGTTAGTTAGGGAATAAGTCAAGGTGGTTAAGGGTTTTCCCCTTTTCTCTCCACCTTTCTCTCTCCTCTTTTCCTATTTAAAGGAGGGAGCTCATTGTAAATAATCATCTTTTGGCAAGGCAAGAAAATTCTGCCAGTTTGTATCTACACTAAGACTTTGAGCTTAGATGTAAATTTTAATTGCTTTCAATAAAAGGGGCAACTTGGTTTCAAACTTTGTGTTGATTCAAGGTGTTATGTGACGACATTTTCTGGATATTGATTGTGAGTTTTGAAGTTTTGCTCAAGAGAGATTTGAATTCAATTGTGCAGACTTTGAGCTACCTATTGTATTCAGAGCCAATTTGAACTTTTGAAGACTTTGTGCTGCAGGAGGACAAATTGTTAAAGTTTAGTAGTGGCTGCAATTACTTAGAGCTGAAGACTTTGGGCTTCAGTTGTAAGTGTTTATATTAAATTTAAGAGCATCCAGTAAGAGAATTTGTGGCTTATTGGTTATTCTACTTGAATCCTCACGAGACAAGTGCAGGAGACTTTGGGTTCCTGTTTTTGTTTCACAAAATATAAAAAGAAAGCTGCTGCCCCTGGTATTGTTCTTATGTCAACTCTAGGGTCATCGGTATTATTGTAGCAATAAGACACTTTTTGTTAAGTTGGAAAGTTGTAGTTTACGTAAGTCATTCCTGAAAAAAGAGGAATTGATTAACAGAACCGCCCTTTTTGTAATTTCAGTTAAGTTCTTGTTGAAGCCACCTACGGTAAGAAGGGAGCCTCCCCTATTGCTGAGAGGAGAGAGAAATCTCATGAGACGTTGTCTAAAGTTACAATTTTGTAAGGTGTAGTTTTAGAGGCTTACAAAATTTTTAGCCAACATTAATTAAACATTTTTACTCCCAAAATAGAGTTATTTTTGTATCCTTTGTTCCTAAGTAGTCATTTTATTTTTTATGTCACCATCTTTGTATTTGTTATGTCCCATCCTTAGCAATTTTTACTTCGGATTAGTAGTTCCTTGATCTGCCATCAAACAAGGGATCCTTGATAAAAAAGAGTAGCAGTCATTTTATTTTTTATTTTTTTAAATTCAGATTTTCTTTTCAAATTTTAAAAATGTCATTTTGAAGGGGACAGCTGGCCATCCTTGAGACGGTCAGGGGATGGGATGGGATGGTCAGGGGACGTCACAAATGTTCTTGACTGTCCCAAGGATTACCAATTGTCTCCTTAAGTTTTTTGTCACATCCCTGCATTTTGGGGGCATTTCTTGTGATTTCCCAATTTTTGGGGACGGCTTGAGAATGCCCCCTTGGTGTCCCCCATCTCTGGAACACTAAAAAGGCCAAGGATGTATCCCTAGGTTTCCTTGGTTAGCACAACTTTTGGCTGTAGGATGTGACATGTAAGCATCAATTGATGGCCACATGAGTTTCAAATGGCCAATGGGATGTCAAAGAATGCCCAACATGCATTGTTTGGATGAAAACGGCCGCACCATGAATCTAGGGCATTGATTTATACTTGATTAAGGTTTCTACCATGTTTCAAGTGTGATAGAAAATTTTAGCAAGGAGTTGAGCTATTTGATGGAGCTCTGATTTATAAAATCAGAACATCCATTTAATTACCTTTTAATTAATCCCTTTTTAACTTTTGGTTTTATTTTGTAATTATCAATCATTTTTCCTTAAGAACTAGAGATTTGTATCTAATAGTTTTTCATACTAGAAATGATATTCATATTTTATGGTTTATTTATTTTATGCTATAATGACTGGTTAATGCGTCCTCTTTCCAGAATCTAATTTTATTTTGCTGTTATACATTATTTTATACTAATGGCAGCATATTATATTTATCAGATTTTTTATTGAAACTATGTTCCAGATTTAGCAGATGGTGTTTAGCAGCATACAAATGAATATAATATGGATAGAGGATATCATCCGTGATTGAAGGATAAGTGTGTCTTCCAGACTGCTCATTCACATCCAATTATGTTATTCATTGTGCGTGGATACATGAACTCTCAGCACGTTTGAGGCACAATCTTTTAACAGTTTTTACAGTGGCAGCCTTGGGGTTGGCATATAGATTTCAGTGGATGTTTCTCCATGAAGAAAGTAAGTGAAATGAATATAGCATTTCAAAATACAACAGTCAACACTTAGGATGTGCATCTCCAGGTGCGCTCGTGGTATATACATAAAGAACAGACATGAATCTCAGAACCAGGAGAATTGTTTGATGAAAATTTTGGTGCTCTATTGTGAGTTGTGATGCACGATAAATGATACACAACATCACAAATTCGAAATGGCAATTAAGAATGGGACATCTCTGAGGACTAGAGCACTCGTGTATCTATGCGGTCAGAAATTCAGGGATAGAAATAAAAAACGTAACCACACAATGGTTAAACTTATTCAAGGCAATTATTTAATGACACTTTGTATTTCTCTTGTAGGTCTGGAGATATGAGAGGAGGGTGGAGATTTGTCGAGTATGTAGGAGGAGAACACGGTAATGAGGAAAGACAACATAAGAAATCCCAAACCCGAGTGTCAATCATGAAGGCGGCTATATTCTGCTTCAATGCATTGAGTATTTGAAAATTAAGGCCAAACCAATAAAGCATCATCGTTGGAGAGGGTCAAAGATAGTCACCAGGATGCTGCTTGAGTTCCAACAGGAGTATGTGCTGTATCAACGAGTCCTGATAGCCATTTTCCTCTGCCAGACTATTCCCAGCATGCTCGAGCATGATATTCAGCAAGTGGATGATCACGTCTGGATAGCTTTAGCAATCTCAGATTGTGTATGGAGGAGCCGTTTATGCAAGGAGTCTCAGCATTTGGAACTATTTTATCTGTATTGCCGCCAATAGAGGAGTATGTTGAAACCGTGGTCTTCCATGCCAAACTGGAGCATAGACTACAGCAAACGAATTCCTGGAAGTGTCGTTAAAGTTTGATATTTGTATCAGGTTTTAAATGGGATGCGAATCAAAATAGAAGAGCCACACGGATTTGAAACATGAAGAATGCGAGCCTGTATGGTCATAGTAAAAGAGGAGAACATATGATGTTAAAGAAGGGAAGCACGACAATAAAGCAAGACACGAGAAGCAATCCCGAGCCCGTCCGAGAGGCATAACAAGCATGGTTTCAATAAATAAGATGAAACCATATCATTACGGGAGTTTATAAATAGTTTGATTATTTCATATGCCATTTGTCTTATTGATAAACATGCTCATTGTTCATACAAGACAATGGTGCTATCATTATATATTCGGTTATCTTATATTAAGTTATGTTACGACTTAACAAGTATGCAGTTACTTGTTATGAAGCGGTGTATTCTTTAGGGAAAAAATGCATGGCTTCTCATTTTATATAAATATGGAATGCAAAATCAAACGAGGAAGAGCCGGTTTTAAATTGGCAAAAAATATTATACTTGGATATATTATTTTTTCACTGGCAGAGGAATGAATTTTTGAACTAAGCCCGTGAATTCTGGATTATTGAGTAAATATATTTATATGCGATCCTGGAGTCAAACTGCATTGGATAGATCATCCGTAAGGAGTGTCTCTAGTGCAATTTTATTTCCACCATAATCTGTAAGCGTATTTATTTTATTTATGAGCATTAGAGTTTTCAATTATTATTAAGTTGTGTCCTTTATAAATATTTTTAATTTCTATAAATATTTTAATATTCGGATAAGTGGACTGGGTTATTATTGCATTTTAAATTTGATAAACATAGATATTGTGAAATATTTAATTGTTTCCATATTTATGTCTAGTTTGTCTTTGCGTCATAGGAGTTAAAGTGCATCCTAGGCTAGTCTAAACTAGCGTTCATATAATTGATCCGTCGCATCTGGATTATTAATTTATTTATAGTTTTAGTACATTGAATTTTATAAAGTTGTACGTAATAAGCTTATAATATTGACTCTGTTTGCTTATTTAATTAGGCACTGATCTTTATATTACTCTTAATTCATAATTCATATGTTGGCAATTATTTCATCTCTCCTTTGAAGATTTAATATATTCATTTGTGGCACTAGTCCATAGTTATTATTTAAAACATTCTTATATTTATACAATCATTTTGTTTTGTCATTACTTCATAATTTGCAAAGCTTTCTATAATTCTTGCCATTTTGTAAGCTTTCATTATATTCCCATTTTAACCATTCTGCTATAAGCATCTTGGGCTTAAGTGTTTTGTTCAGGATCAGGTGCACCCGCCTTGGCCTTGCAGAGCCAAAAGTGCAGGGAACTCGGATTATACCGTTCAGTTCCGTCAAGTTGGCCATAGGCGGTTGGATATCCCAGCATCGAGTTGGCAAGACTCGTAGGATTCCAATCTGCGGTTTTGGGAACCAACAGATTGGCGACTTTGCTGGGGAGAGTTGCTCACAATACATATTATGAAGTTACCTAGAATTTCTAATTTTGCAGACCAGAATTTGAAAGTAGTTCTATTAGTTTGTTTGGAAGCGTACTCTGCTGGAAGTGAGAACCCGGAAGATCAACAAATAAATATATTCCTCGAAAGAGGTGGCGACTCTATTCAATACAATTTTCATTTGGTAGCTCTGCTGAGGGAGAAGACTCAGAAGGAGATGGTGGATAGGTTTTTCAAATGTATCGATCATTTGAAAGAAAGCCTTTTATTCCAGATGGCCTCAAGCCATTGGATTTCAGCAAGTTAGATTATGAACCTAGCAAGTTATCCCCAAAACTTTCACAACTTGTGCCAAAGTTTCATGGAGAATGGGATGAATCCGCACTTCAACATTTGGATGCGTTTTAGACATTCATAGAAGACTATGAGGTTGATGCAGAAGATCAGGTGATGAAGTTGTTTGTCAGAATATTGAAGGACAATGCAAGACAAGCTTATGAGTCACTACCTACACAATGTATCTCGTCTTGGAAAGAGTTTGGAAAATGGTTCCTATCTGAATTTCATGATTCAAGGGAGGAAGATGACATGTGTTATGAATGGTGTGAAGACCAAAGCTACAACATGGAAGAGGATCCTAACATGTCTCCACTTGATGTCTTTTTCAATTTGGAAAGATACGAAGGCGAGACATTGGCACATTTGTTCATAAGGATGGTGAATATTTTTCGAGAAGCGCCTTCAAATATCATGCCTTCACACAACGAACTCATAAGAAAATTTTGTGAGTTGGGAGTCTCACCATATGACCCTGATTTGAAGCTTCTTTTTCAAATGTTAGATGAAAGTTCAAGTTATATATCTCCTTTGGATACATTTTTGAACTTAGAAAAGCAAGAAGAGGAATCTCTAGTACAATTCTT
The DNA here is from genome assembly GCA_027943335.1 of Chamaecyparis obtusa. Lineage (NCBI taxonomy): Eukaryota > Viridiplantae > Streptophyta > Pinopsida > Cupressales > Cupressaceae > Chamaecyparis > Chamaecyparis obtusa. The sequence goes on from BSBK01009784.1 coordinate 136,139, forward strand.
TATGAGGATGTTTAATGCCTATCAAGAAATACCTTTGGAATGCAGACCTCCATCCTCTGATCTTGTTAACAGAGTACGAGAACTAGGTCTCTTACATAATCATCAATTCCTTATCTTTCTCAAACTTATGGATAAAGGATTGATTGCAGAAGAGAATAAATGCAGGATTAAAGATGCATATGAATTAAGTGATGTTTCAGATCCAACTATAGAAGAAATTTTAGATCCCATTGAAGAAGAATCTGATCACGATGAGACCAGAAAAGAATTAAATTGTGGGGAATATGGAAATGAGGAAGAAGATTCTCTCAGCGTGGATGGAATTTCAACCTTATTGCACATGGAATATAAGATGTATGTTGAAAAGAATGGCCCAAATTTTTTCTCAAAACATAATAGTGGATCAACACATTCAGAAAGTTTGATAAATCCCAAGGAGGTATAATATTTGATAAACCTATGATTGATCTTGAGACTTTATTAGATTTATTCCCTATAAGGCACGAAGAATTAATTTTAAGAAACAAAGCACCTTGTGAAGTTAATCCATATTGCTTTCATGAGAAGGAAAGCAATGAACCAGAACGAGCATACATTTCGCAGGAGATTGACATATTTGTTGAAGATGTGCATTGTGGTCTATGTATAGAGAGAGATTTATGTGAACACAATTTCAAAGAGTTTTCAGATCCCATATATGATGGACTAGCAGAAGAGAATGGAGAATATAACCTTTATACACTTCTAGATCTTGAGGAGAATGTGAACATTCATGAAGAGGAAGAAAGTACATCCGAGACAACATATGAATATGAAGAGGTTTCAGATGAAAGTTCTCATAAAGATATTCCTGAGGCTGCTGCTTTTTTGAATTCATTGTTTGAAGAAGATCTTTCATATCAGCACTATGACGAAGATAACATACCTAATGATGATTTTGAAGTTGACACAACTCATGATATGCATTTAGAAGAGAAGATTTATACAGATACTCGTGTGATTGATCAAAAGCATAGGGATCTTTCATTCATAAAAAGCACATAACACATGAGGATTTGTCAAAGGCTAAACAAAGGTCAGATGTTGAGGATTGTATTCATGAAGCAGAGACAGTAGGTATTGCTCATAACAGCGATGCAGTTGATACAGGTATGAAGTATGAGCAATATACCGAGGTAAGTATCCTTGAGGACTCTATGATAATATTTGTTAAGGATACGTTTATTGAAATATTTTTAAGTGTTCATCATAAAACCTTTGAGGATTTTTCTTCCATGTGCATTGATCAAATGAGTCAACTAGGAGATCAGATGCTAGGATTAAAAGACAATGAAATTTATTTCTTTTTAAATGATCTTGTTGATAAAGAAAGGGTAAAATTTAATTCTAGACAAGCAATGAAGGAAAAGTACATGTTATGCAATGGTTGTTTTTTAACATTTGTTAATGGATCAGATTTTATTAAGGAACAATGTGATAACATATCCAGGAGATCCAAAGTATTACATGATCAGGATAAGGTATTTGATAAAGGAAAGACATGGTGTTTATTTTTGGGGGGCTTGGGCCACCCTATCTACACTTTGCATCATGTGAAACATGGATAGTCGGTTTGCTCTTCCAGAGATAGCTGGAATCTCATCATGCTTGCAAGGAACATGTGTCCCCAACAAGAGCCACTGATGGAGCTTTGATTTATAAAATCAGAGCATCCATTTAATTACCTTTTAATTAATCCCTTTTTTACTTTTGGTTTTATTTTGTAATTATCAATCATTTTTCCTTAAGAACAAGAGATTCATATTTAATAGTTTTTCATACTAGAAATGATATTCATATTTTATGGTTTATTTAGTTTATGCTATAATGACTGGTTAATGCGTCCTCTTTCCAGAATCTAATTTTATTTTGCTGTTATACATTATTTTATACTAATGGCAGCATAAAATATTTATTAGATTTTTTATTGAAACTATGTTCTAGATTTAGCAGATGGTGCTTAGCAGCATACAAATGAATCTAATATGGATAGAGGATATTGTTGTGAGGTTTTCACACCATTGCCCCTAAGAATTTGGGGACCCCCAATTTTTTTTGAGCAAGCCTTGACTTTTTCCCCAGATCTGGGGATTTGGGGGCCTTAGTGAGATTTTCGGCGATCTAAAGGTTTTGAAATGAAAATTTTACACCTTGGATGTTTTTGAAGCGCTTGGAGGGTATAGCTTGTTTTCACCTTGTGGGAAACGTTGATTTTTTTAAATAGTCGATTTTGTCTCTAGGCCAAATGAAATTCGATGAGAAAATTTTATTTTAATATCTGGCGGGATAAAATTGGTAAATTTTGAATTTGGTTGAATTTTGAAAATTGATGAAATTGAATAACTTGAACGTTTTCAAAATTTAATTGTGAATTTGGATATTTTTGGGAAAATCTTATAGATTTTTGGTGGAGAAAAATGGAAATTAAAGAATAGATTTAAAATTGCCAAATTTGAATTAAATTGCCAATTAGAGATAATAAATTGCAAAATATAAAAAAAATAAAATTGCCAAATGGAAATTAAATTGCAAAATGATTTTTGGGTTGCAAAATAATAAAAATTAATTTTGGTTGTCATGATTAAATGCATTAAAATCATATTTTTGGGGTAAGTGTTTGTAATTTAGAAATTTAATTTGGGCCCCTTTGTGTGTTAAATTCAATGTATTTTAAGGCCTAAGAGGTGTGAAATTCAAGGCAAGTTATTGGGTCCACAATGGGGAAGGTTTAAAGCTATTTTGGAGGCCTACATGACATTTTTTCAAAATTTCAATTTTAGGGCCTATGATAATTTCGGATTTGACTAATTTAAACCCATAATTTTGCACTAGGCTGGCCCAATTTTAAATTTAAAATTAAAACCCTTAGGGCTGTGCAATTTATTTCATTTAATTCATGTTAACTTGACAATTTTAAATTTTTTTTTCCCTCCTATAAAGTCGGCCCTGCATTTTGGAGGGAAAAATCTGGTATATAAGGAGGCCTCCCCTCCACTTCATTTCACCATCTCATTCACTTCTCTCCCTTTCTCTTGGCAGCAAGGAGGAGCGAAAATCAGAGCAGAGAGGTAGTGAAATCTGTCTTGAAGGGCCTGCTATTTGTTCGAAGGCCTGCGAAAATTATAGAAGGCAGCCAGCGAATTTGCCAAGGAAAGACTTGAGATTTTTTTTTTTTGTGAGAAGCTGCTATTGGAGAACAGACTTGCAAAAATTGTCCAAGAGGAGAGGCAACGAAAATCTGAAGGTGAAGCAGATTTAAGCAAAAGGCAACACTTACAAAATATGGGCATTGAAAGGCAGCACTTACAAAATCTAGAAATTGAAAGGCAGCAGTTGCAAAATTCTAGGCAGGCTACTGTTTTGGGGAGGCAGCAAATTTATTGGAGGGGACTGCTATTGGAGAGCAGACTTGCAAAAAATCATTGAAAGGGCTTCGAATCTGGTCTTGTTAGAAAAATTTGAGGTATTTCTTTGCCTTCTTTGGATAGAGTTTGTTGGTTGTAAAGGAAGATTTTCAATTTTGAGCAAAGGTTGGTTGATAAAGCGGAATCCTTCTTTGTTCTTACTTGGTTCTTTTCCTATTTCTTGCTTGCATCATCCATCCATCACTTCATCATTTCATCTAAGGCTTGAAGTTGGGAGATATAATGGTAGTTTTCATCTAAGATTTGGAGAACGGAGATATAAGTGGTAGTCTCACCCCTAGGAATGAAGTTGGGAGATATAAGTGTAGTCCATCTCATAAGTTTTCGAAGAGGCAGAAATAAATGGTAGTCCTATCCCTAGGCGAAGAGGCAGAGATAAGTGTAATGTGATAGGAATTGAAGAGGCAGAAATAAGTGGTAGTTCCATCCCTAGGATTGGAGAGGCAGAGATAAGTGTAATCACATCTCACTGTAAAAAGAAGAGGCAGAAACAAGGGTTAGGATGACAGATGCTAGTGCAAGCAAGAACCCAAGGGGAATGCATACCACGAAAGACAAGGAAGACATGATGCCCAAGACCACCTTCTCAAAATTGAAGCGAGTCGGTGACACCAACATTGGTACAGTGGATATGATACAGTTGAGAGATAGGTTGAAAGAAGGCCACTCCATGGCGAAGAAGATCTACAAGTGTGGAATTGTGCAAGCTGCAGCCTTCCCTCCTACCTTGCCTTGTTCGGAGTTGGTGATGAACTGTGCATCTGGGCTAGATATTGTGACTAAGTCCATCATCTTTGATGAAGGAAAGAGGGTGTTGGCTAACATCAGCGGGCAGGTGGTAGAGGAAGTGTTCAATATACCCCAGCCCAAGGGCATGACAGTGGTGTTGATGGATCAAGCGGCCAAGTTCTTTCAAGATAATCATGATTCCTACCTGACTCTACTAAAGCAAAATTGGTTGCATGAAGGCAAGAAGGGAGTCACCAAGTCATCAAGGCTCACCACGTCAGATTTTAAGTCGGAGTATGGCGACCTTATTGTGCTTCTCAACCGAGTCATGGGCTCCGCTCAAGGTATGCAGTTTGAAACCTGGATGTACCATTTTATTGAAGGAATTGAAAATGGAAAAAGAAAGTTTGATTGGGCTAGAATCATTAGCGAGAACTTAGAGTTGCAACTTAGGACAGTGCAAAATCAGAAACAATTCTACATGGTGTCCTACCTTTTCTATTTGATTGCAAATTGTATGAGCATCCTGGACTTAAGGCTAGAGGAGTGATTGGCAATGGGTCTTGACAATGCTTGGTGCATGAGTGCTATCCACAATTTCATTTGCACAACACCAAGTACTACAAGGTATTTTATGATGCCTTTTCCATGAAGACAGTAAGGGTACTGCAAGGGATGCCCGCCAGGAGGCTCTCGCCAGAAGCAGAGACAAAAGTTAAGAAATATGGGAGTTGGTTCATCCAGTTTTCGCAGTTCACATATATCAGAGTGGCTGGATGCAGGGCTTGTCCCAAGAGGCTTCCAAGGTACCCACCCGATAGGATAGTTTTAATGGAGTTGGGTAGGCAACTTGAGCAATATGACAAAATGATGAAGTTCAAAGGTGAGATAGGGGTTACCTTCTCACTCATGATAGACAATGATAGTTGCCCTAATCCTGTCGCCTTTGTAGATGCGGAGAAAGAGTTACAACAATATCATCTAGGATGGTATAGGGCAAGGCAAGGATTCGATCCTAATGGCCAAATCAAGGCATCTCATGGGGACCCATTCAGGCATATGCCTACTATAGAAGATTTTTGGGCCAATGCACAAGATGACTTTCATGTGAGGAAGTTGGCTTTCTCAAGGTTGTCGGTGGGCATGATGAGGGCCATTAGATGGAGAGGTCTTGACATTCTGGACCAGCTGGAAGATGATGAAGAGGTGCTAAGGGAGGATTACAGTATAGTAGAGGGAACAAAGTTGAGTCTAGTGGATTGGAGTGATCATCAGGATCCTTCCTTAGAAGCAGTTACAAGAGTAGTTGATCTACACACTGAGTGGTGGTACAACCGAAAGTTAAGGCAATTACAAAGTCGGAAGGTACACCTTAGTTATGAGATGATGAAGCTTGAAAAGGAGATTCCAGCAGAGTTAGTTGGACAACAAGGTGGGGAAAATAGCCAACAACAAAGAGTTAAGAGTAAGAAGAGGAGTTTGGAGGCTGAGAAAGGGAAAGAACATCAGGAACCTTCAGGAAAGAAATAGAGTACAGTACCATCAAAGGAGAGCATAGTTGAGGCTAGGAGCCAAGAGGTTAATAAAAGTGAGCAGAGAGTAGCATTGGAGGTGAGCTCCGATTCAGAATCAAGTGGCTACAGTAATAGCACAGAGTACTCTCCTCTCTCGGAGAATCAGTTTAAGGATGATGTGACAGTCAGTGGTGAAGGATATAAACTAATTGATGCTATCAGTTGAGGAAGATGGCCAAGCGCCTAAGGCCACTGGTGATACTTTGCTAGTCGAACCAAATCCAGATTTGGGGAGATGCACGACACCACTATGGTTGAGACAAATGCTTATGCCAAGGGGCGAGGTTGTGGCCATCTGAATAGTTGAGGACATTCAAGGGTTAGTGGAAAAGGAAGATGATGTGAGACAGAAACAAATTGCAGGAACAGTGGCAAAGGTAATCAGGAGTGATGATGATGGTCACAGAAAGGTTCAGATTGCTATACTGAAGGTTAGCAAGGCAGTAGGCGAGATTGTAGCCCAGGACTATGAGATAGTAGAACATGACATGGGAAAAGTCACAGATGACATGGAGTGTGAGGAGGTTCAGGAAGGCATAGCTTCAATTAGAGAGAAGTTGAGGAAGGTGAACGAAAGGATTGTGAAGTTGGAGACTGAAAACAAGGATTGGAGAGATAGCTATCATGGAGTGTGTCAACCTATCCAACAGGGACATCAGGCAGCCCTTCCAAAAAATAGTGGGAGCAATACGGAGGAGATATCAGCTGAGGTACAAGAAACCAAAGATTGGATCAATGATATAATTCAAGATCGGCGAAAGTTCTTGCTTGCCTTTATCTCGACATTCAGGTCATTTGTGTCTCTTAGAGACAAATTCAGAGTGTTTGAAGTGGAGTGGAAGAATTTCCTTCCAATTCGAGACTTAGTCATTCCCAGGCTACAGGCGGCTATCAAGCTATCAGAGGAATCCTTGGTGAGGGCCAAGTTGGTGGACAAGGGAGGAAAGAGTATTGTTGAGTCTTGGTATGTTGCCTCGACTGTCAGATGGAGAGCACTTGAAGAAATATGGGATGAGATTGCACAATATAGTCCAAGCATCGACACTTACATTTGAAACATGTTGAGCGATGCGAGGGTTGCAGTTGATTTTGAAGATATCAAAGAGGAGAATTTTAATAAGATAGAGTTTGGATCGAGATTGGATGAGTTGGGGAAGGTTGCGATCAGGAAGAAACATTTGGGCATCCTTGCCTCTCTCAAGGCCCTTATCAAGTTTGCAAGGGATGATGAGAAGGAGAGTGAGAAGACACTACGAGCAACAAAGAACATGATGAACACAGCTGAGCTCAGAATGAGGCATACACCTTGCCCTCCCATGGAGGAAGTCAACAACATCTTAGTCAAGTTCATTTCCTTGGCTAAGAAGATGAAAGAAAAGGGTAGAATTATATTAGAAGACCATTTAATGTAAGCCCCAAGTTGCAAATTCTCCTTTCTTCTTGTGTAGGATAGGTGTCTGATTCTGATTGGCTACCATTTTAGTGCCTTCTTATTGGTTGCCACTTTTCTTTTTTTTTCATTGGTCCATTGATGAGGTGGCATCTTCTCATTGGCCGATGGGGTGGCAACCCTTACTAGGGTTTCTAGGATCTAATCTGGATCGTTGATTTTGCCTTTTAATCTCTGTCGTTGGTTGTAATTTTGAGCCTCTATATAAGGCTATGTACTCTCATTTGTAAAGGGTTGAAGAAAATTGTTGCTTTTATAATACCAAAATTGCTTCTGTTATCATTGTTGTGTCTTGCATGGTGATTAAGAACACTTGGTGTTATTGCATGGTTTTTACTTCCAATTGTTAAAGTTAGATTTCATTGAATTGTTAAAGTTAGATTTCATTGAGTTGTTAAAGTAGATTTCATTTCAAAGTTGTTAAAGTAAGAATAGATGTAGATGGCTAGTTGTATGGTGATATTGGTGAATGTTTGATAGGGATCTATATACTAGGCCACTAGCATCCTAGCGGCTTGTTAGGAAGCTTTGTGTGGTAATCTATTCTAATTCTCCTTGAATCATTGCATCTATGGTGGTAGCGCCACTGACAAGCTTTCATTAGGTTTGATCCCCGTCCATTCGCTAATCTTTCGATTCCATAGGAGTAGCAGTAAAGTAGTAAGTAGTTTCGTAGTTGAAGTTTGAAGAGCAAAGTTGGAAGTGATATAAATTAAAAAATCATTTGAGTATACATTGCAAAGCTAGATCCTATCATCATCACGACAAGAATTTGACATCCTCGAGTGAACAACGTAAGCCCGCCTACGTGATTAACCAACAAATCACATTAATATAAGTGAGTTAGTATCCACAAGTGTAAGGAACCTTGGAGTTTTCTCATGTTCTTGATGAGTATATACTTTTCAAGAGAGGGTTGAGTGTTTGGTATTCTATATCAAGTATTCAATTGCTATATGTTATGTAGTGGTACAAAACTGACATCAACATTATTTGGCGCTAGGAGGGCCGATAGTGTTTCTTTGAGGACTTGTTGGCATTCAGCTATGATGAAAGATGGTGCTTTCGCATAGAGACATCGTACCAGTCTTGCAGCCTAACCTCGGATTCAGAGACGACCAAGAAGACATCATCTGAGGATTGAACTCACTCGCTTAGAGAGTTAAGAGAAGTGCACCTGAATATATGCGAGTAAGCTTTGTGTTAGAAGAAGAAGAAGAAAATGCTCAAAGAATTGACAGAGAAATTCAGAGGAGGTTGGAATGCCAAAGCGACCTTGAAAGGAAACTTGAAAGAGAAAGGAAAGCACGAAGGTTATCTCAGTCTAGTGGTGAAGGCGAAATTAAAGAGATGAACTAAAATGGTACTACCTTCTTATGCTCATTTCACAGTTGCACAGCTAGGGTTAGATATCAGCTGGACACAAGGAGACATCGTTTCTGATTTGGGAGAGTTCATTTGGAATAATAAAGAGGACAATACACATTACCAATTTGCTAGAATTATCTTAGACCAAGAGGAGCAAGTTGGCATTGCGTTCCAAAGAGAGCAACAAAGGATTGAAATAGAGATTAGACGAAGGTGGGAAAGAGAACAAATAGAAAGGATTCAAAGAGAGGGAGAAGCCCATAGACTAGCTCAGGTCACCCTTGAGGAAAACTCAACTTGGGGCGGTCAATCGGACTGAACTATAATCAAGCTGGATAGAAGAATTGGATCTTTCTCTCCTGAAAGGTTTGAGAAGCTACAATCAGATAAGAAGCAAAGATTACTAAGGTCTACACCGCACCAAGAAGAGGACCTAGTTGAGTTGCAATTTCACAAGAAAGGAAGGAATCACTGGGTAGGCAATATTGCAAGTTTGGCAAACTCCTCAGGTAGTCTGGTTCAAGTTCCAAAGGTTTTGAGCATACAAACTCCAGTAGGTCAACTAGCTCAGGCTCAAGCTAGTCAAGCGGCAATGGCACAACAACAGCCTCCGTGGATTCAAAACAATGCCTCACCCATCTCGTTTCAACAATACCATGACCTACCAAAGAATCCATCAGGATTTTGCTCCAAGTTCTTCGTCAATGATCCCAACCGTACAGCTGAAGAGCATATCAAAGTATTTGAAGATTCATTGTGCAACTGAAGGATTCAACATGAAGATGTAGCGTGTAGGCTTTTCCCTTACTCATTGGCGGAAGAGCCCTATTAATGGTTTGTCAATCTGTCGGTATCATCTATGACAGGATGGCTTCAGCTTAGAGATGCATTTATAGGGAAATTTGGCATACCCACCACACCATTGGAGTTACATAGGCAGTTTGTGGACATCAGGAGACAAGATAAAGAATCAATAAGTTCCTTCAACAATCGTTTCCACAAGGCTTACACAAGATTGCAAGCCCCTTACACAATTCAAGAGGCGGGTGCTTTGGAGGCATACTACAATGCCTTAGACAGTCAGATAGCTATGTTTACAAGGATGGTGAACCCCACTCCCACAACGTTGAATGAAGCTTATGTTAAGGCAATTGAAATAGGGAAGCAGTTAGGCCAACAAGGATTGGAACCTTCGAGTGTTAGATATCCGAACAATCCAGTTCCACAACTTACATACCAGGTGTCTACAAGTCAGCTTGTGGTACATCCAGGACCTCCGTTGTCTCAAGCACCACCACCAATGCCAGTTTATTTGCAAGGTGCAAGCTCATCAATGAGAACACAAGAGGAGAAAGATGAAATAAAGGAATTGATTGAGCAAGTCAAGAAGCTGTCTACAGAGGTCACTTATTTGAGAAATCAAAACATTCAACTCCAAGCCGCTTAGAGGAACAATCAAAGAGGCCATCAAGGAAATAATTATCAAAGTGGAAATTATCAAGGAGGGTATCAAAGGAATAATTACGAGGGTGGATACCAAAGGAATTATCAGGACAAAGTTATCAAAGAAACAACCAAGGTGGTGGTTATCAGAGGAACAATCAAAATAACAATCATCAAGGTGGTAACCAATCACAAGATCAAGGATACAACAATCAATCTACTTAAAAGAGGACATGGAACACAGACCCAAACAATGGAAATGTGGTGTCGCCACTTGATAATCAAGCCCCAACAGATAGTAGGTCAGTGGAGAGAATATTTCTAGCTGAGTCTGCCCTGTCCCAATATTGCAGATTCCATGAGACTGATCAACATTCGGAGTTAGGATGTGCTGAGTTCAAAAAGGCATCTAATCTGTTTCAGAAAGTGGTAGATGAGTCGATCAATCAGGAGGATATTAAGGTCACAGGGTATGAAATTGTTCCATCCCCAGGATATGCTTAATGCTTGACTTTTGAGGAGGTTTCATTTCCACCAGAGTTTGAAGCATATGAGGAACATCAAGGGAGATTCCCTCCTGAGTCAGCCAATGGACCAGTCAACGAGCTAACAAATCAAAATGGGTATAGCAATGGGTTGGATTTTCCTTTCCCACCTTTGGGTGACTCTGTTCTAGTTCAAGGAACAATTGGGAACTAGACATTACAACAATCAGCTAGCAATGCAAGGTTTTATCAGAGGAACAATAACAGTAAGAGGATGACGGACCTTTCACATCCTCCATACCTCCGAACAATTACAATACACCTCCACATCCCAATGCAAGTAATGTACCAAATCCTCCAAGGGATGCACCTGAATACAAACAAGGTAATTACAACAATGGTAATGGACAACAGAGTTCTTAGTAGAGCACACAACAAAGTAATCAAGGTGTTCAAGGGTCGCCGAGCACCATGTCAACACAAGAAACAAATAGAGGAAGGACGGTAAACAATTCAGTGAATAATGATGAGTTGAAAAGATTAGGACAGAGTGTGATAGAGAAGATGAAAAAGATCAAAATTAGTCTCCCTTTATTTGAATTGTTGAAGGTAATGGAAATTAGGGATACATTCCTTAATAGTTTGAAGGACAACAAATCACAAGGGTCTCATACTCAAAGTGCAACAACACCTACTCAAGCGACTCCTACAATAGGGAGGCCTCCTCCTAACTCAGTGCATGTGATCCAAGATGTTCCATTTGGGAACACAACAAATTCATCTCAAGGGATTTCATATGGTGAGATGGAGAACTTTGCACAAGAGGTTGCATATGGCGACATCAAAGATTTCAATAGACAGCCAGAGCCTCAACGAGTTTATGTGGCTCAAGGATCAACACCAGTGGCACAACAGAATCAAAGGAGTCAAGATCTGGTAAAGAATAAGGAAACAGTGAAGGTAGAAGAAGCAGTCCAACCGACAGATTTCGGGACAAAACCTAAGCAAGTACACAAGACACCAGTGGTATTTTATCAGGGGAAAGATGAACCAGCCCCATTCTTACTCTCAGTAAGGATATTTGGGAAGCTTCTTCATAATTGTTTGATAGATTCAGAGCTTCAAGTAACGTCATGCCTTTGGCTATTTGTAGAAGGTTGGGAATCACGCCTTTAGGATCAAACAAGAAGGTTACCCAACTGGACATGACTGAGGTGCCTGTGGTGGGTGAACTACATAACATACACATGCAGTTGGCATCAGACCCAAGGATGGAGCATATGGTAGATATTTCAGTAGTGGATGTGGCCGATTCCTATGGTTTGATTCTAGGAAGGGATTGGGCCAGAAGGTTGAATGAATACATGGCAACTGACTTTTCTCACATGTGGCTCCCATGGAGAGGACTTGCCAACCAAATCAAAATTGATAGCACCCCGAGGTTGAGATTGACAGTTACTGAGTATGGGGAACCAAATGAAGTATTGTTTGCAGAGACAAGCATGGGCGTCTATAGGCCTAAGAAGGCAGAAGTGTTGACATTGAATATCATGAGTGAAGCAAAGGAATCCACGGAAATGCTAATTGAGTCGGATCCCGACACTTCATTCGACGAGGGTGAAGGCATGTTCGAGAATTTTAGAAACTTTGTGTTAAGAGTTGTACATCAAGGTATAGAGTTGGGTAACAAAACATCAGTGAGAGACTTATTATTGCCCAACTGGTGTAGAATCCACAATGCCTTCCATTCGGAATTATCTTGCTCCTTGTGCAAGGTCGCATTAGAGCAAGTGGAGAAGAGGATCCCAGGGGCTCTAAAACAAGATGATCGACACGGCAAACAAAAGCTTGGGATTCCACAAGCTAATGAAGCAGAAAGTAGCATGATGGGTGAGATGAAGAAGCAGATTGTACCACCCAACATGGAAGTGAAGAAAAACGACGAATCAGACAAGTCCAAGGATTCCCAAAAGGGTCATTTAGAAAGTGATGGAGTATGGACACTAAGGTTCGATGGTTCTAAGACTAAGCAAGGAGCTGGAGCCGGTTTTGAGCTAGTCAGCCCGACAGGGGCAACATATTTGGAGGCACATAGATTGCAATTTCCATGCACCAACAACATGGTGGAATATGAAGCTTTGATTCTAGGCTTGTTGTGTGCTATAAAGAAGGGTGCCACTTGGAGATTCATATTTGGTAACTGAGCAAGTGAAGCAGAAGTTTGCTTGCCATGACAAGAGACGGAAAAGATACAGAAATAGAGTATGGGATTTGATAGAAGACTTCAACGCCTTCAATATCAAGTTTAGCTATAGAGCAAATAACCAGGTGGCTAATGCCCTCGCGCAAGCTGCAAGCTCACTAGCACCAATCAAGTTGGAAGGCTTGAAGAAATTTAAAGTCGAGTTAGCATCGGTCCCATCAGTGCCAAATAATGTCAAGAACTTCCAAGTGTTCGAAGATGACAGACATATCCTCACGTTCTTGACCAATTCAGATGTTTTCACCACACAAATCATTGATGGAGAAGTAGACAAAGAAGCGGAGATTAATCCAGAAGAAATTATGAACTTGAAGACAAACACTATTCCAAAGGGAATGATTGAACTAGAAAGGATATTCGACATGGACCAATTAAAAAAAATACCATATCAAACCACAGGGGGTGATGAGTGCGAAAGGGTAAATTTGGGAACGGAGGATAGTCCCAAAATAGTCCATATTGGGAAAGTTTGTTCACCCAAGGAGAGAGCTGATATACTTAGCTTGATGAGGGAATTCCCAGATGTGATTGCTTGGGGATATGAAGATTTGAAAACATACGTTCCCTCCATCATCACACATACAATTCCACTGAAGGAGGGAAGTAAGCCATTCAGGCAGCGACAAAGGCCAGTTAATCCTTTGCTAGAACCATTGATTTTCCAAGAGGTGAAGCTGCTAAATGTGCGGATCATCTTCCTGGTGAGGCATTCAATGTGGGTCGCCAATCTTGTCCCAGTTAGGAAGAAAAACGGAGAAATAAGGTTGTGTGTTGATTTTAGGAATTTGAACAGAGCATCAGAAAAGGATAACTATCCATTGCCATCACTAGATGAGGTTTTGCAAGTGGTGAACGGAGCACAAATATGACATTTATGGATGGGTATTCAGGGTACAACCAAGTTATTGTGGAAGAGGAAGATAGGTTAAAAACGGCCTTCACCACGAAGTGGGGAACATTTGCATACAGGAGGATGCCTTTCGGCCTGATCAACGCAGGTGCACCATTTCAAAGGGCCATGGATTATGCCTTTAAGGACTTAAAGGACAAGTGTATCATCATCTACATGGATGATATCACAATATTTTCAAAGAACAGAGAGGATCACATTTTGGATCTAAGGAAAGTTTTCGCGAGATGTGGAAAGTTTGGAGTTTCTTTGAATCCGAAGAAATGTATGTTTGGAGTTATCGAAGGGAAACTCCAAGGGCATGTAATTTTAGAGAAGGGAATCATGATAGATCCAGAGGGAGTGGAGGCAATTTCCAAACTTGGCTTGCCAGCTAGCAAGAAAGAGCTCAAGTCGTTCTTTGGAAAGATTAACTTCGTAAGGAAATTCATATCCGCATTTGTAGAAATAGTGAAGCCAATGAACGACATGTTGAAGAAAGATGCAAAAATGGACTGGACTCCAGTAGCGAAGAAGACATTTGAAGAGATAAAACAAGCTATTGTCAATGCACCAGTTTTAGTGAGTCCAGATTATGAGAGGCCATTCAATATATATTCTTTCGCCTCTGATCACGCATGTGCTACCATCTTAACACAGAAGAATGAGGAAGGTGAAGAGCATCCGATAGCATTCATGAGTGCACCTTTCAGAGAGGCCGAATTGAACTATCCAAATGTGGAGAAGCAAGCCTATGCCTTGGTGAAGGCAATGAAGAAGTTCATGCATTACATCTTGAGAAGCAAAGTCCATGCAATTGTGCTTGACATAGCAGTAAAGACCCTTTTAATGCAAAACAAAGTTGGAGAGAGAAGAGGAAAGTGGGTCACCACTATCCAGGAATATGACATAGAGATTCAACCGATGAAGTTGGTCAGAGGTCAACAATTGGCACAGACCATGGCGTTAGAAGGCCCTGGGCTTGTACAACAAGTATATGAGTTGGAGGATGTGCGTCTTGATGAATGGTTCCAGGACTTAATCAATTATTTTCTAAATCATCGGTGCCCTTCACATTTGAACCCAGTATAGAAGCGGGCATTGAAATTCAAGAGCAAGAGGTACATGTTGCAGGGGGCAGTGTTATACAAACAGAATCATGAGGGGATATATTTAAGATGTGTTGGAAAAGATGAAGCTAGAAATATTTTGGAACATTTTCATGATAAATGGGGAACAGGACATGGATCAGATTTGGCCACAACACATTGGATACTAAGAGCAGGATACTATTGGCCAACCTTGTTCAGGGATACACATGAGCATGTGAAGACTTGTCATGTCTGCCAGATAATCGGCAAAGAGGGAGAGGAACCCAACAATGCCTTTACAGCCAGTCACTGAGGTGAGACCTTTTGTGATGTGGGGACTTGACTTCATTGGTCCCATTGATCCACCTTCCTTAGTGCAACACAGGTATATTCTAATTGCGACTGACTACTATACTCGGTGGTCAGAAGCTCAAGCTTTCAAGAATTGCACTGCTGACATTGTTATCAAGTTCTTAGAGGAAAGAATCACTACAAGGTTTGGGTGTCCTGCTTTTGTATGTGATAATGGTTCTGCTTTCATTTCGTTAAAGTTTCATAATTGGGCATTCGATCATGGGATCATTTTGAAATTTTCATTAGGATACTATCCCCAGGGAAATGGCTTAGCAGAGTCTACAAACAAGAACCTTTTGACTGTGATTACGAAACTTTTAGACAGGAACCCAAGGGATTGGCACACACAGCCGAGATACGCTTTGTGGGCAGATAAGACAAGAGTCAAAGAGTCCATAGGAATTACTCCTTACCATTTGGTTTATGGACAAGACCTTGTGTTCCCGATTCAATTGAAAATCCCAACTTTGAGGTTCATACAAGACTACTATGATGAGAATGAAGACCGAGTCCAAGTCAGGTTGGCTCAACTGATGCAGTTAGATGAAAGAAGAGATGAAGCCCTAGAAAAATTTGCTAAACATCAGGGGGTAGCAAAACGTTGGTTTGACAAAAGAACACAAAACAAGGCCTTCAGGATCTCTGACTTGGTCTTATATTGGGATAAAGCCCATGAGAAGAAAGGACAACATGATAAATTTGACAAACTGTGGAAAGGTCCTTTTCAGATTGTAGAAATTGTCAGGGATAATTCATTTAGGCTTAAGACACTCACTGGTAGGGTTGTCCCGTTGCTTGTCAACGGGCAATTCCTCAAGCATTATTTCCAAGCCTAGGACTCCGCTCGGAGCCCTTTTGTACATAGTAGTTTAGTTTTCTTTCAGTTAGTAGATAGTTTGCTTTCTGTTCTTAGAGTAGAGTTTGTCTTGGACCATTTGGCCAAAGGGTTAGAGTAGTTTCCTTCCAGTGGGTTGGAGTAAGTTTCCTTTCAGTTGGTTAGTTTAGGTGTTTGAGGGAGGTCAGTGGTTAATTTGCACCAAGTCAGTTGACTTGGGATCTTTTAGCTTCCCTCAGTCGGAGAGCAGTTTTGGTTTTGGAGCTTTGCAAGTACAAAGGGGGTCTAGGTTATCACTGTGGGCGAGATGTGTAGATCTTACACTTTTGGTGACAAAATAAGAGTCTGTCTTGTTCATTTCTTGAATATATTTGACAAGGATCGGGGATTTTAGGGTGTGCTTAGTCGATAGTCTATGGTAGGACTTGTACTAAATTTGGGGTCAGGCTCGATAGAGGTTCTTGAGTTACCTTTGACATGGTTACAACATTATACTCACACTTAATTGCTTCGAGTTCTTGGTGTTTCGAAGTGAAAATGGACTTAGTGAAAATCATACACCTGCTTTAGCGCCATTGTGGTCTTCCAAACCCTCCGCGGGCTTCATTGCCTGCAAGCCAAACAAAAGATTGAAAAGAGAAAGAAATATCACGAGAAAAAGAAAAAAAATAAAAATAAGCGCAAGATAAAAGGCAATATCAAAGTGAAAATAAAGATGAGAATTGGCTTTAAAGGGCGTGCAATCGTCTCTACCGGTGCTACTAAGTGGTCACTAAAGGTAGAACCGTGATTGTGGTGCCACAACAATAACTCCGTCAGGGCTATGGACGCTTGACTAGTAGCGGGGCTCTATCCAGGGTGCTTTTGAAGTAAGGATATTATAATAGCTAAGTCTAGTGGATTTGAGAGATTATCAAATTCTTGTCGAGCGGGGAATAAATCATTTGCACACACATGAGTAACTTATGGTCAGGGTGCTTAGGTCCAACTTGAGAGTTCTTTCCTTGGTTGAGTCCTTGTCCTTAAGTGGATTTTCAGATAGGTCGTCCTGAGATTTTGTTTTAAGTTATTTTGTTCTTGAAATGTTCGGGAACATTTGACCAGTGGAGTCGCTAGATGTTGTGAGGTTTTCACACCATCGCCCCAAAAAATTTGGGGACCCCCAATTTTTTTGAGCAAGCCTTGACTTTTTTCCCAAATCCGGGGATTTGGGGGCCTTAGCGAGATTTTGGGCAATCCAGAGGTTTTGAAATGAAAATTTTACACCTTGGATGTTTTTGAAGCGCTTGGAGGGTATAGCTTGTTTTCACCTTATGCGAAACATTGATTTTCTTAAACAGTCGATTTTGTCTCTAGGCCAAATGAAATTCGGTGAGAATTTTATTTTAATATCTGGCGGGATAAAATTGGCAAATTTTGGACTTGGTTGAATTTTGAAAATTGATGAAATTGAATAACTTGAACGTTTTCAAAATTTAATTGTGAATTTGGATATTTTTGGGAAAATCTTATAGATTTTTGGTGGAGAAAAATGGAAATTAAAGAATAGATTTAAAATTGCCAAATTTGAATTAAATTGCCAATTAGAGATAATAAATTGCAAAATATAAAAAATAAATAAATTGCCAAATGGAAATTAAATTGCAAAATGATTTTTGGGTTGCAAAATAATAAAAATTAAATTTGGTTGTCATGATTAAATGCATTAAAATCATATTTTTGGGCTGACTGTTTGTAATTTAGAAATTTAATTTGGGCCCCTTTGTGTGTTAAATTCAATGTATTTTAAGGCTTAAGAGGTGTGAAATCCAAGGCAAGTTATTGGGTCCACAATGGGGAAGGTTTAAAGCTATTTTGGAGGCCTACATGACATTTTTTCAACATTTCAATTTTAGGGCCTATGATAATTTCGGATTTGACTAATTTAAACCCATAATTTTGCACTAGGCTGGTCCAATTTTAAATTTAAAATTAAAACCCTTAGGGCTGTGCAATTTATTTCATTTAATTCATGTTAACTTGACAATTTTAAATTTTTTTTTCCCTCCTATAAAGTCAGCCCTGCATTTTGGAGGGAAAAATCTGGTATATAAGGAGGCCTCCCCTCCACTTCATTTCACCATCTCATTCACTTCTCTCCCTTTCTCTTGGCAGCAAGGAGGAGCGAAAATCAGAGCAGAGAGGCAGCGAAATCTGTCTTGAAGGGCCTGCTATTTGTCCAAAGGCCTGCGAAAATTATAGAGGGCAGCCAGCAAATTTACCAAGGAAAGACTTGAGATTTTTTTCTTTTTGTGAGAAGCTGCTATTGGAGAGCAGACTTGTGAAAATTGTCCAGGAGGAGAGGCAGCGAAAATCTGAAGGTGGAGCAGATTTGAGCAAAAGGAAGCACTTACAAAATCTGGGCATTGAAAGGCAGCAGTTGCGAAATTCTGGACAGGCTACTGTTTTGGGTAGGCAGCAAATTTATTGGAGGGGACTGCTATTGGAGAGCAGACTTGCAAGAAATCATTGAAAGGGCTTCAAATCTGGTCTTGTCAGGGAAATTTGAGGTATTTCTTTGCCTTCTTTGGATAGAGTTTGTTGGTTGTAAAGGAAGATTTTCTATTTTGAGAAAAGGCTGGTTCATAAAGCGGAATCCTTCCTTGTTCTTACTTGGTTCTTCTCCCATTTCTTGCTTGCATCATCCATCCATCACTTCATCATTTCATCTAGGGCTTGAAGTTGGGAGATATAAGTGTAGTTTTCATCTAGGATTTGGTGAAAGGAGATATAAGCGGTAGTCCCAACCCTAGGAACAAAGTTGGGAGATATAAGTGTAGTCCATCTCATAAGTTTTCAAAGAGGTAGAATTAAGTGGTAGTCCAATCCCTAGGTGAAGAGGCCGAGATAAGTGTAGTGTGATAGGAATTGAAGAGGTAAAAGTAAGTGGTAGTTCCATTCCTAGGATTGGAGGGGCGGAGATGAGTGTAGTCACATCTCACTGTAGAAATAAGAGGCAGAAATAAGGGTTAGGATGGCGGATGCTAGTGCAAGCAAGAACCCATGGGGAATGCATACCAAGAAAGACAAGGAAGACATGATGCCCAAGACCACCTTCTCAAAATTGAAGCGAGTCGGTGACACCAACATCGGTACAGTGGATATGATACAGTTGAGAGATAGGTTGAAAGAAGGCCACTCCTCCATGGCGAAGAAGATCTACAAGTGTGGAATTGTGCAAGGTGCCGCCTTCCCTCCTACCTTGCCTTGTCTGGAGTTGGTGATGGAGTGTGTATCTCGGCTAGATATTGTGACTAAGTCCATCATCTTTGATGAAGGAAAGAGGGTGTTGGCTAACATCAGCGGGCAGGTGGTAGAGGAAGTGTTCAATATACCCCAGCCCAAGGGTATGACAGTGGTGTTGATGGATCAAGCGGCCAAGTTCTTTCAAGATAATCATGATTCCTACCTGACTCTACTAAAGCAGAATTGGTTGCACGAAGGCAAGAAGGGAGTCACCAAGTCATCAAGGCTCACCACGTCAGATTTTAAGTCAGAGTATGGCGACCTTATTGTGCTTCTCAACCGAGTCATGGGCTCCGCTCAAGGTATGCAGTTTGAAACCTGGATGTACTATTTTATTGAAGGAATTGAAAATGGAAAAAGAAAGTTTGATTGGGCTAGAATCATTAGCGAGAACTTAGAGTTGCAACTTAGGACAGTGCAAAATCAGAAACAATTCTACATGGGGTCCTACCTTTTCTATTTGATTGCAGATTGTATGAGCATCCTGGACTTAAGGCTAGAGGAGTGATTGGCAATGGGTCTTGACAATGCTTGGTGCATGAGTGCTATCCACAACTTCATTTGCACAACACCAAGTACTACAAGGTATTTTATGATGCCTTTTCCATGAAGACAGTAAGGGTACTGTAAGGGACACCCGCTAGGAGGCTCTCGCCGGAAGCAGAGACAAAAGTTAAGAAGTATGGGAGTTGGTTCATCCAGTTTTCGCAGTTCACATATATCAGAGTGGCTGGATGCAGGGCTTGTCCCAAGAGGCTTCCAAGGTACCCACCCGATAGGATAGTTTTAATGGAGTTGGGTAGGCAACTTGAGCAATATGACAAAATGATGAAGCTCAAAGGTGAGATAGGGGTTACCTTCTCACTCATGATAGACAATGATAGTTGCCCCAATCATGACGCCTTTGTAGATGCGGAGAAAGAGTTACAACAATATCATCTAGGATGGTATAGGGCAAGGCAAGGATTCGATCCTAATGGCCAAATCAAGGCATCTCATGGGGACCCATTCAGGCATATGCCTACTATAGAAGATTTTTGCGCCAATGCACAAGATGACTTTCATGTGAGGAAGTTGGCTTTCTCAAGGTTGTCGGTGGGCATGATGAGGGCCATTAGATGGAGAGGTCTTGACATTCTGGACCAGCTGGAAGATGATGAAGAGGTGCTAAGGGAGGATTACAGTATAGTAGAGGGAACAGAGTTGAGTCTAGTGGATTGGAGTGATCATCAGGATCCTTCCTTAGAAGCAGTTACAAGAGTAGTTGATCTACACACTGAGTGGTGGTACAACCGAAAGTTAAGGCAATTACAAAGTCGGAAGGTACACCTTGCTTATGAGAAGATGAAGCCTTAAGAGGGGATTCCAGTTGAGTCTTCCAGACAACAATGTGGGGAAAATAGTCAACAGGAAACAGTTAAGAGTAAGAAGAGTTTGGAGGTTGAGAAAGGCAAAGAACATCAGGAGCCTCCAACAAAGAAATAGAGTACAGTAGCATCAAGGGAGAGCATAGTTGAGGCTAGGAGCCAAGAGGTTAATACAAGTGAGCAGAGAGTAGCATTGGAGGTGAGCTCCGATTCGGAATCAAGTGGCTACAGTAATAGCATAGAGTACTCTCTTCTCTCGGAGAATCAGTTTAAGGATGATGTGATAGTCAGTGGTGAAGGAGATAAACTAATTGATGTTGGAGACTGAAAACAAGTATTGGAGAGATAGCTATCATGGAGTGTGTCAACCTATCCAACAGTTACATCAGGCAGCCCTTCCACAAAATAGTGGGAGCAATACGGAGGAGATATCAGCTGAGGTACAAGAAACTAAAGATTGGAGCAATGATATAATACAAGATGGGCGAAAGTTCTTGCCTGCCTTTATGTCGACATTCAAGTCATTTGTGTCTCTTAGAGACAAATTCAGAGGGTTTGAAGTGTAGTGGAAGAATTTCCTTCCAATCCGAGACTTAGCCATTCCCAGGCTACAGGCGGCTATCAAGCTATCAGAGGAATCCTTGGTGAGGGCCAAGTTGGTGGAAGAGGGAGGAAAGAGTATTGTTGAGTCTTGGTATGTTGCCTCGACTGTCAGATGGAGAGCACTTGAAGAAATACGGGATGAGATTGCACAATATAGTCCAAGCATCGACACTTACATTTCAAACATGTTGAGTGATGCGAGGGTTGCGCTTGATTTTGAAGATATCAAAGAGGAGAATTTTAATAAGATAGAGTTTGGATCGAGATTGGATGAGTTGGGGAAGGTTGCCATTAGAAAGAAACATTTGGGCATCCTTGCCTCTCTTAGGGCCCTTATCGAGTTTGCAAGGGATGATGAGAAGGAGAGTGAGAAGACACTACGAGCAGCAAAGAACATGATGAACACAGCTGAGCTCAGAATGAGGCATACACCTTGCCCTCCTATGGAGGAAGTCAACAACATGTTAGTCAAGTTCATTGCCTTGGCTAAGAAGATGAAAGGAAATTGTAGAATTATATTAGAAGACCATTTAATGTAAGCCCCAAGTGGCAAATTCTCCTTTCTTCTTGGGTAGGATAGGTGTCTGATTTTGATTGGCTACCATTTTAGTGCCTTCTCATTGGTTGCCACTTTTCTTCTTTTTGCATTGGTCCATTGATGAGGTGGCGTCTTGTCATCGGCTGATGGGGTGGAAACCCTAATTAGGGTTTCTGGGATTTAATCTGGATCGTTGATTTTGCCTCTTAATCTCTGTTGTTGGTTGTAATTTTGAGCCTCTATATATGGCTATGCACTCTCATTTGTAAAGGGTTGAAGAAAATTGTTACTTATATAATACCAAAATTGTTTCTCTTATCATTGTTGTGTCTTGCATGGTGATTAAGAACACTTGGTGTTATTGCATGGTTTCTACTTCCAATTGTTAAAGTTAGATTTCATTGAATTGTTAAAGTTAGATTTCATTGAGTTGTTAAAGTAGATTTCATTTCAAAGTTGTTAAAGTAAGAAAGAAGTAGATGGCTAGTTGTATGGTGATATTGGTAAATGTTTGATAGGAATCTATATACTAGGCCACTAGCATCCTAGCGGCTTGTTAGGAAGCCTTGTGTGGTAATCTATTCTAATTCCCCTTGAATCATTGCATCTATGGTGGTAGCGCCACTGGCAAGCTTTCATTAGGTTTGATCCCCGTCCATTCGCTAATCTTTCGATTCCATAGGAGTAGCAGTAAAGTAGTAAGTAGTTTAGTAGTTGAAGTTTGAAGAGCAAAGTTGGAAGTGATATAAATTAAAAAATCATTTGAGTATACATTGCAAAGCTAGATCCTATCATCATCACGACAAGAATTTGACATCCTCGAGTGAACAACGTAAGCCCGCCTACTTGATTAACCAGTAAATCACATTAAAATAACTGAGTTAGTATCGATAGGTGTAAGGAACCTTGGAGTTTTCTCATGTTCTTGATGAGTATATACTTTTCAAGAGAGGGTTGAGTGTTTGGTATTCTATATCAAGTATTCAATTGCTATATGTTATGTAGTGGTACAAAACTGACATCAACAGATATCATCCGTGATCGAAGGATAAGTGTGACTTCCAGACTGCTCATTCACATCCAATTATGTTATTCATTGTGCGTGGATACATTAACTCTCAGCACTTTTGAGGCACAATCTTTTAACAGTTTTTACAGTGGCAGCCTTGGGGTTGGCATATAGATTCCAGTGGATGTTTCTCCATGAAGAAAGTAAGTGAAATGAATATAGCATTTCAAAATACAACAATCAACACTGAGGATGTGCATCTCCAGGTGCGCTCGTGGCATATACATAAAGAATAGACATGAATCTTGGAACTAGGATAATTGTTTGCTTAAAATTTTGGTGCTCTATCGTGAGTTGTGATGTACGATAAATGATATACAACATCATAAATTCGAAATGGCAATTAAGAATGGGACATCTCTGAGGACTAGAGCACTCGTGTATCTATGTGGTCAGAAATAAAAAACGTAACCACACAATGGTTAAACTTATTCAAGGCAATTATTTAATGACACTTTGTATTTCTCTTGTAGGTTTGGAGATATGAGCAGGAGGGTGGAGATTTGTCGAGTATGTAGGAGGAGAACATGGTAGTGAAGAAAGACAACATAAGAAATCCCAAACCCGAGTGTCAATCATGAAGGCGACTATATTTTGCTTGAACGCATTGAGTATTTAAAAATTAAGGCCAAACCAATAAAGCATCATCGCTGGAGAGGGTCAAAGACAGTCACCAGGATGCTGGTTGAGTTCCAATAGGAGTATGAGCTTTATCAACGAGTCTTGATAGCCATTTTCCCCTGCCAGACTATTCCTAGCATGCTCGAGCATGATATTCAACAAGTTGATGATCATGTCTGGATAGCTTTAGCAATCTCAGACTGTGTATGGAGGAGCCGTTTATGCAAGGAGTCTCAGGATTTGGAACTATTTTATTTGTATTGCCGCCAGCAGAGGAGTATGTTGAAACTGTGGTCTTCCATGCCAAACTAGAGCATAGACTACAACAAACGAATTCCTGGAAGTGTCGTTAAAGTTTGATATTTGTATCAGGTTTTAAATGGGATGCAAATCAAAATAGAAGAGCCACGCAGATTTGAAACATGAAGAATGCGAGCCTGTATGGTCATAATAAAAGAGGAGAAAATATGATGTTAAAGAAGAGAAGCACGACAATAAAGGAAGACATGAGAAGCAATCCCGAGCCCGTCTGAGAGGCATAACAAGCATGGTTTCAATAAATAAGATGAAACCATATCATTACGGGAGTTTATAAGTAGTTTGATTATTTCATATGCCATTTGTCTTATTGATAAACATGCTCATAGTTCATATAAGACAATGGTGGTATCATTATATATTAGGTTATCCTATATTAAGTTATGTTACGATATAACAAGTATGCAGTTACTTGTTATGAAGCGGTGCATCCGATAGGGAAAAAAATGCATGGCTTCTCATTTTATATAAATATAGAATGCGAAATCAAACAAGGAGGAAGAGCTGGTTTTAAACTGACAAAAAATATTATACTTGGATATATTATTTTTTCATTGGCAGAGGAACGAATTTTTGAACTAAGTCCGTGAATTCTGGATTATTGAGTAAATATATTTATATGCGATCCTGGAGTCAAATTGCATTGGATAGATCATTCATAAGGAGTGTCTCTAATGCAATTTTATTTTTGCCATAATCTGTAAGCATATTTATTTTATTTATGAGCATTAGAGTTTTCAATTATTATTAAGTTGTGTCCATAAATATTTTTAATTTCTATAAATATTTTAATATTCGGATAAGTGGACTAGGTTATTATTGCATTTTAAATTTGATAAACATAGATATTGTGAAATATTTAATTGTTTCCATCTTAGTTGCAGGGTCCGCACCCTGGTGGCTCGGACCAGGTCCGGGTGCGCACCGGGTTCGGATCCGCGTGCGGGTCCGAGCTCGGTCCGGACAGGGTCCGGATTTGGCCCTGTGGGTCCGGCCGGGTCCGTGGTGCCACGGACCCGGCCGGACCCACAGGGCCAAATCCGGACCCTGTCCGGACCGAGCTCGGACCCGGGAGGACCCCCCAAGGACCCAGCGCGGACCCGTACGGACCCGCGGCACTATGGGTGTTTGGTGGGGTCAAAAAGTTTTAAAATAACATTTTTTTATTGCTTTTTAAATTGGGAACCCTAATCCATCCCTTATACTTGCTTCCAAACCTCATTTGCACTCACTTTGCTCTTTCATTTTGTTGTTGTATTTTGCTCTCCCATTTTACAAGCTTGAAGAGAGGTGAAGAGTTTCAGCTGTGGAGTGCTAGATAGGATCCACAAAAGAGATTTAACTCATTCAAGTGTTTAAGGTATGCATTTGAGATTGATTTTGTAGAAGTTTGAAGTAAGCATTTGGATTGTTTTTAAATTTTTTTTCCAAACTTTCATGTTTTTGTAGAAGTTTGAAGTATGTTTTTTTTCCATTTTATTATAGATTGCATCTATCAAAATCAGCAATGAGTAGTGAAGGCTCAAGGGCTGAGGGGTCTCAAACCTTCAAAATTGATAAACAATCTCCTTTGTGGAAATACACTAGTAGAGCTGCTCAATGTCCTGGAGGTGGGGGGTTTGTTTGGACATGTAATTTTTGCAATACACAATATAGGAGCTCCTACTATCGAGTAAAACTTCATTTTTTAGGCCCTTCAGGTAAGGGGATCAATATGTGTGTGGGAAAAGACAAGAAGGGGTTACCACCTAGACAAATAGCTGCACTAAGAAAAGAACAAGCAGATGCAGACAAACTATGTGCAAAAGGGAAACAAGGTGGCAATACCGGGATACAACAAACAACATCACCACCCACTCAAACAACCTCTAGACATCCCTTCCTGCCTATGCCTTCAGAAGAAGATGAAGATGTGAATCAACCACAAAACACCCCCCGCAAGAGAGGCCCATTAGACAAGGCATTTCAAAATGAGTTAAGGGAGATTGCTGATGAAAAAATGGGACGTTGCCTCTTTGGAAATGGTCTTTCATTCAACTTAGTGAGATCACCCTATTGGAGGGAGATGGTTCAAGCAGTTAATGCAGCACCTTCTGGATACCAATGCCCTGGATATGAAAAGATGCACACCACCTTATTGAATAATGAGAGGAGAAATGTAGATAACCGATTAAAACCAATAAGAGATTCCTGGGTTCAAACGGGTGTATCTATTGTTTCTGATGGCTGGAAAGATTGCAAAAACCGTCCTCTAATCAATGTAATTGCTGTATCCCCCAAGGGTGCAATGTTTTTGAAGGCAGTTGATTGTGGAGGGGAAAAAAAAGATGCAGAGTATATTGCTCAAATTCTCATTGATGGCATAGAGTCGGTGGGTAGTGACAATGTTGTCCAAGTAATTACGGACAATGCAAAAAATTGCAGGGCTGCTGGTCTTTTGATAGAGGCTAGATATGATCACATCTTCTGGACACCATGCACTGTCCACTCCCTCAATCTCATTCTGAAAGCAATTGGCACCCAAATAGAATGGGTGAAAAAAATATATGATGAGGCTGAGGAGATTCAAATGTTTGTGACAAATCACCATATGTCACAAGCAATTTTCAGAAGTTTCTCACACTTGGAATTATTGAAGGTAAATTTAAACTTTAATTTATTTAGTTTCATTTATCATTTAGAGTTCTATTTCATGTTTTACATATTTTAAATGTGTTATTAACTCACTATTGACATGTGTTTAGGTGGCTGAAACCCGATTTGCATCCCACATAATCGTGCTTCGACGACTTGTGAGGGTCAAGGAAGCATTGTGTCAAATGGTTATTAGCAACCAATGGAGTATTTGGAAGCAATCCAATACAGAGAGGGCTCAAAAGGTGAAGGCTACAATACTTGATGATGATTATTGGGCTCTTGTGGATTATTTATTAGAATTCACTGAACCTGTCATGTCTATGCTTCGGTTTGCTGACACCGATGAGCCTTGCTTGGGGGATGTCTATGATGGCATGGACACCATGCTGGAGAAAATGAAAATGGTAAGTTACAACTTACAAGTTTATAAACATTAAATTTACATAAGTTCATAATTTAGTAATTTTAAATTTACATAAAGATAACTTACATGAACACCATTTGATATCCCAGGTCATTCAAAGGAAAGAGAATGATCCTGATGACATCTTCTACAAAAGGATTGAATCAATTGTGCACCATCGGTGGAACAAGATGACTACATCCTTGCACCTACTTGCATATGCCCTATCTCCTAGATATTACAGCTCAGAAGTACTTTCTATTCCAGGGAGAGTGGCACCATTTAGAGATGTTGAGGTATCCAATGGGTGTAAGAAGGCCTTGGCTAAAATGTTCCGTGATCCAGAATTGGGGGCACATGTTAGAAGTGAATTTGGGTCATTCGTCTCAGGACAAGAGCTTGATGACATTGCTGAAGAAGACAGGGGTAGAATAAATGCAATCAAATGGTGGTACCTCCATGGGCAAGAATTCAAATACCTCCAGCCCCTTGCAATTAAAATATTGTCACAAGTAAGTTTTTAATATTTCAGATTTCTTTTTCTTTTTTTGGGCCACTTAACACTCTTGAATTTATTATTTTAATTTATCTTGTATTTATAGTTTATACAATTTGTTATTGTAGGTTGCAAGCTCTTCTGCTGCTGAGCGGAATTGGAGTACTTACTCCTTTATCCACTCTATAAAGCGTAACCGGTTGGCAGCAAAAAAAGCAGAGGACTTGGTCTACGTACACAACAATTTGCGCCTTTTGTCACGGAAAGATCCGAGATACAAGAAAGGCCCAGAGATGCTATGGGATGTAGCACCCGAGTCTGCTGACTTGGAGATGACCATTCAGGATCTTGCTCGAGCCACATTGCTTGATGTGGATGATGAAAACATAGATGACATGGTACCCAGTAGTGCTAGTGGAACCAATTTGGGCTCTACTGATGGTGTTGATCTTACACTCGCAGCCGCTGAAGACCCCGTTGATACTGATTATTTTGATAATCCATTTGATGATTGATGAACAATGAACATTGAACTATATTTCTGATTTCATGTTTCAAACTTTAGTCTTTATTGAACTATAGTATGCTACCTACATTTTCGTTTTATGGCAATGTGAATGGATGATCAAGTATTTAATTTGTTTATGAGTATGACATATGTTATGTGAATGGATGATCAAGTATTTAATTTGTTTATGAGTATGACATATTTTTATGAGCATTGATCAATGAATGAGGCTAGATTCATAGTATGAAGCATTGAAATGATTTAGAAATTCTGAAATTATGTATATTTCTCTTATTTTCTTGTATATATATTATATATATATATATATATATATATATATACACACGTATCCCCTACGAACCCAAAATAGGGGAAAAAAAAAATCCACGAATCCACGAACCGGGTTCTCGTACCCGAATCCGTCCCCGAACCCGAATCGGTAACTTAGCTTAGAACCATATCGAATGCAGTTGTGGCAAATCTGACGAAATTCAAATTGGACAAGTGGTTGATGACCGTGACCGACATTGAGGATCCACTTGTTCGGTTCGCATCCGCTGTAATCGGTTACAAAGTATATCAATCAAGCAACCTCAACAGCATATCGGGTGGAGGCATACATGCAGCTTACAAAATTGTTCATGATAATGCACTGTATGACCTGTGCGAAATGCTAAGAGGGCTTATTTTTGAGAACATGAAGAAGCTGGGCATCATCAAGAAGAAATCATTGAAATTTGGAACTCTTGGTGTGTCTTTACTTCTACTATTCCAATTTCTTCCCCAGAATAGGAAAAGTAACATGGACGACAGATCAACCGGTCATGATGCAAATCAGTGATATGGCTAATAATTTGGGAGATCAACTTGACAAGGAAATGACCGATCACTTCAATGCATTTCAACAGAAAATGCATGCTAGAAAGAGAATCCCATCAACTATTGTTGACAAGTACAAAGAGGAGGTATGTTTTCTGGTGTCTACTGACTTCTATATCATTCAAGTAGTAGAACCGAGAGACAAGTACGCACCTGAGCTTGGATACGAAATCACAGCAAAATCTGCAATGGTGTATGTGGAGGCCCTGGAAAAAGCAAATCTGGATCTCCTAGCTCAACGGTTTGGAACCTACGAGGAGATACTAAAGAAATTAGAGAAGGCGATATCAAGAATGTTTATGTAAAGAGAACGCCAACACCAAAGAAGAAACCGGAAATTGCACCACCAAAGGCATAGAAGAAGAAAGCTCAACCAGAGCCAATCACACAGGAGCAAGCAGAGGAAAACGATTCAAAGGATACAGTTCCGCTCAGCGAAAGGAAGAAGAGAACTGGTAAGCAAGCAAAGGTGAATCCACCAAGTAAAGGAAAACCAACGATAGATGAATTTGTAACCGGACTGAAGGAAACCGGAGGGATGGCTAATGTCAATAGAAGATACACTTTAGCTAATGATGAAGACCGAAGAAAAATTGAAGAGGCTATCGTTGTATGCCTGCACAAGTTCAATCTAAGCCCTTCTGAGCTTCAGAAGGTACTGCCTAAGGATCTGTTGAATATCCTTCAAGGCAGGTGGAAAGCTTCAATGGAAAAGGAAAAAGAGCTAAGGATTCAGGCTCTGCTAGAAGTGCAAAATCATCTTACTCTAGAAGAAGCGAGTCAACAAGCTAAACTAAACCAGCAGAATTTCCTGATAAAGAAAAGAACAAACCTCTTGCTGATTGGAGAAACCGAGAAAGTCCATACTAAAGGAGTAGCCATCTAGAACAACCTACTTTGGACACAACAAAAAGCAAAGGAAGAATGCCAAAAGGCAACAGCTCCACCGGTTCATGACACCGGAAAAGGAAAAGGAGTACTCAGAGCAGACAAATCAGTCATCGTTGACATTACCGATGAACCGACAAATCCTACTCTTCTTGTATCTCCAAAAAAAGGTAAGGCTCGCACTATGACTGTAAATGATATTGTAGCTAAAATTTCAAATTTCGGAGAAATAGATAATGCAGCCAAATGGTATAGTGTGCTAGCTGAGGAAGACAAACAGGCAATAGAAAAAGCTCTTGTTGAAAGTCTACTAGACTTCATTAAAACTCCTAGGGATTATAGAGGCAAGTTTCCTCTTGAGCTAAATAGTAAGCTTCAAGCTAAATGGAGAATCAGTCTGGAAAGAAACTCACAGATCAACAAAGAAGCACTAGAGACAGTCAGACCTGGCTTAAGTGACAAAAATGTCAAGCTTCTATTAGAAGATGTATCTATGACTCTAAATACAAATTACAGAGTGGCCAAGATTCTCAACGGTTATGAGAAAGAAGTCTTTAAAGAGACCTTGGATTTCTGGCAGCAGTATGATTTCAGTACTCTTAAAGAAACAGGTCCTCAGGATCACACCACTACAATCGATGATCCTCCTGTTCAATTTACTGCAACTCAGACTCCTATATCTAATGAGCAGGTAGGTCTCACTGACCCATTCACTACTCGTGAACTGGTTAAACTAGGACAAACTTATATCAATGTTCCCACTGACAGATCAGATAAAGGAGGCGAAGGGATCACTACAAACAATCCATCAAAAGAACCCTCTCAACAAGAAGATGCTATGTCCGAGAAAAACGTTCAGTCATCAAAAGTCGGACCAAAAGAGGGAAGCAAGATAGACAAACAGGATGCAAGCGAACATGAGCAAGCTCCAAAGGCACAAGAATAGAGAAAAGGAAAGGAACAAGAAAATATTGCCAGCTCCTCTAAAAGAAAGATCTCATTATCTCAAGAATCTGAAGCAAAAAGGAGCAAAACAACTGAGACAATAGTTGACATCAGCAAAATGTCAACAAGACAGCTGAAAGAGCTCACTAAAAGAAAATAGGATATGGTTCTGAATAGAGTAAAAGATATCCTGTATCACTTTGTGCCGGATGCTGATATTGATGAAGATGAACTTGTCATCGACCCGCTAGAAGTGCTGACTACAACCATCGGTGAGGATCTAACCGATCCAGAAACAGTGGCAATTGACCACTATGAGCACAAAAGAGTGGAGATTCTTCACCAGCAAGTTGCAGATATAAAGGGAATTCTGTAAAATAATCTAAAGGTTCTTCAACAGCAGATACAAGCTGCAGGAAATTTGCTAAGTAGAGTCTCAAATTTTGAGACATACTTGCCAGATTTAACCGAGAAAGCTGCCAAGACCTTAGAAGACATAAAAGCTCTGTCAAACCAGTTTGACATCAAGAATAAATCTGCCACAACTTTTAGCCGAGAAATGGCTAGTCTTGCTCTAGTCCTAAGAAAGACAGCTGAAGAAGAGAATAAAAGAATTCAAGACATCACTGGATTACAAATGCTTCTGGCCCCAACACTTGATCTCATGCATCAAACAGCTATTTCTACAGATGCCCTAATCAATGAACCAGACTACAAAACTGTTGAAGATATAGAGAACATCATTGTTTCTCTCAAGGCAGCCCAAAAGAACACTGAATATGTAACCGGTCACTGGGCACCTTTCCTACATTCTACGAAGAACATCTATAAGGATATCTTCACAAAGCTTCAAATATGAAGAACAATGTGACCCTTTGTCCTATAGAGGCAAAAAAAGAGGAAGTCAGAACAGAGCAAAATAGAAAACAGGAGCAAATGGAGAATAGAAAACAGGAACAACAACTACACCTCAGCACTTAGACAGGGGAAGTACGTGAGTATGGTTTTGTGTATAGTTTTTGCCACTAATGACAAAGGGGAAGATTGTTAGCAATTTAAGTTTAAGATTGTCATTAAGTGTTCATTCACAAAACACCATGCACCGGTAAGCTTCACCGGTTACTCATGTTACTTAGAAGACACCAGTAGAGAAGGAACAGAGTGTATGCACCGGTAGATTAAGATAAGTCAACACACTGGTAGACTTATGAGAACAAAGTTGAACCGGGTAAAAGGTTACACCGGTCTAGACAGCCTATAGATCCGCACCAGATTACGCGGAGCAGTTTGAGTTCAGACCAGGAGTTCAAACCGGATTATACGGGACATCCACCGCATAGAAGTGGAGTTAGCTTTTTAACAGGCATTAGCTTTATTTCTATGGATGATCTCAAGGTGAACTCTAGATCATGACTCTCAGTTTGTTGCTGATTGCATAATTTGATGAGGAGTTCGTAGCCTGGCGGTTCCATGAGTTTAGGGTCTCATTACAATATACTTTAGTATAAGTACAGGTGATAGGACGCAGGAAAGGTTGCTATTTTTATAAGTAAATAGATTTTACAAAGCAGAGGAAAGATATCTTCTGAGCAATGCTACAGGCACAAAGGTGAAGAAAAGAAGGAAGGTTAACAGCCAGGCAGACAGGGGAAGCAATCTACAGGTATGATCTAATCAGACATCAATGTCATTATAGATCATTAATTGATATAGTGTTACATCATATACAAATCCCTCTAATAGGGTGGACCTAATCGGTTCATTGTAAAAATCCTCTTACAAGGTGACATCCTTGTTGATGTTCAAAGTCCTGCAACCAGGCAGCTCTTAACAAGGCTTAGATCCTAACCGATCTCTTGTAAAAATCGATCAACCGGGTAGCACCTTAACCAGTGCTTTGTATGCTCCTAACAGGGCACCTTCATCTAAGAACTAGTGAAGTTGTGAGCTCTGTCTCACCATGGTTTTCTCCCTTCTAATAGAGGGTTTCCATGTACTAATACTTGTGTAGATGTGCTTGACTTAGTTTGTACTTGTAAACATCTGGTAATTTTCTACTTTACATTATAAAATCTGTTTACAAGTATTAAATAGAATACATATTGTATTTGCTGATTCACCCCCCCCCCCCTCTCAGTAACCAGTAAGGTACTAACATAAAGCAAACATGGCAAGGCAATAATACACTAAATATCAACTTCACCACATGTTTCAAACAATGGTGTTGGTTCCCAAAACCGCAGATTGGAATCCTATGAGTCTTGCCAACTCGATGCTGGGATATCCAACCGCCTATGGACAACTTGACGGAACTGAACGGTATAATCCAAGTTCCCTGCACTTCTAGCTCTGCAAGGCCAAGGCTGGTGCACCTAATCCTGAACAAAACACTTAAGCCCAGGATGCTTATAGCAGAATGGTTAAAATGCGAATATAACGAAAGCTTACAAAATGGCAAGAATTATAGAAAGCTTTGCAAATTATGAAGTAATGACAAAACTAAATGATTGTATAAGTATAGGAATGTTTTAAATAATAATTATAGATTAATGCCAGAAATGAATATATTAAATCTTCAAAGGAGAGATGAAATAATTGCCAGCATATGAATTATGAATTAAGAGTAATATAAAGACCAGTGCCTAATTAAATGGGCAAACAAAGTCACTATTATAAGTTTATTATGTACAACTTTATAAAATTCAATGTATTAAAACTATAAATAAATTAATAATCCAGACGCGACGGATCAATTATATGAACACTATTTTAGATTAGTCTAGGATGCACTTTAACTCCTGTGAGGCAGAGACAAACTAGACATAAATATGGAAACCTAAGTTACCGATTCGGGTTCGGGGACGGATTCGGGTACGAGAACCCGGTTCGTGGATTCGTGGATTTTTTTTTTCCCCTATTTTGGGTTCGTAGGGGATACGTGTGTATATATATATATATATATATATAATATATATATATAATATATATACAAGAAAATAAGAGAAATATACATAATTTCAGAATTTCTAAATCATTTCAATGCTTCATACTATGAATCTAGCCTCATTCATTGATCAATGCTCATAAACATATGTCATACTCATAAACAAATTAAATACTTGATCATCCATTCACATAACATATGTCATACTCATAAACAAATTAAATACTTGATCATCCATTCACATTGCCATAAAACGAAAATGTAGGTAGCATACTATAGTTCAATAAAGACTAAAGTTTGAAACATGAAATCAGAAATATAGTTCAATGTTCATTGTTCATCAATCATCAAATGGATTATCAAAATAATCAGTATCAACGGGGTCTTCAGCGGCTGCGAGTGTAAGATCAACACCATCAGTAGAGCCCAAATTGGTTCCACTAGCACTACTGGGTACCATGTCATCTATGTTTTCATCATCCACATCAAGCAATGTGGCTCGAGCAAGATCCTGAATGGTCATCTCCAAGTCAGCAGACTCGGGTGCTACATCCCATAGCATCTCTGGGCCTTTCTTGTATCTCGGATCTTTCCGTGACAAAAGGCGCAAATTGTTGTGTACGTAGACCAAGTCCTCTGCTTTTTTTGCTGCCAACCGGTTACGCTTTACAGAGTGGATAAAGGAGTAAGTACTCCAATTCCGCTCAGCAGCAGAAGAGCTTGCAACCTACAATAACAAATTGTATAAACTATAAATACAAGATAAATTAAAATAATAAATTCAAGAGTGTTAAGTGGCCCAAAAAAAGAAAAAGAAATCTGAAATATTAAAAACTTACTTGTGACAATATTTTAATTGCAAGGGGCTGGAGGTATTTGAATTCTTGCCCATGGAGGTACCACCATTTGATTGCATTTATTCTACCCCTGTCTTCTTCAGCAATGTCATCAAGCTCTTGTCCTGAGACGAATGACCCAAATTCACTTCTAACATGTGCCCCCAATTCTGGATCACGGAACATTTTAGCCAAGGCCTTCTTACACCCATTGGATACCTCAACATCTCTAAATGGTGCCACTCTCCCTGGAATAGAAAGTACTTCTGAGCTGTAATATCTAGGAGATAGGGCATATGCAAGTAGGTGCAAGGATGTAGTCATCTTGTTCCACCGATGGTGCACAATTGATTCAATCCTTTTGTAGAAGATGTCATCAGGATCATTCTCTTTCCTTTGAATGACCTGGGATATCAAATGGTGTTCATGTAAGTTATCTTTATGTAAATTTAAAATTACTAAATTATGAACTTATGTAAATTTAATGTTTATAAACTTGTAAGTTGTAACTTACCATTTTCATTTTCTCCAGCATGGTGTCCATGCCATCATAGACATCCCCCAAGCAAGGCTCATCGGTGTCAGCAAACCGAAGCATAGACATGACAGGTTCAGTGAATTCTAATAAATAATCCACAAGAGCCCAATAATCATCATCAAGTATTGTAGCCTTCACCTTTTGAGCCCTCTCTGTATTGGATTGCTTCCAAATACTCCATTGGTTGCTAATAACCATTTGACACAATGCTTCCTTGACCCTCACAAGTCGTCGAAGCACGATTATGTGGGATGCAAATCGGGTTTCAGCCACCTAAACACATGTCAATATTGAGTTAATAACACATTTAAAATATGTAAAACATGAAATAGAACTCTAAATGATAAATGAAACTAAATAAATTAAAGTTTAAATTTACCTTCAATAATTCCAAGTGTGAGAAACTTCTGAAAATTGCTTGTGACATATGGTGATTTGTCACAAACATTTGAATCTCCTCAGCCTCATCATATATTTTTTTCACCCATTCTATTTGGGTGCCAATTGCTTTCAGAATGAGATTGAGGGAGTGGACGGTGCATGGTGTCCAGAAGATGTGATCATATCTAGCCTCTATCAAAAGACCAGCAGCCCTGCAATTTTTTGCATTGTCTGTAATTACTTGGACAACATTGTCACTACCCACCGACTCTATGCCATCAATGAGAATTTGAGCAATATACTCTGCATCTTTTTTTTCCCCTCCACAATCAACTGCCTTCAAAAACATTGCACCCTTGGGGGATACAGCAATTACATTGATTAGAGGACGGTTTTTGCAATCTTTCCAGCCATCAGAAACAATAGATACACCCGTTTGAACCCAGGAATCTCTTATTGGTTTTAATCGGTTATCTACATTTCTCCTCTCATTATTTAATAAGGTGGTGCGCATCTTTTCATATCCAGGGCATTGGTATCCAGAAGGTGCTGCATTAACTGCTTGAACCATCTCCCTCCAATAGGGTGATCTCACTAAGTTGAATGAAAGACCATTTCCAAAGAGGCAACGTCCCATTTTTTCATCAGCAATCTCCCTTAACTCATTTTGAAATGCCTTGTCTAATGGGCCTCTCTTGCGGGGGGTGTTTTGTGGTTGATTCACATCTTCATCTTCTTCTGAAGGCATAGGCAGGAAGGGATGTCTAGAGGTTGTTTGAGTGGGTGGTGATGTTGTTTGTTGTATCCCGGTATTGCCACCTTGTTTCCCTTTTGCACATAGTTTGTCTGCATCTGCTTGTTCTTTTCTTAGTGCAGCTATTTGTCTAGGTGGTAACCCCTTCTTGTCTTTTCCCACACACATATTGATCCCCTTATCTGAAGGGCCTAAAAAATGAAGTTTTACTCGATAGTAGGAGCTCCTATATTGTGTATTGCAAAAATTACATGTCCAAACAAACCCCCCACCTCCAGGACATTGAGCAGCTCTACTAGTGTATTTCCACAAAGGAGATTGTTTATCAATTTTGAAGGTTTGAGACCCCTCAGCCCTTGAGCCTTCACTACTCATTGCTGATTTTGATAGATGCAATCTATAATAAAATGGAAAAAAAACATACTTCAAACTTCTACAAAAACATGAAAGTTTGGAAAAAAAATTTAAAAACAATCCAAATGCTTACTTCAAACTTCTACAAAATCAATCTCAAATGCATACCTTAAACACTTGAATGAGTTAAATCTCTTTTGTGGATCCTATCTAGCACTCCACAGCTGAAACTCTTCACCTCTCTTCAAGCTTGTAAAATGGGAGAGCAAAATACAACAACAAAATGAAAGAGCAAAGTGAGTGCAAATGAGGTTTGGAAGCAAGTATAAGGGATGGATTAGGGTTCCCAATTTAAAAAGCAATAAAAAAATGTTATTTTAAAACTTTTTGACCCCACCAAACACCCATAGTGCCGCGGGTCCGTACGGGTCCGCGCTGGGTCCTTGGGGGGTCCTCCCGGGTCCGAGCTCGGTCCGGACAAGGTCCGGATTTGGCCCTGTGGGTCCGGCCGGGTCCGTGGCACCACGGACCCGGCCGGACCCACAGGGCCAAATCCGGACCCTGTCCGGACCGAGCTCGGACCTGCACGCGGATCCGGACCCGGTGCGCACCCGGACCTGGTCCGAGCCACCAGGGTGCGGACCCTGCAACTAAGGTTCTAAGAGTAAGTGGTTCTCCTTGATTGCTGAACCCAGTTACCCTATAGAGATCGTTTTTCGTGATTGGAGTGCAGTGTCCTCTCATAAGCCAAAATCCTGGCTCGTGCACCCGACTGACTACCATTTGGATCCATTTAGGTTTGAAGATAATTGGATATGAGACTCCATTTATAATCCCTGATGAAACTAGCTTCGCGTAGCCACTGGGATAGTTACCATTAGAGCATAGCGAGCGATACTCGCTCTGTATGAATGCTTCTCCCAGCTCTTCTTGCTTGGCATGAATAAACGTGGTCACATCTTCGGTTAGGAGCACTCCTTTGGGTACTGAAGAGAGCGCACCAGCCATGTCGATTTCCCTGTCTTGATTTGGCGAGATATCAAAAGGGCTACGATCCACTTGATTTGTAGGAACAAGCTTTGCTTCAGAAGATGAGGATGCCATGGCTCTCACTTAGTTGCTTAGAGATGATTTGATCGGTTTGACAGAAAATCTCACTCAATGATTGTATTGCGAGAATATTGCTCGAGCAGAGATTAGATAGCATAAAATCGTAAGGTAAAAAGAAATGGGTTATCCTTCTTTACTTTTATAGGGTTAGGGCATAACGGTAATTACCAAACGGTAACTATTGTTAAATGGCTATAGCAATAAATGTCTTACCTAACCTTTCTTGACGCTCTTGCTAACCGGTTTGATTAGCCATGTCTCGGTTGATCATCTTGTGTCTTACTGGTCTGATCTGTAGCTTGAGTGAGATAGGACTCACCAGTTCTACCGGGAACGATAGATGTACTACCGGTTCCCTCTAGGCTTTGAAGACTTAGTTAGTAGAAGAAATATCACCATCTTGTGATGATGATTTCGCCTCTGTTGCCTCCTCGGCACAGTTCTTTGATTCCTTGACAAACCATATTTTCTTCACTACTTTCTTGATTTCTTTGTCTTTGTTGTCTCTTTTATTAGAACTCAAGATATTTACTACCGGTTCGTCTGATCCTTTGCTTCCATTCCTGATCCGGTTCCAACAGTCTTTGGCTAGGTGACCGACTTTGTTGCAGTAATGATAGACTGTACCGGTTGCTTTCCATGGATTCATCCCTCTTGGATTAGGTGATTCGCTCCATGACTCCCTGTTCCCATGCATCCCTTTGTTTGAATGAGTGGTAGCATTCCAGTTTTTGCTTCTCTTTGAGAATACCGGTCTCAGTGATCTGAATGCCATAGTCTTTGATCTGCATTCTTCAGCCTTGTGTCCGAATTTGTTGCAGGCATAACAGTATCCCTTGAAGCTTCTCCTACTTCCGCTGGACACAGATATGGGGCTGAACCAACACTCATTGGTCTTGTGGCCCCTTTTGCAACAGTTTTTATAGTGACTGTTGTTGGTTCTTACCGGTGCATTTCTGCAGTCATTAATGTCATGACCTGGTTTTCCATAATGCTTATGAGGAGTGTAAAAGGTTTTCCTACCTTTTTGTGCTAGCGTCTTCCTTTTGTTCTTCTTGCTTGGCTAAGCACTAGATGACTCCTCGTTCCTTTTGGTGACTTTACCGGTGAAACTGAGACCGGTGTGATCACTGTGCCTTCGTTGAGCATTGAGTTGCTCATCGAGCTTAACCGAGCTTTCATTGTATCTTCTTAGCATTTCATTCCTTCTTTCAAGGACTATCTTTTGTTCCTTGAGTTGATATATCTCCATCGCCAGCTTTTTGCATGTTTCATCTCTAACCTACCATGCTTTATGCATATTGGCATTTTCCTGGGTGGCAATCAACAGGTCCTCTTGGAGTTGTATGATGAGGAGTTCATTGGCTCTTGCAGCTTCCTCTGTTTGGTTCATTGCTTTTTCAGAGGCTGTGGATGTCTTGACTGCTATGTTTCTTTCGCTTTCAGCTTTTCGTTTCTAATCAATCAGTTCAGTCATTCTTAGAGCATTCACCTTTTGCTCTCTTTTGAGATCAACAATCTAACTGGTTAGGATCTGATTCTTTTTTGTAAGCTCGGAGACCGCTTCTTCTGCCTCATCAGATCCACTTTGCCCAGAGAGTTCGTCGATGGTTTCATTGCTCTCATTTAGTTGTAGAGCAAGCTCCTTTCTCTTTGCAAGAGACTTCCTCAATCTATTCTCTAGCGAGGCAATAATCTCATTGGCTTCCTCTAGCTGCGTCTGGTACCGGTAACCCTCCATGATCTTTTTCTCAAGTTGTTAAACTTTTATTGTAAAGAGAACTTGGCTCTGATACCAATTGTTAGTACCTTACCGGTTACTGAGAGGGGGGGGGGGGGGGGGTGAATCAGCAAATACAATATGTATTCTATTTAATACTTGTAAACAGATTTTTGAATGTAAAGCAGAAAATTACCAGATGTTTACAAGTACAAACTAAGTCAAGCACATCTACACAAGTATTTGTACTTGGAAACCTTGTATTAGAAGGGAGAAAACCACGGTGAGATAGAGCTCACAACTTCACTAGTTCTTAGATGAAGGTGCCCTGTTAGGAGCATACAAAGCACTGGTTAAGGTGCTACCCGGTTGAGGGATTTTTACAAGAGATCGGTTAGGATCTAAACCCTGTTAAGAGGTGCCTGGTTGCAGGACTTTGAACATCAACAATGATGTCACCTTGTAAAAGGATTTTTACAATGAACCGATTAGGTCCACCCTATAAGAGGGATTTGTATATGATGTAACACTATATCAATTAATGATCTATAATGACACTAATTGTCTGATTAGATCATACCTGTAGATTGCTTCCCCTGTTTGCCTGGTTGTTAACCTTCCTTCTTTTCTTCACCATTGTGCCTGTAGCACTGCTCAGAAGATATCTTTCCTCTGCTCTGTAAAATCTATTTACTTACAACCATAGCAACCTTTCTTGCGTCCTATCACTTGTACTTATACTAAAGTATATTGTAATGAGACCCTAAACTCATGGAACCGCCAAGCTGCGAACTCATCAAATTATGCAATCAGCAACAAACTGAGAGTCATGATCTGGAGTTCACCTTGAGATCATCCACATAAATAAAGCTAACTTCTGTCAAAAAGCTAACTCCACTTCTATGCGGTGGATGTCCCATATAATCCGGTTTGAACTCCCGGTCTGAACTCAAACTGCTCCGCATAATCTGGTGCGGATCAATAGGCTGTCTAGACCGGTGTAACCTTTTACCTGGTTCAATTTTGTTCTCATAAGTCTACCAGTGTGTTGACTTATCTTAATCTACCAGTGCATACACTCTGTTCCTTCTCTATTGGTCTTTTCTAAATAAGGTGAGTAATCGGTGAAGCTTACCGGTGCATGGTGTTTTGTGAATGAACACTTAATGACAATCTTAAACTTAAATTGCTAACACTTTATTGCCTTAGAGTCTCAAAAATTGTTGATTATAACACATGTCATGCATGTGTGGGATCTATTTTAATGGGGGATAGTTTGATTTTTCAGAGGCTCATAAGCATTGATTTCAAAAACCAGGGAACCTCCATTCCCAACTATGAGTGTTGCTGGTTGAAAAGGTAAAGTGATTTGGAGGCTTGTGGATCATTGAACTTGCTATGTGGCATGATCCTCTTGAGCTATTGAGGACTGTGAAGGAAGAGAGCTAGGAGAAGTGGGATGTAGACACTTGTCATTTCTTGATAGTTGTGGAGTTGATTCGTAAAGCGATGAACAACTTGAGAGCTTGCCAAATCCTATAGCCATTGGTTTAAAAGAATGTTGGTCTAGATCATTAATTTAAGAAAAAAATCAAAGGTTTTAACTATTGGGGCTCTTCTTAGACTTCCAAAGAGTAAGTAATAGAGTATGAAGTTTGTGTAGTTTTTTTCCCACTTAGTAGGTGATATCTAAAGGTGGGTAGGTGATAATTGAAGAAGGAAAGTATGGTAAGATTTAGTTGAAGCATTGATTGCCTAATTGGTAAAGAACTTTGCAACGGCGATTGGAGGAGTGATTATGACTTGACAACAAATTGTAGAAAATGGTTTGATTTTGCCAACATGTATGTGATTGACAAATAGGTAGTTAGAAAGTTATGGGAGTCAAGTTGTGCTCATGTTGATTATTGTGACCAAGAGGGGAATTGATCATCTAGAGTATAGGCAACCTTTAGGCCATTGTTAGAAATCAAAGGAACAAGACCTCTACAAGCACTATGCATGCAAGGTTGAAAAAATATTTCCATAGAAATCAAGAAAGTTCCATTTGATGGAATTTCTTACAGTACAAGTGGTATGAGTATTATGGAACCAAGTATTGCTAAATGCTGAAATTCTTTGGTAGATTCATGTATTGCTTAACTCATCAAAGTAACTGCTTTAATAGAGAGGTTGTCACATTAGGTTTTGATAAAGATTTGTGAGGCCTAAATGCAGAATATTGATAAAGGGTTTGGTTCTATGAGGAATCTAGGGAAAAATGCTAAGTTTGAGTTTTCTCTATGAAGTTAGGTTGGATCTTTTGTGCTAAAATTGTTCTTGTGTGTCCGTAGGTCTTGTAACACTTTGGTGTTAAATTTTCAGTTCAAGTTTGATTTCTTGTGTCTTTGATTATTAGAATCTAAAAGAAATGCTTGTAACTAGAAATCCTCTCCATGATTTGAATGTCTCCATAGTTGGCTGAGGATTTCAGGGGATAATAAATATATTTGTGGAGCTTCATTTTGATTAGTTGATTATTCCAACAATTATTAAGCTTTTTCAAAGTCTTGAGAAAGTCCTTTCCAAAATAGCAGATGGTTTCTTTGATCATCTATGGCTTGTTGAAGAAGGTTTGTTTGTGTGAGGTTTTATGAGTTTATGAATAGTAGATGAAATTGCATATAGTTTGACAGGATTCTAAAAGTAGTTCTAGTTCTTTGTTATTAGTTGATTTATATCTAGCTTTGAGGCTTGGATGAACATATATGTTTGCACTTGTTTTTAGGTCTTGACACTATCACTAGTGAATTAAAGCATTGATTGTTTTAGTAGCTGTTCTTTCCTTACATTGAATACATCTCTTGTTCTTTCCAAGTTAGTTTAGTTAGTGTCTTACAAATCTACATGTTTAGTAATACTTACTCTACAATTTATTATGAGAGCCTTCATTTACCAACTATCTTCAAAGGGTTATGCATTTCTAGGTTTTTGAGGGTTATCCATGAAGATTGACATTGTAAAGGATATCACGTGGGGACACAATTTGTTTACATTTTGAGTTGCTTGTATAACCTAATAATAATTTCTTTGTTCAGGGATCTTAATGGTTGCAAGACTAGTAAACCAATGTTTGGTGTATTTAGTGACAAACATGCAGGATATCCTTATATAAAAGACGTGGTTAAGTTGTGTGACCTAGTTGCTATTCATTTTTCTTTAATTGCCGTATCAAGATCTCTACGGATACCCTCAATATAGTACAACTAAAAGTAAAGAAAAGTTGCACACTCTTGTTAACTAGCATAATTGCTTGTAGTTTAATCACAAGCCTTTTTCTATTAGTTTGAATTGACTGTATTCCTCATGTTTGGATTTTATTGCAAGTTCTCTAGAATTGTAGGATACAACTTGGAGCACCAACAAAATGGTGCCATTGTTGGGGAAGTTTGTTATTGTAGTTTGGAGTTCATTGTGACATTATTAAAAGCTCTATTTCTCTACACTTTTTTCATTATTCATTTAGTGTGTATTGTTGATAACCTGTCAACTTGCACCAATAGAATGGTAATGTTGCCAGGCATAAGATTGTGAAACTAGGATATCTAGTTGTAGTGCTTGTTTTTGTTTACTTGATTAAGTTTGGTTACATCATGTTTGGTACCATTGGAATAACACATTGACAGAATGCTAACCATTGTTGGGATTTGATCCCATACACTTTGTGAAGATCTACCTTAAGTTATCTTCTCAGTGAAGTGTGGTGTCTTTAATGTGA
This sequence comes from Chamaecyparis obtusa, assembly GCA_027943335.1. Taxonomy (NCBI): domain Eukaryota; kingdom Viridiplantae; phylum Streptophyta; class Pinopsida; order Cupressales; family Cupressaceae; genus Chamaecyparis; species Chamaecyparis obtusa. Next base: position 179,035 of record BSBK01009784.1, read on the forward strand.
TTGGAATCTAGTTGGAAGGGATCTTTTGTTCAAATATAAAAGATTGATGACAAGAGATATGCCTTTAAAAGAGATCTTAACTTAAAGTTTGCTATTGAAATAGATCCAAATGCTCTTTATGAGAAAATCACAAGGTACATGGAGAGCAAAGGATTCAGATAAGCTCGCTAATGCCTATTCTAATGAAGATGAAGTTGGTACATGTTGGTAATGGATTTGTTGCTATGATATGTCGCTGCAAAGCAGCCTTGATTCACCCAACAGGCAGAAACAAATGTCCCTATAGTTGGAGCAATCGCTATTAATTTAGTGATCTTTCGTGTTTGAGTGGGGTAACTCCCATGTATGCTATGATTAAGTTTTTTCAGGGGTATGCTTTTAACTAGAAAGCAGGAAAAGCGATTATACTAAAACAGAAATAGGAAAGATAATTGAAAACATGGAAAAGAGAAAGAGGAATGAACACAAAGATTCATTCCCTAGAAAAAGGTTACTGAATATAAAATAATGTAGCTAGGGTTTAGAGAATGGAATACAGTCTAATATAAGAAAGCCATATCAAAAAAGGTTTTGTGACTCATAGATCAGGAAACAACCTATCATTTTATCCCATATGCATAAAGAAAATATATATAAAGGGGAAACACGAGTAGTCACAATATGAGAGAAGATATCTATTAAAAAAATGGCTGCCAAGTGGACATCAGAACAACTAACAACAAAGAATAAGAACATCAGCTTACAAACCAGAAAAATCTATTCTTTATTTAGTGCCCAAATGAGCTCCAAAGACTCTTGTGTTTTTGTACAATTTGAGAATTCTCCCAACCAAGAACTGTAAATAAATTGAACTATAACAAAACCCATTTTACAAAGCTTTCCAGATGAGAGGCTGGAAAAGGAATCCCTTTTTAACACTCAGATTTCATATTTATAAATTTTATTTTTATTCCTATTGGGAACATAATCGATTCCTGAAGATCAGTTATAACAAAGAAACTTATGAATTCCCCTTGCACATCATTTTACTCATAAATGAATTTTATAAAAAGGATATGTTCCAACTCAAGATTGACTGGTAAATGACAATCATAGTATCCTGTGTGGGTTGTAGGCATTTGTCTATAAATGTTCAGGTACATTTTCATCATTATTACAGAAATCATTTGTTTCTCGAGAAGAAACATACTGTTTTCCTCCAAACTGACATGTTGGCTGAGACTTATCCAAGCATAATCCTCCCGACTTGGTAGATTCAAAATGATTCAATCTTAGGACAAAATTTCTAGAGGAGGACATGTCATGATAAAACTCGGATGGCTCATACTTGTGTAAGTTTTCTTGACCAGTCAGGGATGCATTCCTTCATGTTGACTTGTTGCCAATACTTCGTATGGAGTTTAATTGTAGACCAAGATTTTCTAGCTTTAGGAATAGATCCATTTCGAAAGAAAATGATTCTGATGGTATTGTCCTAGCAAGTAATACTTTAGGTTCCAAAGGTAACCTTATTGGCTTGTCAAAGTAGGTAAGCTCATTGAGAAGACCTATGAGTAATTGGTGCAACTTCTCCATTTTCTTCTTAGTAGCACCATTTTTTAGCATCTTTGTGATTCTGCACAACTAAGCAGTGAATTTTGCCTGTCAAACTAAAACCTCCCATAGCTTAGCACAATAATCATACTCTTTTCCCTCGGGCTTAAACTTTGAAAATATGATTTTCCAAACTTCCACAAGTATAGAGAAACTGTATGCCTACATAGGATTTTGTAGCTCCATCATGACTTACCAATGAAGGAAACTTGCAAGATCAGTATCATGCCCAGAATGGTGAAGGAGAAAATAGGCAAGGCCTGATTTTTACTGACAGATGCTTGTTTCAACTGCATTGTAAATCATGGTCCATTATTTATGTTGGAAAATTGAGACTGAGAAGTGTGACATTTTAAGCATCGAGTCTTGACCATATTTCTGTAGATTTTTTGGAAACACTGAGCAATTCCATGATGATTTTTTTATCTTAGCCACTTTTCAGGATTTATTTCTGTTTTTAAAGTACGTGCTGCTCTAACCTGGCAAATCCTCCTGTTCTGCCCTCTCATTGTCTGTGACTATGGTCTATTAATGGAGCCTTACTTTGACTGGTTGTAACCATGATATTGTTTCTCAAAAACATGGAAATCTTGATAAAATAAGAGGCAAAGAAAACACAAAATGGATTATTTTATGGAGTAAAATGAAATGAAGTTTTCTCCTTACAGTAAAGTCATATAATCCTGGGCAAAACATGGCTTCCCCATCATGATCCAAACATGTGCAAATGTTTACCTCTTTATGGCAGTGCTATTTTTTCTCTGTCTATATTAATGATAAAAAAAGACATCTATTATTTCTTAGAAGTTATTTCCAATCATTTTAGCTCTTTATCATGGTCTCATTTATAAGCTCTGAGTCATCTTCAAACTCTAGAGAGAAGTTACTAGTGGGGGCTGTCTTCAAGCACTATAATAAGGCCTCTAATTTGACCAACAATAATTTCCTGTGAAGGTCATAAATGATAAATATATTAAATTCTGAGATTACTTTCATAGTCCCAGATGTTGGTTACAAGACAGAAAAGGTAGAACTGTTACAAATAAAAGAATTTTAAGGAACAGATTCAAGAGATAAAATGAGTATATGATAAGAATTAGATTTGAAGAATGCTGAGAGGGCAATTTTAATAGAAAAACTTTAGAGAGTAGTGACAGGAAATGCAAATAAGAACTACGGAGATGCAGATCACATGCAATTTTAGCAAGATTTTTAGATGTGGAATAATGTTTATGACCTGCAACATGCCTTCTTAGTTGCCCTTTTAGTATAATCTGATTTTAAGTGTGAGCATGCGTTTGTTAATGTATGGAAGTAAGTGAATAGCTTTTGAAAAACAGGACAGTTGCTTTAACATATCATGATTATGACTTGAAGGTAACGACTAATAAATTATGAATATAAATTTGAAGGCAATGACTCAAATAGATAACTACTGTATGTTTTAAAATACTTAATACGCATCTTGTTTTTTTGTCAATGTGTTTTGAGTTGAAAGGAATAGCACCTGATAACACATCTATTGATGATTCCAATATTTGGTGTTTTCTTGTCCAGTTGTTTTCTTCTTGTGGGGAGTTTGTAGAGATTAGGATGATAAAGAACCAGAATGGAGGTTTCAAGGTAGATGCTCTTTTCATTGTTTCATTTGCATCTTATGATGATGACTTTTTGTAGAGCAATTTATTGCATGGATGTTTTTTTAAACATATTAACTATCAGGGCTTTTGTTTTGTGTGCTTTTCCACTAAAGAAGCTGCTTGAAAGCTAAATCAGGATGAATAAAAATAAAATAGTGATAGTAAGTGTCTATTTGAATGGGCTTTAATTTCTGTTTCCTGACATGTAATACATCTCAAACAAGTGGGGTGATAATGTTCTTGATCTTGGCTTTGGTTGTATTTTCGATTTTTTGTTATTGGTCTTGCCAGGAACCTAAATGGTCCAGGCTGAGCACTGATCCTGGTCTGGATCTGGTCTTGGTCTGGCCCCTGGCTTGATCATTTGGTCCAAGCAAGCCTCATAATCTTTTTTCAAGTGATAATTTTCTCTCTATGCTTTCTCTCCGGCATAAGTGCTTCATATACATTATTGTGTATAGTTTTCCAGTCTCCATTGAGAGTCATTATAATGAAATGCTGCTGGACCTCTAGACATGCTTAATGGAGCATGTTCCACCCACACAAATTTGTTTCTGTACCAGCCTGACAAAGAACATTGTTAGATGTGTTGTATTTTGCATGTTTTACTTATAAATTGTACACCCTGCTACAATGTGTAAGGTCCAGGTTCTCCCCTGATGTGGGGTCCTCCATGAGGGGATTTAGGGGTTGGATCCCCCAAGATTTTTTGTTTTTTCGGGTCCTTATAGGTGTTTTTTTGGGCCATCATTTTATATTCATTGTATTGTAATGCCACTCAACGGTTTTCTATACTGATGTGCCTATAAAGATTTGCACATGGATTAGGGTTAAATACAAGCGAGAATTATTTTATTGTATTTTGAATGGTTGAAATTTGAATCAATACTATTAGTGCTGTTTTTGTTAGGTTTTTCCTGAAATGGTTTCCCACAGTAAAATCTCATGTTATACTGTGTGTGTGCCATTATTTTTTTCTACTGCATTCAAGATTCTGTTAACATTGCTTCTCTTTGCACAGGTTTGTTGGTTTGAAACCTAATATGTTCATCCTTCTATACTCCATGCCAGCACCCATATCTACATATCCTGTTGACCATATTTAAAACATACTCTTATTCATATAGTTTCATGCCACTTCTGAAAATAATTTTCCTAATAATTTTACTCTTACTCTTATTCTATACTCCATGCCAGCACCCATATCTACATATCCTGTTGACCATATTTAAAACATACTCTTATTCATATAGTTTCATGCCACTTCTGAAAATAATTTTCCTCTACCTAATACCCATATCCCTTATCTCTAGGGGACTATGGATTGTTAATTTAGTTATAACACACCATTGAACCTTAAAGTAATCTTGTCACCTTAGGCTCTCTGAAATTTAGGATGAATTCTTGTACAAGTTGGAATTATGTCTTGTACGGAATTGCTATTAGGACTTCAAAATGTATGTATTTGGAAATCCACAGCACCACATCAATGCCATTTTTTCTTTCCACTTTTACTCAATAAAATTTGTTTCTAATTTGTTTATAGTTTATGCTTAAAACCAATATTTTGGCTTTTCAAACCTATTTGTTTAACCTGTTACTCATGTTTGTTGTTTGTTTTATTTTGATAATTGGACCCAAGGCTGGCTTTATAAACATCTTTGAATATAGGTATCAAATACAAATACTGTGCTATATTGTTACTGGGGCCTGGAATCATGACATTTTTTTTCTTCAACAATTGTAAAAATAGTGTGCTGATTTTCTCGTTCTAAGGTTTTGGCCTCATTTTTAGTGGTTTGTTGTAAGTAAATGGCACTGAAAGGCAGCCCCCTGTTAAGTTTTATCCTATCACAGGTTAACCTTACAATTTTAGTCCTTTTACTGACAAGTCTCTACAGCTGTTGGGATCAATGTTCATCTTCCTCTTTTGTTGTTAAGTAAATAGAATTTACCGCAAAACATTTCTGATAAGCTACACTTGTTTTGATACTTTTTAGTTATGGAGAAGATGAGCCTCCATTTGTATTACAATGTTGTTGTGTAGAGATCTTCAAACTTGGTGAGAGATTTATTGGTACTTATTTGTATGATTAGTTTTAGAAAGTTCATTCCTTGCCTTCTAGTTTTGCTTTTCTGCATTTGTGATGTAGAAGTTTATCCTCTATGGTTTTGATATAGGAGATTATCCTCTGATTTCTAGTAGAAGATTACTCTCTGTTTGTAGAAAACTGCTGTTGCTTAGAGACATTCTATTTGGTGAGAGTTTTTGCTATAATGCTATTTGTTTTGTATGAATAGTTTTAGAAAGCTCACGCCTTAGCTGATTTCTTGACTTTTAAGTTTAGTTTATCTTGTTGTCAGTATGTGCAAGATTTTGTTCTCTTTCCAACCATCAAGTCCAAAAAACTCTCAGAATCTAGTTTTTGATGAAATAATTATATTCTAAGAAAAACTCAAAATTTTTTGTTCTCAAAATTTACATCATTTGTATATAAATTGTAGAATGCATGCAATTTCTTGGACATTACTTGCATTGAAGATACTTGACCTGGGTACTATACTAAGTAGTGCCTGGAGAATAATAATATTGCATCATTTTCTCTACAATTCCTCTAACCTTGTAGTGACCATAAATTAGGATCACTTTATGTTGGATGATTATTTCACATCATTTTAGATACCAAGTTGGGAGCTATGCCTGCTTGCAGATGGTCTTATATTCATAAAGACTTGGGAGGCTGCCAACATAACAACGTTTGTGCTTAAGAGCGCGCGCACACACACACACACATGATCCAACCACCTTATCCACCACATCAATGAGGCTATTGCATGAACAAACATCTCGAGTTTGGCCATCTCGTATCAATCATTCTAGCTACCAACTCACAAGAGGTTCTACTCAGTTATCTCCACTAACCATGAATAGAAAACATCCATTATTATATTAAATATAGCAATTTCAAAAAAATGAGACACATGCCTTAAGTTCTTGTGCCTAAATCTACTATATTGATTTTTTCCTTAAACGAACATACACACGTATATGTACACATGTATATATGTATCTAGTAGATTTAGGCTCATGAACTTAAGGCATGCTTATTGTTTTTCTGAAATGGCTATATTTGATATCCTAATGGATGGTTTCTATATATTGTTGGTGGAGTTGATTAAGTAGCTAAAATGATTGATACGAGATGACCAATCCCTAGGTGTTTGTTCATGTGATACCTTGATTGATGTTGTGGATACAGTTGAGCAGATGGTTAAATCTGTTTGAGAGCCAAAGGGTTGTGTTGATGAATGTTTTATGACCCACCAAACAACAGAACAAAATACTAAAATATCTTATCCTCTCTTGAACAAAGTACTTGTTGTCCTCAATTTTGACATCACAAAATTGTGGCAACCCTACATAATTTTCTTATGAATTTGTAGGAATATCCTCTACATTTTCGATGTTTTGGATAATGCGTTATATAGATGATTTGTTTGAAATGTTCTTTCTTTTGCATATTTCATGCATCCTTTTTGAGAGTTCTTGTCAAGTTAATCACCTTATTTCTTGTCACGATGAGTTTTTCTTCTCTGACTGCAATTGCTTGATTTTTGGTAATCTTCAAGTCATTTTTTTCATTTTTCTTTTTCTTGTTAGTGATTTTTAATCTTGTTTTTCCGTTGAGTCAATAGCCCTTTGAAATACGCTAGTTTCGAGCTATCTTAGATATCAAACGGAGTTGTATAACTCAAGTTATGATGCAAAATGTGGGGTTTTTCAAGCTGACTGCATGTTCTATGAAAAATCTTTCAAAAGTGAAATTTTCATGGTCAATTGCACGAGTTTAAATTATATTTAATATATAAAATGGATTTTGATGTCTATTTTAAAATTTCAACTTATTTCGAGTTAATTTAGTTATAGTTTTTAATATTTTCGTGAAATTAGCTTTTAAGTGATCTAATTTCATGTTACTTTATTAATACCATAGTTATATATTAAATTTAATTAAATTTTTATCACTTAAGTTCACAAGAGTGGGTTTTCATTCTTCTTTGCATATCCTCTACATGCAAATCACTTTTCAAAACCCACTTTTTGAATTTAAGTCACTTAAGCATTAAATATGTTATTTTTATATGCAAGTGCATATGTTTGTATGTTTGTATAAATGAAAAACATAAAAAAGTGGCTTTTTAAAAATAAAAAACATGTTTTATTAAAACATGTAGCTGTCCTCCAAAAGAGTGTATTTAATCTTTTGAAGTGTTGTTTTTATATGTAGAGACATGTCTAAATTGCGTATTTAAAGACAAGTCATGAAGTGGCTTTTTGTAAATGAAAACCATATCTTTTCAATGTGTAATTGCACTTGGAAAGTGCATTTTAATGGAAATTCATGAGAATACACTAAGGTGTTGTTTTTTAAACCAAATACATGTTTGTTTTTACATTTTTTTCAACTCCTAAAGTGCGTTTTTAACCATCACACTAGGGCGTTGATTTTTAAACCACTTGCATGTTTTTGTTAACATGTTTTTACATGTTTAAAGTGCATTTTTAACCTAGCACTTAAGGGCGTCGATTTTGGAGGCATTTGCATGTCTTTTTGATTATGCAAAGACATGTTTAAAACACGATATTTAACCAAGCAGCTATAGACGTCGAATTTGAAAGCATTTACATGTTTTTTTAAACATGCATTTGCATCTTAAAAATGCGTTTTAACTTCCCTTTGGCTGCGTTTTTGAGAGAAAAACATGTGTTTTTGACTTTAAAAAACCCACTTATTTTGGGGGTTTTTGAGAAAAACGGGATTTTGAAGCAAAGAATCACAAGATTCATGGTCAAAACTCAATCATTTTTGCTTCCCATAGGGTCATTTTTGCAGTAAATCTTCCAAGGATCATTCTTGGCAACTCAAAAATGAAGATTTGAAAGGATTTTGTTCTCCAAAACAGCCCATTTAGGGCACGTTTTTGGACGCTTTTGCTAAAAAATGGCTAATTTTTGGCCATTTTTCTTCATCAAAATCAAATCTTTGGCTTCTAAAATGAATTTTTGGGCATTACATTTCATTTTCAGCTTGTTTATCATTATTTTTAAGCTGTTTTTGATGCCCTACGCGCCGTTTTTGGTTGCAATTACATGTGCATTAGAAATGGTCAAAACGGTGCTATTTCCTTGCATTTAATCTCTCTTTTCTTCCCACTTGGCTATGAATGCATGTTGACTCTCCAAAATTGAAAGAAACAGACTAGGAAAGAGATTTATATATAATTTTTAAATCTCATCTTTCTTAAATCCGAAAATCCATTGGATTTATTTTAGATTTTGTCCAAGATTTGGAAAGATTTCTTCTTAAGGATTGAGGTAATTTCTTCCTTAAGTCTTTTTCATAATTTCTTCCCAAGGTATTTTGTTTATATGTAAACTTTCATTTTTAGATTTACATGTGTTTGAATTCATGATCCTTCTACTTCTGTCTTTCATTCTTAAGTTGCATATGCAAGAATCTCTACTTGCTTGCATATGGAGCCTAGATTAAATACCCCGTTCTATGATGAAAAAAAGAACAAGTCCATGCTTGTGTATACATGCATTATCGTTCAAAAATTCTATTTGCATCCATTTGTTGTCCCACAAGTTTTTAGCCATCCTCCCTATGCAATCCCCTTTGAAAAACCCTTTTTTTTGTTTTTCTCACCATATGAGTGGCCATTTTGAGCCAAACTCATCCACCTCTTCACTGTCCCGAAGTTTTACAACCATTCCTCTTGTTCGCATCATTCCAAAATCCATACTTGTACATCAAAAAGCATGCAATAGACCCATCCACGCTTTATTTTCTCAAATGATACTTGTTGTCTATTCATATGTAATACCCTCTGAAAAACTCATTTTTGGTTTTTCTTACAACACGAGCCAATTTAACCCAAATCCGTTTGTTCTTCCATTGTTCACAAGTATTCCAACCACTTGCAATACCCCAAGCTCACTTATTGTGCATCCAAAAAGTGTAATGGATCCATCACTTGAAGATATTCTTACCTTGTGTAATCTTCATGTCACAGCTACTCAGGCATATCAATTGCCATGTTAAGAGAATTTCTAGCCAACACTAAAAAAGGAAGAAGTAAAGGCTGAAAGGATTGAAATGGAGAATCAAGTAAGGTTAGAATGTGAGAGACAAAACTGAAAAAATGATCTAAGATGGTGTTACCTTCCTATGCTAACTATCCAGTTGTGCAACCAGGTTTGGATATAAACCTAAGGTAGGGAGATATCATTTCAAACTTAGGGGCTTTCATTTGGAATCAAAGAGAAGACACACACTGTACAATTGCTCGGGCCATCTAGGAGGAATAAGAGGAAGTTGGTATTGAATTTGGAAGAGAAAGACAAAGAATTGAAAGGGGGCTTAGAGAAAGATTGGAACGTGAGCAAAGAGAAATGATGCAAAGAGAAAGGGAAGCCCATAGGAGAGCTCAAAGGCTACCCTTAAGAGAAGTTCAACTTCGAGGGAATCAAGTGAATCAAAATTAGAACACAAGTTGGATAAGAAGATTGGATCTTTCTCCCTAGAAAGATTCGAAAGACTACAATCAGAAAGAATGCTTTTAAGACAGAGATGGAAATAAATAAATATGTTTATCAAGAAACAACCACCATTATACTGCTGATCGAGCAAAGATGCAAGTTCCTGTTCCAAATCAAGATGCTTCCACCAAACCTGAGCACATCAATCGTAAAGCATCCTTGTAGCAGTATGAAGACCAACAATGGATGATGTAATAGAGGTCGTGTCTTGTTAGGCACTTAGAATATTTTCATCATGCCTTTGTAATTTGTATCAAAAAGATGTAATTGCATGTGATAGTATCACGTGCAAAGTTCTAACATGTAATCAACTTGTAAGTGCATTAGACATGCAACTCTGAATAAGTCAAAGTTAGTTTGTTAGAGAATAAGTCAAAGTGGTTAAGGATTTTCCCCTTCTTTCTCCACTTTTTTCTCCTCTTTTTTCCTATATAAAGGAGGGAGCTCATTGTAAATAATCATCTTTTGGCAAGGCAAGAAAATTCTGCCAATTTGTATTTACACTTTAAGACTTTGAGTTTAGATGTAAATTTGAATTGCTTTCAATAAAAAAGGGGCAACTTGCTTTCAAACTTTGTGTTGATTCAAGATGTTATGTGACAACATTTTTTGGATATTGATTGTGAGTTTTGGAGTTTTGGTTAAGAGAGATTTTGATTCAATTGCGCAAACTTTGAGCTGCCTGTTGCATTTAGAGCCAATTTGAACTTTTGAAGACTTTGTGTTGCAGAAGGACAAATTGTGATAGATAGTAGTGGCTGCAATTACTTAGAGTTGAAGACTTTGGGCTTTAGTTGTAAGTGTTTTTATTAAATTTGAGAGTATCCAGTAAGAGAATTTGTGCCTTACTAGTTATTTTGCTTGAATCCTCACGAGACAAGCGCACTTTGGGTTCCTATTTTTGTTTCACAATATATTAAAAAGAAAGTTGCTGCCCTTGGTATTGTTCTTATGTCAACTCTAAGGTCACTACTATTATCGTAACAATAAGACACTTTTTGTTAAGTTAGAAAGTAGTAGTTGTATGCAAATCATTCCTAAAAAAAAAGAAATTGATTAAGAGAACCGCTCTTTTTGTAATTTTAGTTAAGTTCTTGTTGAAGCCACCTACAGTAAGAAGGGAGCCTCGCCTATTGCTAAGAGGAGAGAGAAATCTCATGAGACATTGCCTAAAGTTACAATTTTGTAAGGTGTAGTCTTAACGACTTACACAATTTTTAGCCAACACTACTGCGTATGCTAAATTGCAAGATCATACGGTGACTCCAAGGTTCTTTTTGTGTCAGGTCTTGACTATGGATAAGCTTGGTGGTTGATGTGATTTGTTGAATATTACAAGGGGCCTTACGTTTTCATTCATGAATAGATTTCAAATCATGCTGAATGGGAGCTATGGAAAGACTTGCAATGAAACACTTTTTTGGATTTTCAGAAATATGCAGAAAGTAAAAGGGATTAGGGTTCATAGATTCTAATATACTCCTAAGGCTTATGACAACAACAAAGAGTACTTTGGTGGACAAATTCATTAATTACCAAGTTCCACTTCACCAAGTTATCCTAGAACTACGCGTGAACTGGTGCAATCTTCAAAAGTTATGCAAGATATTTTCATATCACCACAAACACCATAAAGAACAATGTGTGTGAGTGATAGAAGTTAAGCATATGCACAGATGGGGTTCAGACTAACTTTGCACAACGATTTAAAATCATTAAAACGTCAAACGTATGAAAAGGAACTCATAAAAAACACTATCATATTTGCCATTGCAATCACAACACTTTTATCTACTAAACTTAATCTAAATGAGAGAATTATGAAGCCAAGCAAGCATCAAGATACATCAAATTATCACCACACTTCAATGAAATTTTTATTGTCTCAATAGCTCTTAGGCAACAATCTCAACAATCTCAATGAAAATTTTATTGTCTCAATAGCTCAAAGGATGGGGGTGTGGCTTAACACTAATACATTTGGGGTGAAATTGCGACGACAATTTGCAACGGCAGGCAAATGTTATGTCTTTTTGGCTTTTTTTTTTTAATTATACCTCGACAGCGTCGCAATTGCGACGTTAACGAGATATAAGAAAAAAAAAGAAAAGAAAACGTTGGTCATTTCTATAATAGCGCCGAGAGGGTTTTTTGCAGCTGTTGGACGAGGAGATCTCTGCGGCGAAAGGGATCTACTGGATTGTAAATTCAGAATCCAAAAGGCCGAGAAAGGTATGATTTTAAACTTCACTTCCTCCTCGTTTTGTGTCGCCCTCTCTTCCCTTTATCATGCACTCAGGTACTTCGAGCGTTGCTTCTATATTGTGCAACCCGAGAATGACATCTTTATCTTTATTTACTTATGCTTCGTTCTCTGCTTTGATTACCTCCGTAATGCATGTGGTCCGTGCTTAGTTGGGAGCCAATTTGAATCTACTGCTATAGACTGTGGCTCGCGGCATTCATGCTACTGTTGAAATTGTTCCATATGTGCAGAGGCGCTATTGAGTCCATTTATTATGTCGTGCCCTAGCTCATGGTTGCATGAAGTGATGAACTAAGCCAACTCATGGCCAAGCACCAAGGTCAGTGAGCTGTGTGTTTTGACTGCATAGCCCACGAGCTAGGGATACATCATTGCCATGTTAAAACTCAGCATTCAAATTTGCGTCCTTGTTGATTTCTTGAAATTGAACTTTCAAAACCAAAATGGTTAAGTGGATGCGAAAAGTTCGGGGTTAAGAAATGGGAAAAGTTAAGATTTTGGAAAGATTCTCGCAAAAAGTTGGGATTTGGGAATTATTCTCGCCAAAAGTTCATGATTGGGAGTTGAGACTCGCAAAAAGTTAAGGTTTGAGAATTTTTTTTGCAAAAAGTTAATGTTTCCAATATATTTTTGCGAATAAAATGGAAATGCCTTAGAATTTTTAAATTTTGACATTTCAAAAATCTAGGCAACAAGAATGCATAGGTGGCTCGCTGTTGGCATGACTCATTGTTAGGTGGCTCATTGTCGAAGGGGCTCACTGCCCAAAATGCAAAAGCCAGCTATTATATCTGAGAGGCAGCTTACTATTGGAGTGTAAAATACAAATTTGAACGAGTTACAATTGCATCTGCATATGCATGAAATATAGTTCATGCTAAAGTACAAATTTATTCTATACAATTACTAAATTGTAGATATATCAATTCACTATACATGTCAATATATCACTATCATATATCATATATCATAAATCACATCAATATCATTGTCGTTTATTATGTGTTGATGCCACTTTCTATATATACACCAGACCTACATTCCACAAGTCAACTTGAAAGGGAGATGGAATCGTGTGAGCACATTACCCCAAAAGTTAGAGATGTCAACAATCTTAAAAAGGATATCTCACGCTATACCAAATAGGACTAGACCAAAAACTTTATTACACCATTATATAGACCAAAACTTGTACCTGTAACAACACTGTCAAACCAGAGGATAGGTTGGAGATAAGAATGTCAGACCAAACAATGACATCAATGACAAATATCAATAGCATAGGCATCATCTTGGCTTCTATTGAAATTGAGGGCCCAAGCACTGGAAACTTGGTATACTATGGTAACTTTTACATTCATGTCTTGGAGCTTGTGATCCTTTCGTTGTTTCATATTTTATGAGGGGTCCACTATGTTTGATGGTTTAAACTTGATATTATTTCACTGTTATATATTCCTCTGTCTACACTTCATTCATTCATTTCTCCACTGTTGAATTTATGAGAGCCCGAGAGCATCCTTGTTGAATAGATGTTTTGATGAATATGTGTTGATATTTTGAGCTAGGGCATCATCTCTGATTTCACTGCTTAATGGATTTCTTCCCATTTTCTCTATATTCGGGCATACTGAGATAGCATCTATCCTATAACACTTTCATGTGGCCTTATGCTTGCTGATTATGTATCTCTGCCTTCAAGGCCCACGAGCTAGGGATATCAACCTAGAATTTTGGTAGCCCATGATCATTGGTCTCGCGGATGATACCTAAAGAAGTAGATGATATCATATTTCTACAACTCATAGTTAATATGTTTCTAGATTTTTGATTAGATTGTGTATTAAGTTAATCTATTTATGGCAATCTTTAAAAAAGCCACTGTGACTTTTCATAGACGGTGACTGACAATGATAACATGATTTAGACTAGAAGTATACTAACTTCTCATGTATTATGAATATATATGAAATTAAGTGTGACTTTCATACATATTGCCGTCTATATTAATATTACTATTAAATTCTGCTTAAGAATATTATCAGACTTCATAAATAACAATTCTAATCTGATCTCACTCATGGTGATGTTACTAGATGCTTTTGATTCCTTCCCTTTATATCTCTCAATGTGAAAAAGAGGTCACACCTCTTCATCATGTATGCCCTTTGGCAAGAGACACACCATTTCACTATTAGCACCCTTGAAAGAATGCAACTCTTCATTATTTATGCCCTTTGAAAGGGACACAACCTTTCACAATCAGATCTGCACTTTTTATTTATCTCAGAAATGCACTTTTTATTTCCAAATTATTCCCCATTCAAATTAGTAAAAATATAAAATTAGTAAAAATATGTACACGTGTTATTGGATGGTCTATAAACATGTATAAATAGTCATCTTTGTCAATATTTTTATTCATCAAAGATATATTCTATAGTGCTTAGTCAATAAGACTATTTATATCTGTGTCTATTGGCTATCCAATAGAACCTCTAGGTGTTTTTTAGTACATTATAATAATGTCATAGAAACAGTAATTCAAGAGATTTTGATGGATATATTAAAAAAAATGTATCATAATTTATCACTATGGTTAATTACTTGCAAATACGAGAAAATGGTTACAATAAGTCTTAACAATTAAAATTTTAATATTAAACAATATTTTTCATAGTAACATTATAGTTTTTTATTAAAGTAGTAAATAACATATTTCGATAATACTTAAAAAACTCTTTTCGGTAGATAAAACATCAGCAAGGACACACAAAAAAGACAAAAAACATAAAGCATAGATAGAAATAAAAGCTTTAAACTAAGCACATATTAACTCTATTGAGGGTACTACTAGCTTCCAATTCAACTTGGAAGAAGTTTTGTTAAAGTTCCTAATGGTCTTGACATTGTTTATCACCACACTTATCATTTTTCTTTATGGTACCTCTAGTTCTTGTGTTAAGACCAACATCCCCTTTAGTAGTCATCATAGAACCAAAACCAATTGCGACATGTATGCAAAATGTGGAAATATAGACAAGGCACATGAACTCTTTGAACAAATTCATCTAAGAAATGTGGTATCATGGAATGCCATGATTGCATGATATGTACAAAATGGATTTTTTGAAAAGGCTTTAGAAACTTTCAAGCAAATACTATTGCTAATGATTTATTGCTGCTCTATTTTGGTATTTGATGATTGTCCATGCTTAAACATTTAATTTCATTATGGTTATATGAATGGATTCTTTGCCTTAGAACACTATCATCTTCAAAATCCTATATGAAATCTATATGACCATTTCATTTCTATGGACGGCATAAAGGTGTCTTACAACAAAGTTTTTGAATTGATGGAGTATGTTGGACCATGTTACGATTACAAAAGTTGGATACGTATTGTTCAATATAAAAAAAGTATGCGTAGGTATGCACTCTCGGCAAATTATATACAACAACAAGACAATAATCAAAGTAAAAGTGTGGCTATATACATTGATGGAAGGCCAAAAGCAACAGGGAATATTGTGGGTTTTATAAATAGTACATGACCTAGGTCAACTATAAAGCAACCCAATTGCATATTTGAGGCGCGCGAGGGAAATCTTGTATTCATCTATGCGATAAAATCAATACGTGTAGGGGAAGAGCTGCTTATTGATTACAATTTAAACCACATAGATACAAACGAGGCTACTATCATGGGGGTGGTACATACTATTAAACCAACTTCTAATCAATGACTCCAACATACCATTTAGTTATTAAATTTTTGGCTAATATTTTTATACTTGATCTTTGACACAGGGGCACAATATGGAGCAACTGCCCGGAGGGGATGGTGACGATATTCCCAGCTTATCTACACGAGCAGGTAAAACTCACTGTAATTGTGCATACTAGATAGAAGTAAAATGTTATTTTTTTAATGTTGTTTTCTTCATTGTTTTGGAGTAATTTTGATAATACTAATACTATTGTTGTCACAGAGGGCTGGTGGTCGGAGAGAGGGAAAGCAACCTGCAGTCCCTCAGGAGTCCCCCCTTGAGGAGGACCCTTTTTTTATTGATTTAGTAGAGACCGATGACCCGATCGGTTCCATTAAAAAGTTGCTAAAGAAAATTGGAAAAGAACTTTTACATTTGCCATCCATACAGCCTCAGAGTCAGGAAATAAAAGAGAGGGGAGCTAACTTGTTGCGCACTTCTGAAAACTTAAAAGTAAGTATTAATGAAATTTTTAATTATAACAAGAGTTCAATAATGTTTTTTATGTTATGCTCTTTTATGACATTAATTAAAATATGGATGCGTTGTCTTTACAGAGTTATTTGCGTAATTTTGAAATTCATTTCCATGATGAGGGTACTGCAGGTACTAGAAAAGCACGGGACACACAAGCTCGACTCTGGTGGTTTTTTGAAACTTCAAGCATGATTTGTAAGTATTAGTAAATGAAAAATTGTATCAAATTTTTTATATATTGCAAGGAATTTTTTTCGATGAAACAATGAAAGTAAAATTCATATACCAATCAAAAATGTCACTATCACTACACTACACAGTGCATTTGTCTACATCAAGATTCACATTGTCTGAAATAAACCCAATTTCTCTACAGGTCTTGCTGACAATCTGATCATAATCCACAAATGTATACCAAGGCAGTGTGACTACAACATCTCGCAGATTACCTCTCCGTTATGTTTTGATGGACTGTCAAACTCTGTTCCAAAACCCCCATTTTGCACAGGCTGGAATTAAGGATATTGGGGGAGGTTTTGGAATTCGGCTTCATGCCTTCCAAATGCATTTGATCATAGTTTATATACATCCTTTCTCACAATTTGTGTGCTTAATCTTCAATCTGTGTCCCAAGAGGCAACTCTTCAATGACGCGTTCTTGGTAAAGAGCGCATGTGTCAGTAATTATAACTTCTACATACATTGTAGACACATGGGGTTATACAAATCAATAATTTTCCTATATGGTAATTCCTGTCAACAATTGAAAAAGAATTTACTACAGATTACACGTGTAATATTATTGCTAGCCTTTCTTAGATAGATAGACAGTGATTTGGTTGTTATATATATATATATATATAGTTTGGAAATACAAAAAGTATAATAGAGAGGCTCTATTGTTAGCCAGATATACCATGTTCTTAATGTTAAGATATTTAAATATGTCTAGTGAGTTGCAATATGTCTCTTATGCATTTAATTTTAGTATGATTCATAATTACAATTTTTAAGCATGTGAAGTGAATTACCATATGTTAATTATAATTTACATTTGATTGCGATAATTTTTTGCAAATTTAAAGAATGTGTGGCAAATGGTAGGTTATATTTGACCATTGCCAATCCCATATTCTAGATCCCCATCATCACATGAAAATCATGCATCTACTTTATTCATCAATGTCTACTTCCTTTTCTTGTTGACTGGATGTATTTCATCTTTTACATTTTTTTTTGCCTTGCTTTCTTGTTTCTGGTAGTGGTTTGTCTGCTTTTGAAGGCTGATTTTATGGTTTATCCTATCTTTGTTCTCTTGATTGAGTTCGAATCCAAGCCCGACGTCTTGTAGTTCTTCAACACAAGGACTGATATGTTCAAGTCTTTGAGGGATACCAATGGGATGTGAGAGAGAGAGGGGGACAGGGGCAGAGAGGAGAGATAATGAGATAGAGACAGAGAGAGATAAATAGAGTGAGACAGGCGGAAAGAGAAGGAGCTATATTGCAAAGAAGCGAGATATGGAGAGAGAGGGGGGATATAGGAAGACATAGAGATAGAAAGAGGGAGAGGTGCAGAGAGAGAGAGAGAGGTGTAAGAAAGGGGTCATGGAGAGAGATGGGTGGATAGAGAGAGGGAGATGCATCTAGATGGAGAGATAGTGTGTGTGCGTGTGTGTGAGGGAGGAGAGATAGGGTTAGAAATAGGGAGAGGTAAAAAGGGAAGAGCAAGAGATAGCATAAAGAGATAGAGAGAGGTGTGGAGATGGAGATTGAAAAGAAGAGGGATATGGAGAGGAGATAAGGGGAGTGCAGAATCGTAGATGGAAGATGTAAATATATAAAGAATCTGGAGAATGAGAGATATAAAAATAAAGATAAAGGTAGAAAGTGATAGAAGAGAGGTAAAAAGGGGGAGATATATAGGGATAGAGAGTGATAGAGAGATGACAAGATAGAGATAGATATAGAGGGAGAGATGGGACAAGAAATATGGAGATGTAGAGATTAAAAGGTATAGGAAGAGGGTGATGGAGAGAGGAGTGGGAGGATGGGAGCAAAATAGATAAACAAAAGAGATAGATCAAGAGGTGAAGACAGAAAGAGATCTAGGGAGATACAGAGGGAGGCATAGAGAGGGAGAGATAGAGAGGAAGAGATATAGAGATAATGGTCACACTTCACTGTCTTGAATTGAATGAATAATGGTCAACCACAATTGTTGAATCTCCAATTTGGCTTCTTGAAATATCTAATGATTCGTTTCTAACCAAAGATGCCAAATAATAAATGAAGGCCCAAGAACCCAAACTCAACCAACAAAGAAATATGCAAACAATCCTAATTCAAAACTCTCCACTAGAGATGCCAAAGACAGTGACTATCCCTTGTATAATGTACAGTCAGTGTAACATGGAAATGAGCCCATATTTGCATGGTTCAATACCAATACATTCAAGTGGCAATTACACAAGGACAGTCACAAATGAGGACAGTCACTGTAAAGACAACATGATAATGTACAATCACCATAAGGACAGTCACAAATGAGGACATCTCTCTATTGCACTAAATGAGGACATCTCACAGTGATTGTCCCGTGTAATTGTCACTTGAATGTATTGGTATTGAACTATGCAAATGCTTTTCTTCTTGATAATGTCCTCATTTGTTCAAGAAGAAAAGCATTTGCATGGTTCAACACCAATACATTCAAGTGGCAATTACACAAGGGACAGTCACTGTGAGATGTCCTCATTTGTGACAAGGATAGTCACAAATGAGGATAGTCATTGTAAAGACAACATGATAATGTACAATCACTGTAAGGACAGTTTCATTTTCATTCTCACCTAGTGTTGTTATTTGAAATAGAGAGATGTCCTCATTTGCGACAACAAAGAGGATACCTTTGAGGGCAATTAAGGGATTCTAACATTGCCCTCAAAGGTATCCTCTTTGTTGTCACAAGTGAGTATATCTCTCTATTTCAAATAACTGTCCTTACAATGATTGTATATTATCATGTTGTCACAAGTGAGTGCACAACTGCTACCTCTTGTTCAAAAAGCTTCTAAAAAAATGACACTGCATTTGCATATGCATGACTATAAAATCATATGGAAAGGTACAGGATTGCATATCCCAGTGATGTACAAATCTTAGAAGCAGTTGATGCTCCAGGATTGCATCACTTGGTTGATTGCTTAATCTTCCCACAGAAGGGCCATAGGCCTCATCCCGATGAAGCTTCTGGCAGTGATCTTGATGGGGATATCTACTTTGTTTCTTGGGACTCTAGGCTTATGCCAGAAAGTGGTAAGAGTTGGGATGTCTACTTTGTTTCTTAACACTGATATATATATTTTGACTGCCGTGTATCTAATGTTTTCGGTGATTCCTACTTTTTATTCTTGTCTCTCCCCCAAATTTTGATGTTTCTCGAATCCTCAGTTATATGCAGTGCTTCTATATATTCCCTCTATCTTTTGTATCCACGTAGGATGGTTGCCGGCTTTTGTTTGAGTGTTGACATTCTCTTTATGAATCCCTTGTCGCAAAGTATACACCGGAGGTGAAGGTTTATAAACTCCAATTGTTACTCACTGTCGAAGTATACTGTTCTATTTGATGTATTGATAGCCTATGAGGAATTGAGTTATTGTTGGTGCCTCTTGATGTCGCAAATCTTTCTTTTTGTTTGAGTATGTTGATCTAGATACCCCCTATCCCATAGATGACTATAAGTTTCACTGGACAATTGGAATGTTGCTGCAGAAACACAAAAAATGTCCCCAACTATAGAAAAGTAAAACTTCTGTAGTGTATTTACATCTATATTTATAATCTTATCATTTTTATTGAGTAACATAAAATGGTTATTGAGTAACATAAGGTTGTGGAGGCTTCTGTTGGAGAGCACAGGAAGCTTCATGTTGTTGCAAAGCTCCTTGCTATGGTGATATCTTTTCTTTGAGAATCCTTCTAGGGTTGTCAAAAGCCCATTGATTACTGTATTGCCATTCAGCTAGCAACCATTTGGGTTGGATAAAGCCCTTTTGCCAATATGCAGAGGTGATGACATGGACTTCTACAGTTCATAGGTGGTGGGAAGGGTAATATTAGCAATGTACCCTCCTATTTTTGTTATAGTCTGTTAACTCTGTGTTAGCAATAATGGTACCAATGATACCAAAAGCTTACTTTAACTGTAATATATTTACAATGTAACACAGTTATTTATGTTATAATTAAATTTATATATAATTTTCTATATCTAATTCCTATTTTTAGGTTGATATTTATTTTCTTAGATTTTCATAGTTTTTTAGTACAGACAGACCTGAACTCAACTTGGTTTTGCTGGATCCTCAAATCCACCCCTGAACCAAACCAAACCAGGATCTAAACCAGAACTAGCAACTTGGCTTTAAAGTCAACTATTGAAAAAGTATCTAGGCTTTTTTGTAGAACAAGACAAATAGGCTATAGCGATTAATGAAATGAAGATGAATGTTCTGAATAACTATATTTTTTACATAAAGCTAATTACAGATGCATAAACATGCCTTTTTTTTCAAGGAGAGAATTGTTCATGAAAATTGGGAATGATCAATTATTTTTTACTTAGTGGATGTTTATATTCCTTTAATTTATATGGACTTGAAGTTGAAGTTGTGTTGCACCAGTTTGTGCAGATGTATACCATCTTGATTTTAAAGTTTATTTCTAAAAGCTTTAGCCTATTTGCAAGTGCGGACTCTTCATTCCTTGGACCATCCTAATGTTCTGAAGTTTTATGCATGGTGAGTTAGTGATGATAGGTTGTGTTTCTTATTTCTAGTCCTTTTGTAGTCTAGTAATTTCTCCTTCTTTTCATTCCTATACTGTTTCATATGTGACGGCTCTGCCGTGTTGTAAGTCATTAGTGAGTTTTGTAATGGATTGAGATGTTCTTTTCCACATTAATTAAAGTGAAGGAGATATAGATTGTTCATATAGAAAAGGAAAGATTTTGAAACTTAATTTGAGCATAAGTGTAACATGGTGCACAAATATACTCTATATTTGCATCTGATAGGTTTACCTTTTTAGGTACGAGACTTCTGCACATCTATGGCTTGTGCTCGAGTATTGTGTTGGGGGGGGATCTTCTAACATTATTACGGCAGGTAATTTTTTTTGGATCCTATTACTTAGTAATCAATTCTCTCTTAACAAAGAAAATCATGTACAAAATTATTACAGGTAAGAATTTTCTGTAAATCTTATTTGTTAATAACCAACCCTTTCTTAACATACAAAATTATGTTTTTGTGTTAAGACTAGGGCAGTTTGATATTAAATTGTTTCCAAAAAATTGAAAATTGAATGTTTTAGTCTTAATGCCTCCTGCTTTTGGTCAACTAAGGTTCATATAAGGCATATAAACATTTTAGATAATATACTTATAGCATGTTTGAAGTGTTTCGCTCTCTCTCTCTCTCTCTCTCTCTCTCTCTCTCTCTCTCTCTCTCTCATGTGGAAGCTGCAAGAGTCTCATTTGAAATTCATATAAGTTTTAGTTTCAATGTGTATGTTGCTATAAGCATACACTACCATGTGATGATTGATGTATCTTTAAAGAAGAACATGGTAATTGCGATGGGGGTAATTTGTACCCAGAACAGGGTAATTTGTCCTAGAATTTTTTTTTAAATTTTATTTTGTATTTGTCGCAATTGCGACACACACACAGCGAATTGCGACGGGGGCGCTATATAGCGACACCCACTCCCGTCGCAATTGCGACGGTTGTCGCATGATCGCATGTGGCTTCCCAAGCGCATGTGACCATGCGACAAGCCGTTGTAGTTGTGCCGGTGTTCGTCGCAATTGTGACGGTTGTCGCATGATCGCATGCGGCTTCCCAAGCGCATGCGACCATGTGACAAGCCGTCGCAGTTGAAGTCGTAATTGCGACGGCAAAGGAAAGACGTCGTATTTTGTGATTAAAAAGCAGCGACGTCTATGACTGTCGCAATTGCAACACATGGCTGTCACAAATCGATGCCAAATTTATTAGTGCTTCTTGCTCTCCTCAAACTCATCATACTGTGGCTGGTGCTCCTGAAGCTGTCTCTGATGTTATGGATGCTCCTGATGTGGTTGTTGGCCAAAATGTTGTCCTTGTTGCTGCTGTTTCTATTGCTGATGCTGCTATTGATGCTGTCTCTTGGGCAACTGGCGCTGGTTCGCCTAGTTTTGCTGTCTTGGCAGTTGCTACTGCCCCTTCTTTTGCTGCTGTCTCTGTCCAGAACATAGAAGCTGGTGCTGGTTCAACTGTCTTATCTCCTATTGTTGGCTGCCCTTTAGTGGGTTCTTCAGATGTTTCTCAGGATTGACAGAAGGCTGCTGAAAAGGCGGAGGATGGATGGACATTAATTGAGGGAAAAAAAGTTAATCCCTCCAAATCTTCGTTTGATATGTCTTTACGGTCTCATAAGAATGGACCAAAATGTAAATCTTGATGGTCCTTTGTTGTGTTTAGTTGGGCTAGTGTTTCGCCCTCTTGTTGGGAACTATGGTGTGTTCCCCTAGTTTGTTGGGTGGTGTTCCATAGTTGTTTTAAGATCTCACATTGCTATATCTTTCTCTTCTCTTTGTTTAAGGTTTCGGGTCCTTTCAAAACCCGTTTTTACTTAATCAAAATAATCTCACAAGTCACTCCTTACAAATGAGAAGATGCCTTTATATAGGTCTTTGAAAACAACGAGTAGTCTGGATTGAAACAATGATTATTGGACCAGATTTTGCCACATCAGCCCTATTTAGGATTACGAAAAACAAAGAAGAATCTATATTAATGCCAAAAGGAATCCACTACTGTAGTGGGTAATAAATGCCCACCATGCATGCGCACTCAGAAGGAAATTTGACGGGGCGGGGGGGGGGGGGGGGGGGGGGGGGCAATAAATGACCACTATGTTGGATCACCTGAAAATTTTCTTTTTTGAAGCTTGGAAAAGTGCCACATTTTTATGTTTGGTAAAAGAGAAACTTATATTTGGAAAATTATGATGAAAATCCTTTTAAAATGAGTCAAAAGGGGCATGTTTTGCTATTTCGTAGGTTCTAAAAACATCAACCGCGAAATAGAGAAATTTCTCTATTGTGTTGGGGTAAGGATAAGGATGTGTGAGATAACAATCTTTTCCTATTTCACGGGCCACATTGGTAACAGTTGAGAAGTGGCGAAACTTTGCTATTTCATAATGAGCCAAAAAGGAGACTTGCAAAACAACAGAATTATGATTATGTACATCTTAGGATCTATTAGAAGATTTGAAGTTAATGCTTAGAAGGATAAATTGACACAAGATATATTGATACCATTTCTCCGAGGTTCGCAAATCAGAATGAATTCTATCAGAAGAAAATTCTTGATAAAAACATGCTTCAAAAATGCTGTAATTTGTACATGCTTCAAAAATGATGTCGTCAGAGGGTGCAAATGAGAGAAAATTGCAAATCTAAAATGACCTAGTTCAGAAAATCCAATTTCCAAGTTGTAGTCATAATCTTAGCTTTTCACGAGATGTTTTGGGTTTTCAACCAAAACCAAATCCAAAAGATAGGTAGTGATTAGTTAATTTATTGATTAAGTTTTTCAAAAGAAGTTTCTTGATTTTAATGTAGGGTGGTGTCTTTTCACCCTGAAGGGGTGTGAAAACCATTCAACCACATATATACGTGTGGTGTAAAATGTAAAAGAATAAGAAGAAAGAATACAAAAAATACTATTTGTAGGGATAGGCATAATAATGCAAATGAAGCACAAATCAATTGTACCTCTTTTTTGAAATTAATACAAAGACTTTTTTATGTCCAAATTGAAGAATTGTTCATTAAACTTGATCAGGTTAGTCCTCTGGGATTATTGATTCAGATTCAATTGCTACCTTTTAATATATTTATTGAAGAGATTAGTGTTGCAGTATACTTTTTGGATCATCAAAGATTGCATGCGAAGTGTTGTCCATGTAGCTTTGTCTAATTGGTTTTCTCCGAGAAATTAAATTCAATTAGACTAAGATTTGTATTGTAGAAGATCGTTTTCATATATATGTGTGGTAGCACTAGTACATTTTGCACTATTTTTCGACACACTATTGGTTAAAGTTTCTACCCAACTCGGTCGAATGGTCGACCAATTACTAAGCTCGTCAAATGATCGACTCCACTATTGGTCGAAAATGAGGGCAATCTAGGCCGAAGATAACATTGGTAGGTGTTTGTGTATTGGTCGATCTTTCGACCAATATGGGTCGAAAACTTTGGTCGCTTTGACTAGGATGCCAAACTTACGACGGTCATATTTTGACCAAATTTGGTCAAAATATTTAGTGGCTCTGACCAGGATGCCAAACCCACGATGCCACATTTCAACACAGAATGGTCGATTTTAGGCCAGACTTTCGACACAGGTGGGTCAAAATTTTGACGCAACGCAGAGTGTTTAAAATTTTTTTGAAGATAAATATCTAGACTAATCACCAACGACATTCGGATCAGTGATTAGTCTAGATATTTATCTTCAAGTGTCCACACTCATTCTATTGCTTGTTGTCAACAGGTCCCTGAACGTTTTATTTTCCAGACTGCTTTGGGCTCTAGCAATCCATCTGCTTTGCACTGTGTGAAACTGTTGGTTTTTTCATTTTGTTTGAACTATTTGAGAGATAGGCTCTGACTGGTGATCCGTGAATTGGTAGAGCTTCCTCTTAGATGCCCACAACTCTTCAAATCTATTGGTGTGAAGCCCCCAAAGGGTATTCTGCTCTATGGGCCTCCTGGTTCTGGGAAAACTTTAATTGCTAGGGCAGTGGCAAATGAAACTGGTGCCTTCTTTTTCTATATCAATGGAGCTGAGATCATGTCAAAGTTGGCTGGAGAAAGTGAAAGCAATCTTCGGAAGGCTTTTGAGGAGGCTAAGAAGAATGCCCCGTCCATTATATTTATTGATGAGATATTACAAAGATTTGTCAGCGGGCTTGCAAGTATTCTATTAGAGAAAATATTGAGAAGGCGAGTTTCAATTGTGGCGGCTTTTGCAAACTAGATTTGGTTATGAATTTCTTAATGTTTTTTTTTTGAATTGGTTTGTTAGAATTTTACATTTTTTGATTCAATTTTCCTCAACTTGTATCTTATTATTTCAATTTATCATGTTCTCTTTCCTTTGCACTTTTACAGGATAATATTGAACGTGAAAGAAAAAGAAGTGAGAAACCCGAGGCAATGGATGAGGATGATAGTGATGAGGTAGCTGAAATAAAGGTTGCTCATTTTGAGGAGTCAATGAAATATGCCCGAAGAAGTGTCAGTGATGCTGATATTCAGAAGTATCAAGCTTTTGCACAAACACTACAACAATCTCAAGGCTTTGGTTTTGAATTTCGATTTCCTGGTGCTTCTGCTGGTGCTTCAGATGTATTTTCTACAACAGATAATAAAGATGACGATGACTTATACAGTTAGGAAACTTAGTACACAATTGTCATCTTAATGAAGTGACAAATGTGTCTATTCTAGCAGGGACCTTCCGTTGACAAATAGCTAATGCTATTCAATTTGGCTCCGGTTTTTGCTTGTATGAGTTTTATCTGTTCATATGTTTGAAACTTTATTTAGTTTATCAGCTCTTTAGCCAAGGACTTACTAACTTGTAAGTCTTTAGAGAAATATTAATTGTGGCAAGTAAATTTAGCTATGGAAACTTTTGCTCAAGTGGTAGATAATGCTACGAAAACCTTGCTTTTTAAAAAAAATCCTACTGGAAAATATTCTATACTAAATCAATTTTACAAGAAAGTCTAGTTCAACTAATTCTGACTGGTGATCCATGAATTGGTAGAGCTTCCTCTTAGATGCACACAACTCTTCAAATCTATTGGTGTGAAGCCCCCAAAAGGTATTATGCTCTATGGGCCTCCTGGTTCTGGAAAAACTTTAATTGCTAGGGCAGTGGCAAATGAAACCAGTGCCTTCTTTTTCTGTATCAATGGACTTGAGATCATGTCAAAGCTGGTTGGAGAAAGTGAAACCAATCTCCGGAAGGATTTTGAGGAGTCTGAGAAGAATGCCCTGTCCATTATATTTATTGATGAGATATTATAGAGATTTGTCAGCGGGCTCTAGCAATCCACCTACTCTGCTCTGCGTGAAACTGTGGGTTTTTTCATTTTGTTTGAACTATTTGAGAGATAGGCTCTGACTGGTGATGCATAATTGGTTTGCATGTTTGCAATGTGGAAGTAGTGTTGGGGATGTTGGTGGTGCTGTGGACAGAGTCCTTAACCAATTGTTGATAGAGATGGATGGTATGACAACCAAGAAAATAGTTTTCATTATACCTAGAATGGCATTGGCCTGTTATACCCAAGGATTCAATGGAGTTGATATTACAGAGATTTGGTAGCGGGATTGCAAGTATGCTATTAGTAAAAATATTGAGAAGGTGAGTTTCAATTGCGGCGGCTTTTGCAAACTAGATTTGGTTATGAATTTCTTAATGGTTTTTTTTGAACTGGTTTGTTAGAATTTTACATTTTTTGATTCAATTTTCCTCAACTTGTATCTTATTATTTCAATTTGTCATGTTCTCTTTCCTTTGCACTTTTATAGGATATTGTACGTGAAAGAAAAAGAAGTGAGAACCCCGAGGCAATGGATGAGGATGATAGTGATGAGGTAGCTGAAATAAAGGCTGCTCATTTTGAGGAGTCAATGAAATATACCCGAAAAGTGTCAGTGATGTATTTGTTGCTACTGCTGCTTTGGATGTATTTGCTAAGACAATTTCCCCTGCCAAGATGATGTGCATCCATTTTATGGAGATCTGCTAAATGTTTTATATGATAAAGATCACTAAAAGTTGGCCCTTGGCCAGATCAATATTGCTCGCAATCTCATTGCCAAAGTGGCCAAAGACTATGTTAGGCTGCTAAAATATGGGGATTCTCTTTATCGCTGCAAATCTTTGAAGGTTGCTGCACTTGGATGGATATCTACCATTGTTAAGAGAATTGGACCAAGTTTGGCTTACCTCAAACAGGCGAGGCAACATATGGTTATGTTCTTTTTTCTATCTATCTGGTTTCAACTACTTGTCGTTCCTTGGGATATCTTGCAAGGGTTCTATAAATTGATGGTCTATATTTTGGTGGGTGTCTTGTATGGGCTTATGAAATTTTTTATCTTGTCTTTTTTTTCAATCCTACAACTAGATTTTGATATGTGGATACTTACGAGAATACTTACACAAAATGAAGCTGAGAATACTTATGGTATGAAGACCTACAACTTGCAGCTAAGAATATGATACTGAATAATTATGACTTATTTTAAAAATTTAGGAAAACTTAACCATTTCTGTAGCGATTACTTAAAAAAAATATACCTGATTAATGACTCAATATTTGTAACCTCTCAGAAACTTTTCCTTTCCACTTCAATATCTTTCCTTGATAATTCTTGATCTCCTCAGAACGACTAGAAAAAAATAATGACAACAGAAATTGCCACTTTAGAAAATTGCATCAATACTTAACTTAAACATTACAGTCATGAAGGATGTAACAAAATCTTGAATGCTAATAGACAAACTCATTTTGCACAAAATGGCATTAAGCATGGATTTTGGTTTACATGTGGTACATCAATTCATTCATCAAAGACATTATCTATTACATTTATAATTGTTTATTTAGGTTCCATAGCACTAGCATATACGCAAAAAGAATCTGTATTAAAAAAAAACATGGACACTACATATATATAAAAATACTTGTTAAAAAAAAAGAGGCCACTGAGGAAAATTGCACAGGTCTCCAGAAACAACATTACCCAACTCTTTCTAGCCAAAGACTTAGTGTGCTCAATTGCCCAGACTAGCAATCAATTCTATGTTGAGTATATCTGTCAGACCCTCCTGCAGTTTGAACGAATTAAGAATAGAAGATAGGAATTGCTTTAACACTTCACCTACTCAAAAACACAAACCAATGAAATAATCCACATTAGGCCAAGAGAGGTTGACACATTCAATACGAGAATACTTACACAAAATGAAGCCGAATCATGCCAGACAATGACAATGAGAAGTTGACTATTGTCCCTTCTAGTTTTTTATTTGATAGTTGCCTGACAATGACACATTCAAAATGCACTTATGAGCAAAGACCTAGAACAAATGAAATTGATTAAATAATGAAGGTATGTTAGTTTGAGCTTCACTTGGTTTCAAGAATACTTTAATATTCTCTACTTAACAAGGCCAACCACATGAAGGTGGAAGCTCATCTGGCCTCACCCCCCCCTCCCCCTAACATCAATCTAAATTCCCCATTAACATCTAATTACACGCTTCATTCATCCATTTATGAACTATAACATTCAATCAATACAATAACATAACATCCATTAATATGATATAACATTCATTAATACGCAACACTAATAAAGAATTCATTAACACATAACAATATTCATTAACATGACATATAATATAATTAACTGATGAGGATATCCTAGAAATCCCTAATATAATAAATATGGTGAAGAAAAAACTAAAGAAGAGTCAATGCAGAATTATTACTATTTTGCATGATGCTACTACTGGCCTCACCACGATGTCCACGACCAGGTAATTGAGCAAGCAAAAAATCCTGTAGCAAGAACACATACATATTTTAGTTCACGACATAAAAGAGTATAAAATATAAACCTTTATTGAACTTTTTTTATAACTAAAGATTCATTACTTCTTACTTCAAAACGACGTGCTCGCACCATCAATTCATCTGTCCTATTCAACATTTGATCCTCGGTTGGATTTGCATCTTCCAAAATAGTAATAATTTCTGCATTACTCTTTTTAGTTTTTTCTTCACCGTATTTAATATATTAGGGATTTTTGGGATATCCTCATCTGTATCTACAACTATTGCCTCTGTTGTTGCAGGTGCTTTTCCCCTATTTGATATTTATCTTTAGGTGTCCACACTCGTTCTGTTGCTTGTTGCCAGCAGATCACAGTCAGTGATTGGGAGAGCCCTATTTTGGCACCAGTCATGTAGTACAAGCACTAGAATTGAGTTTTTTGGCACGGGCTGGTAAATTTTTGTATATCAACATGCGATATAGTTTGCGGATTTTTTAGTATTTAAATACATTTGTGGGATGTATTTCAGAGTTCAGATATATGGGAAGAATGACTGTGAAAAAGATATTTTTGTTTTTCATTCTGAGAAGATCTAGAGTGATTTTGAGTCACAGAGGAAATGCCCTAATCCTTCAAAAAGTGCTATTTCGACGAGTTCTAATCACTTGAGGGACAAAAAATTATCTATTGAGTTGAAAAGAAAATCAAGTGATCAACAAATAATTTTCTGTCCATCAAGTGATCGGAACTCGTCAAAATAGCACTTTTTGAAGGATTAGAGCATTTCCTCTGTGACTCAAAATCACTATGAATCTTCTCAGAATGAAAAATAGAAATATCTTTTTCACAGTCATTCTTCCCATATACCCGAACTCTGAAATACATCCCACAGATGTATTTAAATACTAAAAAATCCCCAAACTCTATCACATGTTGATATACAAAAATTTCCCAGCTTGTGCCAAAAAACTCAATTCTAGTGCTTGTACTACATGACTGGTGCCAAAACATGGCTCTCCAAAAACTCGTTTGTTGCTTCAACTTCTTCTCCACTATATAATGATGGTGTGAGACATCTTTCCACTAGGATGCCCTGTTTGAATACACCTCTCGCACCGGAATAGAATCCCTTTGTAATCGCTTTATTAAATTATTGAGCTTCTCTTTGTTTCGAGAATAGTTTAACATTCTCTACTTAATAGGGCCAACCACGTGAAGGTGGAAGCTCATCTGGCCCCTCCTAGGAGCCTCTTATGACCCTTTACAACATTTTAAGACCTCTAAGATGTATTCTTAGGGATCATAAACGGTCGTAAAGGATCATAAGGGGTCTTGGGAGACAATAGCTGAGAAACATAATTGTAGGCATCATGGTCACATTTTCCTGGAGACAATGTAACTGAGTGGTATACCTAGACGATGGAGAGCAACTTCTGCACCTCCTATTCCAAGTTGTTCTACATCTCGCAGTGTCAACTTGGAATCAGAGGGGCAGAGGTTGCACTCCATCATCATCGGTATACAACTCAATTATGTTGTCTCCAAAAAAATGTGACCATGATGCCTACAATTATGTTTGTTAGCTATTGTGAAATCTTTTGCAATGTGACCTTTATTGCCTTTGATGTGTCCTGCAGCCTATGAAAAGTTTGAAATATGTTACATGATATAGATATAAAGATCACTAATTAGTGCATTATTACACTCTACTAGTAGTTAATACTATTGCATACCTTCTTCTCTCATTTGCTCGTGCAATTCCTCTTTGAGTATCCCCTTTCTCCTTTGCATCCAAAATGAACTCATTCTATTCCCTCACTGGAATAAAGGGAGGACGCTCGTATTTTAGGTTCCGGACGAGACTCCTTCTATATGAGTCCCTCACTGTCTTAAGATGTTTGACATCTTTTTCTAAAATTTTCTAAAATTTTCTTTTGCTAATAATTTCTGTATTGACTCTTTTTAGTTTTTTCTTCACCATATTTATTAGATTAGGGATTTCTAGGATATCCTCATCTGTATCTACAACTATTGCCTTTGTTGTTGCAAGTGCTTTTCCCCTATTCTGAACATGAAATTGTGATAGGAATATTAGTAAAACTATCATAATAACTCCAAAACCCTAAATAAAATAACATAATAATATAATATTTTTCAACTATCTAATTTGTACAATTTCAATAAGGTTTACTGTTGCTGATGAATGGGTGGGAGGAGTATCCCCGCGACCTCTATCATGTGGGGGATCCATGTCACCTGCTCTTGTATTTCAAACTTCAGCGAGACTACATACCACGCAGTGTTCGTAGATTATGTTCAATGCATCATTTACGCTTGTATTGGTGGGAAAACTCTTGAAAATGCACAAAAGAGATTGCATTCAACAATGTTGTTTACATGACACATATAGTTTACCTCCGACCTAAATCAGCGTTGCGTACAAATCTGCGAATAGTGCGTGGTATGAAGCCTCACTGAAGCTTGAAAATGATCCATGATCTCAGGAATATTATCTTCTTTCCACTCTTGCCTCTCTTTTCCCATCTCGCAGCTTGGGCATTGCAACATGAATCCTATTTTCCACAACTACTGATGGATCCTTAGGTGTAGTTGAAATTACCAAATGGCCTTCAAAGGTTAAGGAACAAATGGAATAACCAAGAAAACACTATACGTTAAATCATGTGATTGATAGCAGATTGGGCTCACCTGAGCCATAAATATGAAGAATTATTCTAAAAAAAGATGTAAACCATATATATGCGCACTTGAGGCAAAGAGAAGTTACGTCATATCCATATTAAAATATTAGTTACAATATGAAAATACTAAACTAACTAATTCCTGAGTTCATCTCTGCATATGGTCACAACAAAGATATGTGATTACAATACAAAGAAGACATCGTAAAAATATAATTTTAGAATTTGCCCTAGCCTGGCATGTTTTGCACTCAAATCCTTCATCGTGGATATGTGGAGATGGATGGGTAGATGCATATGAGTTGTCATCGACCCAACTAAAGTATCTGCAACCATTATTTCCCTGTGATGCCCAATCTACATTAGTTCTTATAATATAATGAATATTATTTACATTAGAAACATTAAATATATACACATTAGCAACTTTTTTTCTATTTGGGCAGCACCAAAATTATCATCTAGGGTTCCTCTGTGTCTGTGAAGTCTTCAACACACACTGCCCACCACATTGACAGTTTGACACATTAACAAGAGCCATCGAGCCTATATCAATAATGCACCGCACCATCGTTACTACATTTATTATTTTTATATGGAATACACCAAGGAGTACCATCAAAAATATTAACCATTTACAATAATGAAAAGTAAACCTAAATCAAATAGCTCATTTTTTTATCAACATGTGTAGTCTCTGTATATATGAAAAATGAAAGAAATATCAAGCTGAAATAAAACAGTGAACAAAATAGTGTTCCACATAAAGTGAATGAAATATACCATCAAAAGAAGGTGACAAAATCCAGTCACGAAGCACGGACATAGGAAATCAAAAAGGGCCAAAAGACAAGAAATAAGAAAAATCATTACGACTATAGAAAAATCATTTATACTATAATAAAAAAAAGAAGCACTCTTTGTCAACAATTTTCAAAATCATTAGGACTATAGAAAAATAATTAAGACTATACAAAATCAAATTTTAGAAATGGACGGTTATGATGCTTTGCCATTACAACAATTGAGCATTCATCATTTGGTATTGTGTATTCCATTTAAGTATGTCAACAATGTTCAAAAAGTAAGAAAAATCATTACGACTATAGAAAAATCAAGTTCTAGAAATGGGCGGTTCTGATATTGCTTTGCCATTACAACAATTGAGCATTCATCATCTGGTACTTCTTGGTGTATTCCATATAAGTTTCTTGTTGAATCCTCAAGTTGAGTTGGCCTATTTAAGGTGATGGTAGAGGGCTCTGCATCAGCAGTCTATAAAATTAGACCTTTATTTTAAATGCATTTAACACAAAAAAAAATTTACAAAACTGAACCAATGACATGTTTACAACAAAGAAATAGAATGATAATAATATGCTAAAAATTTGATTCTGTTTAATACATGTCAAAGGACCAGTAGGAGAGAGAGAGAGAGAGAGAGAGAGAGAG
This sequence comes from Chamaecyparis obtusa, assembly GCA_027943335.1. Taxonomy (NCBI): domain Eukaryota; kingdom Viridiplantae; phylum Streptophyta; class Pinopsida; order Cupressales; family Cupressaceae; genus Chamaecyparis; species Chamaecyparis obtusa. The sequence continues at coordinate 212,244 of BSBK01009784.1, forward strand.
AGAGAGAAGGATATTGATGCTCCGCTTAGCTGTTATCTTAGAAAAATGAGCAAGAAACCAAAAAAGAAATGATTGTAATTAACATTTTTTGCTAATCATTTCATTTTTGGTTTCTTGCTCATTTTTCTAAGGTAACAGCTGGTAAGCGGAGCATCAATATCCTCATCATTCCCCCTCCCCCCCCCCCCCCTCTCTCTCTCTCTCTTTCCTGCAACAAATGGACTTGTGATGATTTTCACAATAGTACATGTGTGGCAGGAATGCTCAAAGTATTGCTTAGGAAAATATGAATGTTCATCACCTGTTGCTGAAACAAATTTACATAAACCAATTAACTCAAAACACAAACTCTTTTTCGAATAATTTAATTTTTACTTTGGTTGTGTTAAAGGAACTATGTTGACTTTATTTTGTAGTTGTTTAACATGAGAGTTTGTAGATTAATAGGAGTTCACATTTTTATGGGAACATATCATTCAATTGAGCATTAATTCCCATCTATATCTAGTGAGATGAACATAACTCATGTACCTCATGCTAGTGTGCTTGGATTAGACTAGACATTATCCAACCGCCTGTGAGAGTTGTCACTGTTATTAATTGGTGTAAAAGGAGGACTGCCTGTGTGTTATAACACTTTATATAAATACTCACTATTTGGATAATGTCTAGTCTAATGAAAAATAGTGTATACAAGGTATTCAAGCACACTAGCATGAGGTACATGAGCTATGTGCATCTCACTAGTTATAGATGGGAAACTATGGCACTCTAATATCTGTGAACTCCTATTAATCTACAAACTCTCATGTTAAACAACTACAAAATAAAGTCAACATAGTTCTGTTAACACAACCAAAGTTAAAATTAAATTATCTAAAACAAATGGTGCCTTAGAGGGATAGAGGAACACTTTGCTAAAGAAGTTTGACGATTGTTTGTGAAAATGCCTCCAAGGAATGCAAGGAGATCCAGGAGTTGAAGGAGAAGAACACAAGGTTGCATGAATCTTACAATGCACTTTTGGCCAGGCTTGAAGCACTAGAATCCAATCAAAGAAGAGTAGCAGATGAAGGTGTTGATAGTGAAGAAGAGGAAGAAACCCATAAGGAAGGGGAAGGAGAGGAAGAAGAGGAACAAATAGATCCTGAAAAGCAGAGGACAATTAGGATATTCAAGACTATGAAGATTGAGCAACATAAGGTGAAGGGAGATATCCCTATGTATGATGGAAGTTTGAAAGAAAAAGAGCTTTTGGACTAGATTGCATCAATGGTTGCATACTTTGAAGGTGAAGAGGTACCGGAAGATCAAAGGGTCAGATTGGCTTCTAACCCTAGAAGTGTGAAGGAATGTTACCAGTTGGACCTTAGACTAGAGGAGAAATTGAAGAGGAAAAGTGAAAGACAAAATAGCAGCAATAGAGGAGGTTCTTCAATGAGGGGAAGAGGAGGAAGGACAAATCAGGTTTGGGAAGAAAAGGACAAAGGATTGAATAGGACAATGATGTACAGTCCTAGAAATGTAGACTTTTGGGATTTTTAAAATAGGTAGATGAGTTTCTAGGAGTCCATCAAATATGCCAAAGTTTCAATGTACGATAGCAGAGGCCTGGTGTACAGACTATACTAAGTTTTTGATAAATAAACTTCTTTCAAATGCAATTTCTGGTGCAGGAGCACCCTCAAAAGATTGAATCAGAGGAAGACAAAGATGTTAAGGAGATCACAAATCTTCTTTATGTTCCTAGATGACTATGTAACCTCATCGGAGTCCTAATGTTCAATCAAGTGCTTTTGGGTGGCTATATAAACCTAAGACACTTAGATTGATGTTCATTTGTCACCTATATTTAATGTTGCTGACCTATATCTCTATAAAGGTCCGATTCCTGATGTTGTGGTTGTAGGTAGTACTGGTTCTATGCAAGAGGCCCAGCTCCAAGACATTCCTAAGTCATCTCCTTTGGAGATTGACAACATTTTGGACGCTAGAGTTGCACGGAGGACCCAGAGGAACACCTATCTTGAGTATTTGGTACAATGGAAGCATAAGCCCATGGAGGATGCAACCTGGCTTACTCTTGAAGCTATTGCGCAACTTGGTTTTCCACTGTCCGCATTACCAACTCAAGGGACTTGAGTTTCTTTGTCCTGCGGAGCATGGTGCAGGGCACCCAAGTCCACTTCCAGATAGTCTTTGTTTTAGTTTGGTTGTAATAAAAGGAAATGGATCTTTAGAATCTGTTTCCTCATTTTTGAGTTTGGTCCTTTTGTGTGGTCAAGAATCTTTTGGTGTTTTCATAAACCAGGGATGTCTTAGTCCATTGGATTGTTCTAGTGGGGGTTAAGTTTGTTTATGTTTTAGTGGGAGTTAAGTTTGTTTCCCATCATTTGGGAAATGTTTCCTAACTCATTGTTAAGGAATGTTGAGACTGTTTCCCCATATAGCTGACTGTTGGTTCCCAGGCCAGTTTGGGATCCTAGCTGGCTATGAATGGCTAAACTTAGTTTTAGTATGTTTTAGTTTATTTTCTTTAGTTTTAAGGAATTTGAGGGATCTAGACATTAGATCAACCTCTTAGTTATTTTAGGAAGTTGTTATTGAGTTTTAGTGCATTTTTGACAAAGTTGCACTCCAAAGTTGCATAGATTGTGAAATGTTGTTGATTTTTTACAACACTGTCGGTAGATTGTAAGTTTGGTTCTCCAACGACCACAATCGATTTCATGTTGGTTGGATCAGTTGGAAGACTTTTTGGAAGTTTTTAAACCTTGTCCAATCACAAGATTGGCACAAGGAGATGATCTTCGAAGCAGCTTTGAATAAAAGCAACCCAAAAAACATTTTGAGTACGTTTTTGTTATCATACTCTGTCTGTTGCAAATAGGTAGATGGATTGATCATTCCGCAAGTTCATTGTATGCATTGTTTATTCGAATCCATCTTAGTTTTGACTGTTGTTTGATTTCAAGTTTTAGTTACATTTACACATTCGATTATGAACTGGACACATGGCTTGATTGTCATAGCAAACCCTATCATGTAATGGTTAGAGAGTTTTAATGTCATTGCAGGTTCATTTGTGCATCCACAGTTCTTGTTAGAGTTCATTTAACCAGACTTTGCAAACATTGTATTTTAAATTTGGTGTTGATCTACGCAAGAACCCAACCTCACTGACATATCGAATCGGGAAAATCTATAGTCGGCTCTGTCATGAAGGTGGAACCTTGACTTGCGGTTTCCCCATTGGATTCCAATGCCATTGGGTGAGAAGCAAGCCAAGGTTATGCACTTTAATAATATAAGTGCTCAGATTGTGGAAGGAGGCATATTGCTTCAAGATTTGATGCCCTGGGTAGATACTTTCCATGTATTTAACCAGTAATAAGAAGACAAGTTTGCAGCATTATAGTAATAGGAAGGTTGAAATTAAACCATAGATTGAATTTGATAGTCTCAGACACATTGAAGAATCCTTGGCGATTGTTCCTACTGTGAATCCATCGATTGACCATTCCAGATTGACCCTAATCTAACTTGATCAATTAGATTAGAGTGTCTCTGTGACAGTCAATGGTGCTAGGCTAAGTGGCTACAGTTGTGGAAAAGATTCAGTGTGACATCTTAGTAGATAGTACAGTCTATGCCAAATGGTCTTAACCCAAATCTAAATAACCAAATGTATAAGGAACGTTGTTGTAGGCTCAAACAAGAGATTGATAGAATTTGAATACCGGAACTTGCTATAACAGTCACATACCTTATGTAAAGATTGAGCTCAAGCTGGGATGTATCTCCTGCGCGCGCACTGCTATGGCTAAAGCCTAAATTATCTAGACATACTAGCAACTATGGGTAAAGCCTAAATTATCCAGCATGGGGAGGGGGTTTATTTAGAATTATAGACCATAAAATCACATGATTGTGACATATGAATCATAAGTAAAGGAAAATTTGCATAATAAAGCTTGATAGTGATTTAGAAAACAAGAGAATCATAGTTTAAAAGAACTCCTACGAGGCAGAAACCTTGTGAATGAAACTTGGTAGAGATAGTACTGAAAAATTGGTGAATGCAATTAAAAACTTGTCTCCCACATAAACAACAAACTTGAGAGCACATTATAACATGCAAAGACTCTCTATTGGATATAAAAATGATTGATGCCACTAAACTAAATAAAAGTATCAGTCACAAAGGTTTAGTTTGGGCTCTTGGGGAAAACAATCATTATCCAAATTAACTTATTAAACAAACCTAGTAGCACAATATTAAGTTGTTTGGTACAGAATAGATGGAGGTCCACAAAGATAAGAATTAAGATGAAGCAGACATATGAAAGCAAAATGCAAAAATGAGGAAGATTCCCAACCTGCATTGAAGAGGAGCACTAAGTTTTAATCCCATGAAAGATAACTTCATATGAGGTACAAGAATTATCAAGATTTGAATCAGAAATTGTTATTGCCTCTGAGCAGTGCAGAGATTTATATAAAAAATCAACACTTCTATAAATAATGAATAGTCAACAATCTATTAAAAAAATAGCAATCCACTTGACACAGTTTACTATTCCAAATAATTGGGCTTCTGTTATGCAGCTTAATTTTCCATCAATGTCAGTTTCAAAGGTGTAAGTATTAACAAATATTATACTATATGATAAATGTAATAAATGTCACTTAAAAATCAAGTGTATACCGCAAGGAGTAGCAACTTCAAAAGCTTTTCTGTTAGACATTATGGTTGGAAATGCTTTGGTAGACATGTATACCAAATGTGGAAGAATAGACAAGGCCCGTGAGTTGTTTAATAGAATGCCTCAACGAAATGTGGTTTCATGGACTGCAATGATTGTAGGGTATGCACAAAATGGATTCCTTGAAAAGGCTTTAGAAACTTTAAAAAACATGCAATTGGCGGATGTAAAGCCGAATTCCACAACCCTTGCCAGCATCCTCCCTGCCTGTGCCAAAATGGGAGTTTTGGAAGAGGGTGTGGACATCCATCAAAGCATACAAGATAAACAAATTTTGTCAGATGTTGTAGTTGCAACTGCCCTGGTAGACATGTATGCAAAATGTGGAACTATAGACAAGGCACGTGAACTCTTTGACAAAATGCATCAAAGACGTGGTATCATGGAATGCCATGATTATGGGCTATGTACAAAATGGATTTTTTGAAAAGGCTTTATAAATTTTCAAGCAAATGTAAATGGTAGGTGTAAAGCTAAATTCCACAACCTTTGCCAACATCCTCCCTGCCCGTGCCAAAATGGGAGCTTTGGAATAGGGTAATTAACCAGTCACTGTTAATATATTATGTAGTCACATTATATATATTATGCAATCACTATTAAGATCGACTTAGTTGATTGCTTGATCACACGATAACCAATAATTAATCGTTATCGTAACATATTGTTAATGTGTTATGATAACCACTAATTAGTGGTTATTTGTATCACTGTGTAAGGTAATGAAACAATGCCAGTCAACCGATAATGAAACGATGCTAGTCATGTCTATTCATATTGGTATTAATAACGGTTGTGTGGGCTGGGAAAGACTTACCAGTGCCATATAATTGATAGGAAATAATCAATGATACCCTAGCTCATATAAATAGATGCCATAGCTCGTGGGTAACCAGAGAATCCAATGAACACACATTAACATGATGCCCTAGTTCACTAACACAACTAATGACATAATCAAATCATCCGAAGAAATGAACTCAATGCCATGGACACAATAAAGCATGGAGTAATGAATATCACAGTAAGATGTGCCCTCAAAATGTAGAGGAGATAACACAATCCCTACCTCAATGAGCTTCTATTTGATAAGGAGAGGAAAAGCCAAGTTTCCAAAACCAAGCTCGAAGATCAAAGGCCCAAGTCTAGATAAAAACTGCAACCCCTATACACAGTGCCGAATCTTCCTTGGATGATGTGGTTTCTAGCTAGAAGATCAAAGGCCCAAGTCCAGATAAAAACTACAACCCCTATACACAGTGTCGAATCTGCCCTAGCCGCCAATGTGGTTTCATGCGTTGCCCCTTGAAAAAATTCGCCGTGGTGATAATGAAATGAGAAATGAATTATTTTTTATAAAAAAGTTATACCCGTGTTCGTCAAAATTTCGACATACATGGTAGTGGTCAAAATTTTGACTAACACGAGCATGGATTTAAAAAAAATGAAAATTTTCCTTCTATAATCTGACCAACCAAAATCTTTTTGTTTCATGGTTGAAAAATTTGGTAGAAAAACTAGGTGAAATGTACTAGTGTAGTGGATGGTGTATGTTGTCTCTCAAGAGTTGTACATGAAAATCTGAGGAGTGACTCTATCTACCCGATATTGGATAGGGACTGGTCTGAGGATTGTTTCATAAATCAGGGAATATCTTAAAGGTGTGAAGTTCATTGTTTTGTCAATCATGATCTCCATTCATATACATTAAACCCTATATTTGAAAGAACCCAGTTCTATACTTGCCACTTTAAGGAGATCACCCAATTTTTCATATGTTGTTATCTGCTATAAAAAGCCTTAAGCGAGGAAGTCTGGTTAAGGTATAGGCTTACCCGCCTTGGTTATGCAGAGCCTAAAGTGCATGGGAATTAGATTATTCTCGTTTGTTGGCCAAGAATGGTTTAGGAATCCTATAGGAGAATTGACATAGCTCTTGGATTTCCAATTTGTGGTTTTGGGAACCAACACTGTGTACGCCAACTATTCATTAAATGCATTCACTATCTATCTTTGACCTCTCTGCTTGAATGCTTGGAATCTATCCAACACTATCTTCAATTCTTCGACGCTAACTATGGGTTTTGATTCTTGTTTGAACTCCAAGGCAATCATTGCTTGCTCAGACTTCTTCAAACTGTCATCCCAATCCAGTACCAAGTCTTGAGTAGTGTGCATATTATCCGAGAATATAGAGAGGTTTTCGTAATCATCTTTGTGAAAAAAATCATTTGAAAGTTGATGCAAAGGAAAGGGTAGTGGACCTAATACACAAGGTAAGATACACAAATTTGGATTACAAACCCTCAAGTGTTTTAATGGCTTATCTTACCAAAACTCTTACCAAGACTTCTAAGTGATATTTTTGGTATTCTAGGCTTTCATTTACTTGGATTCAAGGATCTTTAAGGTTCTAAGACAATCTCATATTCCCATTCTTCAAAATCTTCTCAATCTGTCCTAAAGGCCTAATAGCCTTGTTTAGTAGCCCTGTCCAACGGTAAATAGATCTTAACTCTATAATTTCCCAAAGGATGGAACAAATAAATGATATTTTTGGATACCCTTTTGCCCCTAACACAACATAATAGAAGATCTCAATAGACTCTTTTGGACCAAGTATGATTGTCCTCACTATGTGACCCCAAAATGCACCAAAATAGGGTGATTTAACAAAGCAAAACCTAGTTACTTGTACCCCCAAGACTTCAAACTTCTAACAGTGTCTCAATATGTTACCAAACCTCTAAATCTAAGAGGAATTAGACCCAAAATCCTTGGAACATCAAAAGCTACAAATTACCTCTCTTAAACCCTTGATTTGAGGGTTTCTCCAATCTCCACCTTCCAATCACTTCCTGACTAATTTGGTGGTTGATTCACCATTCATATGCCAATATATGATTATCCAAATCATAAAAATGCTATGCTATGAAGTCCGAACTCCCACTGCTGCTCCCTAGCCATCAATTTCCTTAAGGAACACACTGTACCAGTCAGTGATCACTCTATTCCTTGAATCATCTACAAGTCTGATCACTAGAAAACTATAATACATAGTTAGTAACCTCTTTCCATGGGTCCTAGGCCTTTGGGTCCATGGAAATGTTATAGTTTACAAGTTAGTCTTCAAAACAAGAAGGAAACTAACAAAAACCAATCCAGGCCACTGTCTAAGAAGGTACAGTCATGCTAAACGCCTCTCAAATCCTTCAAAACATATAATGTACCCTCCAAATATATTATTGGATCTTTCAAATCCCTAATCCAACTGGTTTACATAAAGAATATGCTAAAACTTCAAAATAATAATGAGTTTTGCAATCTCAGTCACAAGTTTCACCAGTCTTCAACGCATGGAATCAGATTTTAAGATAGTCTTCAATACATTCAACAATATAATGAATGATTGTAGATTTCTTACTATTCCAACTTGAATCTAAAAGTCAAAGCAATAAGCATGGAGCTCATCAACAATGAAAATAATACAAATTTTGCAAACTAAATTGATCTTTCCGTAAAACTTCTGTTCTTGCCGTACACTCCAGGCTTCCTTCATTGCCGTACAATGGAATCCCCAAATAGATATATATAATCCTTAACACAACTTCCTCAACTTCTTTGGTCAGTTAGAAGGTTTAGTTAAGTGATTTAACATTAAAAACCCCATTTCCCACCTAAATGGCTACTAGTCGTTTGATTTTGAATATTTAAATTTTTAAACTATGAAATACTTGAAAAAACTTATTAAATTGGATTGTTAAGAACTCCAAAGGTTTGCCATCACCTAGGAGACTTAATAGCATCACTCTGACTACCCTAAAACATCTATTGGACACTAATGGCCCATATTACATTTATTTAATCCTTTCAAGGATATAACTCATTCTTTACATTCAAATGCCATTTCATGGCATCAAACCATTATAGGTGCCAAAACTTTATAATTGATGTGATTTTCATCACTTAGAATCCCTTGGCTCTTCTTTTTCCTCTGATTCACCATAGGTGACTTCAATGACTTCATGGTTTTCATGTTTTTTTGTAGATCTTTGGTGCCCTTGCACCAAAAGTACTCCAGCTTGCTTTTCAGGTTGCTCAAAGTTATCTCTTCTTTAGTGAGCCTTTGTGATAATAGCAAGGTGATATTGTTGGAGACCTCTTGTAAGATAATATCAACTATTTCTTTCAGTCGAGTGGATTCCCCAACGAAATGCTCAAACATTTTCTTGGCCATTAGCACTTCGCCATACCATCTGGATAGTCATACACTTCACCTTCTCTAACAACCCTATCATCAATCAGTTTCTCATTGGGTGTCTCCATCAACTCATGTAATTATGTAATTATCTCATCTCTATAGATGCACTCATCCTCCCAATATTCCTCCATGCATTGAATTCAGGAAATGATAGCAAGTGCCTTGTTATGGATTTTCATAAAATCTTCAACATGTTTGTAGGCTTCATTCTAGATGCCCTCTATCCAAACGTCTACTCCTTGTGCAATCGACCTAATTTGGTCTATCCCCTCCATTGATTCTGTCAGAATAATCAGAGGATCAAATGATGGACCCTTCTCGCTAATTGGATGAGATAAACTATTTATGTAGTCACACAGGGCCTTAATTTCACTCTTCTTCCTTTGATATTTTTCCTCAAGCTTCTTCATTTTGTCCTTTACCACTTGTGTTGAGTCATCAAAATTAGGGATAACTTTAAGGAACCCCCCCCTCCCAAAAAGTATAAAATTGTGGTGAATCACATGTGTTTTGGGGGGAAATTTTTTAATAGTGATGGCAAATTATGTGTCAAAATATAGATATTTGGTGGCGAATTTTTAATATTATATATAATTTTTATAAAAAAATGGTGAATATAATTTAAAATAAAATAAAATTATTAATATTGATGGCGAATTATGTTTCAAAATATGGATATTGGCTGGAGAATATTTTAATAACGGATACCATTTTTATAAAAATATGGCGAAACTATTTTTCAAATATTTGAATGAATTTATTTGTCATGGCGAATGGTTTTCAAAAATTTATAGTTGGTATGACGATTGAATAATTGGTAATTTGAAGAATGACACGTGTGATGATTCCAGAGAGAGTTTTCAGTAAAGGATTTATCGCACCACATTCCCTCCGAAATGCACCTTCCACCGTTCATCTCTCTTAATCCAATGGTTGTGATTTGATGTTGAAGTTGCATCGGGTCCCACTTCCATCACTATGAGTCTATGACGTCACAGACTCACACGACTTATGTTCGTTGGATTTACAACATATCAACAGTTAAAGGTGAATTTCAGGCCTATTGTTGGTCTTCATATTATTTACGGAAAACTCTCAGTGGAGTCATGACACGTGGCATACCACATGTCATGATTCCGCCGAGAGTTTTCCGTAAATAATATGAAGACCAGCAATAGGCCCAAAATTATACCACGTGTCATGTGAGTCCGTGACCTCATTTTATGACATCAGAAAAGTAGAATTCTTTTCGCATATTTGGTAATATTATGACATCAATTAAAGTAATGTGAATTAATGGTTTCTTTGATGGCGCCTTTCAATTTTCACTGACAGATATGTGTGACATCGTATAACTAATAACTATTCAGTACTTCGATAGATTAATACCTTAAAGTTAAGGCTTGAATGAATTTGTCATCTCATATAAGGACATTGTTTTCTGACCATTCAATGATCTTACATCAATGGTAAAGCTTAATTTCCTGCCGTCATTTCGCAGCTAACATACTTTTCTTATTATTTTTGAGGAGTGGGCATAGGTTTTAAGGTTTTTTTTATAATAAAGAATTGTAATGTCCGTCTGCGTGGCGCGATCCTTTCGGCCTTCATTATTCCCAAGATAGAAAATGTCTTATCATTAGTGTTGTTTCTAATTTCACCCAGTGTTGCATTAAATATGAAAGATTTGGAGATTTTTGGACAGTTACCATTTATCTTACAAATTAATTAGATCTTTAGGGTAGAGAAAGAATTTCAATCAGGACTTATAAATAGATCGATCTATGCTCATTAATTTATGATTGTGAAAGCATATTTGTGAGAGTAGTTTGCGAGTGCTAGGTTCTCTGTGAAAGCATATTTGTGAGAATAGTTTGTGAATGGACACTCCAATTCGTTTGAGATGCACTGCCTTGGAGGACCAGAAGGCCTTTTTGGGCCTGGTCACAGACCCAATCCTGGCGTTTGTTGCTACGGAGTTGGGAGCCTTCACTAAGGAGGCTATAAGGATGGTGCTCGAACGTGAATTTTTGGAGAGTGAAAATAGTTATAGAGTCGCCACTGACATTTCATCTTAGTTCTTGGCATCTTTGTTGGACCTGGGGGGGTAAAGTGGATATGATCATGCTTCTAAGAAAAGTTTTCAAAGAAGAGTACCTCGGCAACGATGTGCATGTTGTCATTTTTTCAGAAATTGGGGTTGGAATTCCTTGGGCAAATGATTTGCCTAAGATTCTACAACCAGGAGTAGTTGTTCCTAGGAAACCATTCCTATTGATCCTTGATGCTGAGTAGCTCACGCATCATCGGAAGTGGGCACAGATTGGGAGGGATTTCCTCTGGAAGTGGCACCTACTGGAGGAACCCGGGGACTATCGGTGGCTAGATGAATTCTTCGAGATTATCCTCTTTTCATACTTCCACATAGAAGGAAGGGAGCCTCAGCTGAATAGTCCATTATTCTACATAGTCTCTACTCTCTACTCTCTAGTCTCTAGTCCCTCTACTAAGTACTGTGTCTCCCTCTGGTGGTAGTAGCTTACTAGGGTTTTTGAAATGATATAAATTGTAAATTTGTAATCACGTATTAAGAATATAATATGAAAATGTATTAAGAAATTTGAAGTGCTACTGCTTTTCTTTTTTGTTTTGATTATAAATAATAAGAATCGTTAATAGATATGGTCTATGGGCATATTTGAATTGTAATGAAATTTTGCTTTATCTAATATAAAAAATTTGCGTTGCACTTTTGTTTCATGTAATAATTAAATGTTTCCAAACTTATCATTTAATGGTGACTGGTTCAAATTTCATGGATAAGCTATTCTAAGTGAAATTCAAATATAGTTAATGATTAATATTCATTAGTGTGTATTAAATTATTAATATTTTAAAATAATGACAATTGTTGGATTACGAGAGATGAACGGTTGAAGTTGTATTTCAGAAGTACTATGGGTTTCAAAAATCTTTTCTGAAAACTTGCTCCGAAAACGTGACACATTGACGTGTAATTCGTTGAAAATATTATGTTACACATAGTATGTTTTAGAAAGATTACTTTACCATTATAGTATAATTATATACCATTACATTTAACGAAAGGTTTTTAACATTTCCTTTTTAAAAACCTATCGACTCGTAGCAACAGAACTAAAAAGAACTGTTGAACCGCCACCGAAGATTTTGAGACTGTAATTTGTGAGAGCCTTAGCCCTTCTCACTTATATCTATCCTAATTTCAAAGTTTAATTTTGGGTAAGTTTAACTTGATTTTGAAATTTTTAATTTTTAATTCTTGCATGTACAATTGGGGTTTTCTTAAATTGGGGTTTTATTAATTAGTTAGTTATTATCTCTGATTTTGTTAGTAAATATCTATGAATCTATGTTTTTTCATTCTTCCGAAGAACAATGGGGAAAGCGAAAACTCAAGGCCAAGGGCAAGGAGATGGGAAAACTTTAATAGATTGCAGAAAACTAGTAGAAATCCCTGGTTTCACTTATGAGTATCACGATGTTCACGATTCTATTATCGACTGTGAAAAGAGAGCTATAACAATTAAACATTCATTTTGCAGTAAGGCAACTGGGCCAAAGAGGTATGATTTTATAAAATTTAACCCAGTGGTAGGTGCAAAAATGAATAAAGTTGCTTCGTGGGATGTTGGTTTGGGTCACATGCTGTTACTCGAAGTTTTCTCTTCCCCATAAATTGTCTTGATTTGTGCAGAAAATTATGATGAAGAAAGAACAACAATTGTGAATTAAAAAAAATCAGGAAGAAATTTTATCAATAACCCAGGAAGAATTTCACAGTTTTCTAGACCTAGGGTTTGACCGACAAAACTTTAATGTCCGTATTGACTTGGGATTACTGGCAGAGCAATATGAGGTAGTCTCTCCAAACACAAAAGATTCATTTATAAAGGGTCTAATAGTTTCAGAGGCAAAGGCTTCATTGGGTGAGAACCGTAAGCCTCCTTATGATTTTAACATTTTTGTGCCATGGGTTCAGGATACTATATCCTCTCTAGCATTTTTCCTGGGATTGGAAAACAATAGGGAAGTGGGTGCCAATATTCTTCAATTCATTTGGGATATCCATTGTGTCAATGAACTAGTAAGATATAATTTTGTTGGACACGTGGTTCAATCGATGCAAGAACAATTAGCATTGATTAAAAGAGGTAATTCTAAGACATTTAGGTTCACAACCTACTTGTCCTATCTTCTGCTAGCCAAGCATGCGGCAATATTAATGAGCAATGACATTAAGCTTGAAATTCAGAGGGGGACAGGTACTCCAATATATAATTGGACACCTTAGATAAGAATGTACGATAACATAAGGAATTACAATAATTTTGTAGACTTCTTTTCGGCACCATTGTACAAAAAAATAACAAGCACTCCAATGCCCAGATTGTCTGCTTCATGTAGGGATTGCATCCAACTTGGAAGCACAATTCAATTGGCTGACTAGTACTTAATGGAAGATTACACAGTGCTAAGGTTTTACAGATTATAACTGCAACCCCACAAACTTCCAATGCATGTGACAAATAGGGTGTTTGAAGTAGAATATGTAGTATAACTAGAGAGCACAGATAGACTCTTCACTAGCCAATTGAAGAAGAGCATATTCCCTTCCTTACCTTTCTCAATTGGAGGGTTAACATTTGAGAGAAAGGCATTCAAAGTGGCAATTTTTTTTAAAGATATTTTTGAATTTGATTTAGAGTGGTATTGGAAGTATGATCCACTCAATGTCATTCAAACAATGCTTGTTGCTAATAAGAACTTTGCAAACTTATTTCAACATGAAAGTAAACCATTGCTAGAGAGGTTGAAAAATAAGGATAGCTGGGATGACGTTTCAAAAGAGATGGAGAAAGTTTCTGGTGAGGAAAAAATTTCAGTTCAACAGTTGTCATCACAAATTATGACAACAATAAACCACGGCATTGTACAGCCTAGGATGTCCTACAATTTCTACGAAAAAGCTGCTAATCCATCAAACATAAAAATACCAAAGAGAATAGTAGAAGCTTGTAAGGATAGAAAATGGACTAGAACGAAAATGGATGATTTTTGGAGTATGAGAAAGGCTCTTGGTGAACCAAAGACCAGTGAAGATCTGTATGAAATAGACGAGGATATAGAGTTTAGCAAATTGTGGAATTTCGAGCATCCTAACATGGCATATGACAGTGAGGATGATGATCCAGACAATGAGGATGATAATCCACCAATTGCATTTACTCTAGGCCAAAGTGGAACCAGTCAGGACTGGAAAAAAGTATATACCAAAGGGGCAGACATTGTGGAAAAAAATGGGTTATATAGGTGGTGGTTTGGGTCACACAGGAGAAGGCGTCTGGAATACAACCAAGACAGAAAAAACTACTTATGATTATGGTACATGCATTGGGTTTGAATCTAAAAACTGGTATTGGGTCTGGTAGTGGCACTGGTGCCAGTGGGATTGGGCAACTTATACAAGAAGTTCCCTCTCTAAAGAGGCTAGTAGAATCTACACAGAATCGCATAGACGTAGAAGATAGTGTCAAGAAGATAAAGCTTTGCGGTTCCAGAAGAACACTGACAACAATGTCATTCGATCCTAAAGAACTGTTTGCAGTTTCAGGTTTAGCAAAACCCTCTAGAAGTTTAAATCCTCAAAGATCATTAGTTAGATCAACAGGAATTGCAAGCTCTACCTCTAAGTCTGGTTCACCTTTCAAACATTCAAATCCTTTTGCAACACTAGATTTTTGTTTCAATGATTTCTATAATAAATTTGCAGAAATAAGAACCAAGAATAAGGAACTAAAGAAGACATTGCAGACTGGTTCCCTTAAAGCAGTTGTATAGGAACAACCTACATCCAACAGGGTTTTACAAACATATGACCCAAAAAGAGACATGATGGAGTTCATGGTTGTTATTCCACCAAATAAAGATGGAAACCCACCAGAGAGTTAGATAGATCCGTCTGAATTTCAAGTTAGCACTCTCCAAATGGATTTTTCCAAAGTTAAAAATGTGGACAAAATCAATGTGTCAAAGTCTACAAACCAAGTGGTCTACAGTGCACCGCTAAAGCTGGAAAGAGAGAAAAGCAAGCTCGAGAAAAATATAGAAAAGTTACAGGAAGACATTGGCAATGAAAAAGTAAAGAGGAAAGCTTCAAAGAACAGTTTGAAAGAATTACAGAAAAAGATTAAAAAATCAACCTCTACATCAACAGATACAGAGCAGGAACATGCAGAGGCAGTAGTGAAGGAACAAAAGGAGGCAGAGCTGAAGGCACTGAGGAAAAAATTGGCAGAAACTAGTAAAAAACTAGAGGAAGAAAGTGTCAGTTCAGAAAAGTTATTTAAAATCGTGGAGAGTAATGCTACCTCCAATTGGGAATTGCAAAAGCAATTGGACTCTCAAGCAGATAACACCAATCATTGGGAACAGAAAGCAGTGGAAGAGAAAAAAAATTGTGAAAAAATGGTAGAAGATCTAAAGAAGGCCAATAATACAATTCAAACTTTAACAAATACTAATAATAATTTAGTGAAGATTGCAAAAGAACGTATTTTGGGCCAAATATTGGTGATGTGTGATAGCTTGTATGAGTGGTTTGAAATGCTTCAAAGTATGAGATTATGTTATTTGAAGCTCCATAAGAACATTGAACAAAACATGGATGTTGTCAAGAAAGAAAAGAAAGAAAAATATATTATGCAACAACTCTACAGTAAGAGTGATAGTAATCTATCAAACAAGGGAATTAGCAACCGCCTTGATGCCTCAGTAAAGGTATCAAGTATCATTCAAAATGTGAGAAGCTATGGGAAGCATAGGAATTGGATGACAAAGCTCAGCAGAAGATCACAAAGATGGAACAAAGGAACGCGAATATGGAAAGCCTTGGTTTGCCTAAGGGATTTGACCCAAATAACTTCATTGGAAGAGAAAATTACAAAATAATGTTGCATGAAAAAATAAATACCGATTTAAGCTTTCTTCCTATAGACATATCTCCTGATACATTCATGGATTTCATCAAACTAGTGAGAACTTTGAATGGAGTTTTAGAAGCAACAGTGCTGTCAAGTCACACTTCCAAATATGAATTGCTAACGAAGTTGCAGGAGTGTGACTATACTATGAACCAAATTGTTCTGCCATTAGAGGATGTTTGGACTGACCTACAAAGATTGCTCTAAATTTTGAACTACTGTAAATTGTAATATATTGCAAATGAATACAAAACAAATTGTGCTTATCTATTTTTCATGTTTTCCAATTCAATGTATGTTGAGTTACTCTATTTTATTCAGTTATTCTTAGTTGATTTACTCTGTTATATGCTATTGGAATACAAAATTTCATTCAGGAATTTCAAATTCAAATATGAATGATCATTGATGATACGATACAAAGTTACAAACTACACTCTATAGTAATAATACTCTTTTTTTTCTTAAATTTTAATGATGAAACATAATACATTATTGCTTTTCTAAAATGAACATTGAATGATAGGATATAGTAGTTAATAAGTTCAAAAAAAACCTATTGATTGCTACTGCTAATTTAGCAGAAATTTCCTAAATTTGCCAATTCATCTATGTGTCGTCATCATCATCCAATTCTAGTATTCCAGTTTCTTCATTGTTCTCTTCATTTTCATTTGTCTTCTTCACTCTAAGTCTGACCTCCGCTTCTATGACTCCCATTGCCACTTGTACTTGTCCCACTCAGAGTTGCTGTCAGAGATTGGTTAATGGTGTTGCCCAACCCTCTTCTTTTGCATCTTTTCTTCTAGATTTCCATTGCTTTTTGATAAGGAAAAGTATTGACATCATACCTAGATGTGTAGACCCTTAAGCATGTTTCCAAATTCTTGTCTAGTTTGTTTCTTATCTTTGATTTTAGGAAGCCCAAAGCACTGAAAACTCTCTCATCCTCCACTGAACCCAATATCATGGTCTGACATAGATCAACAAGCTTGAAGAACTCTAAAATTTCTTCACGCAACATTGTGCTATGTTTTAGTTCTATCCAAAGCCTTGTTACCGGGCCCTCTTCATGTGGGTTATGCATTAATTGATATTGATGCCTCATAGTCTTTGCAAAAGTGCCTGATTTCTATCTAAGAAGACCCTCATCTAAAATTCCATTGATAGTCACTCCATTGAATTCTACAGATTTGCAAAAATCCTTTATCAAAGTCATCAGCCTATTACGATAATCTTCCTTAGAGTTTAAGGTCCAATATTGAGGAAACAAAATTGCCATGGCCTCAAGTAGTTGTTCATATGCGAATCAAGATCTTATTTTAGAGGAAAATTTATAGGCTACGTCTCTTGCATTACTTGCTATAGACTTGACGATCTTGGTAAAATCTTCCCTTGTAACTCTTGTAGCTCGCTTCTTTGGGGCACTGTAGTACATTGGTATCTGAAATCCCCTTACACAAACACATAAATCCCCATTTTCAATGATCTTTAAATAATTATTAGGATTGTCCAAATCTGTTAGTTTCTGCCAGTGATTAAATCTTTCATTGGATAAATTTAGGTCATTTCGATAGAGACTATCCAGGGCTTGGCATGACATTTTATGCAAGTAAGCATATTCTGCAATATGCATGGCTCTTTTCTAGGCTCTTTTCATAATGAACGTCATTTCTTCTAGCATGGGAAGAAGAGATGCTAAAGTCAAAAGTGTCTCTATATTGCTTAACCTCCGAAGTAGGTCACCACATCTCTGATTTTCTATCCTGATTTTCGTACATTAGTCCAATCAAAGATTGATATTCGGAAAAAACTCGATGCATTGGTCCATCCAAAGAGATCCATCTGGTATCAACATCTTTAAGAAGCTTGTTTCCATTGGTAATTCCATCAACAAAGTGCTAAAATTCCCTAAAATGTTTGGGACTTCGACAAAAATATGAGTACAACTCTCGTACTAAATCTTCAACCTTGTTTACTAAAGGGAACTTCTTCACAACTCTAAAAGCAAGATTCATCTTGTGGGCCATACAGTGAATGCCAACAACATATGGTGAACAATAAGCCTGCATCTTTGTGCAAAGACCATTCCTTTGACCTTGTATTACTGAAGCTCCATCCGCTCCAACACAGATCAACTTCTTCGCTATTGTCAATTCATCCATACCTCCATATTCAATTAAATGGCTCTTTACTAATTGAAATAAAATTTCCGATGTCGCATTATCCCTCAATTTTGCAACAGTTAGTAGATGTGGTTGGTAGACATTATTCTGTATAGTATAAACATGCATGCATACCCATGACATATTATCTATTGCCGTAACTTCGTCTAAGGACAATGCAATAAAGGTTGACTCTTTTATTTTTCTCTGTACATCCTCTATTTCGACCTGGGCAATACAACTTGCCAATTCCCATCCACTGTTTATTGACCAATGAGTGACAGGATAGTTAGGAACTTTCAGAAAGTGTAACAAACCACTTATTTCTGGATAGTCTGTCATTGGACACCCTCTGCTCAAAATATGGAAAACATTACTTAATTGAACAACTTTTCCGCATTTTTCTACTTCACTTGCTTTTGCAAAAATAACATTAATAGAACCTTGAATTTCACCAGGCTTCGTCTTAAATTTTTGAAACAAATAATATTTCTCAGCATTCCTTTTATGTTGACATTGCTCCTTTGTTTTATGTCTTACTACTTTTATTTCCTTTCCATCAACAGTTGAGGTTTCGTAAACCTTACCAACATGTTTCTCTATGGTGTCTAGTTTAAGCTACAACCTCTTTTCCTTTTTATACTTCCAACTACAAATCGTACATCTGCATTCTACTGGCGGCTCACCTACAATTGGATTGTCCACAGGTTCAATGAATGGATACTTTGCTGCCCAATCAAATTTAAATCTCCTCGACATCTCCCATTGACGATTAGTTTTTTCTTTTGATTTTCCTCTCCCTTTAGTGCTACTATTAATTGAACCATCATCATCACCGAAGTCGATCGATTCATCCTGGTGTAACTGGTTATTTACTTGAAATTCTTCTTCAAGGTCATCTTCATCAGAGATATCAGGTTTTGCAACTTCATCACCATATTTATTAGGCTCCCCAATTTGTTCATTAGACTCTTGTGTAGGTTGAGAACCTTGAAATTGTACAGGTTCCTCTGATGTACCTTCCTCACTTTGACCAACACTATTGCGTCTGCCCACGCCAAAGTATAAAGATATATTTCTGCATTTTGTTGGCCTCTCATGGACATCACCACCTTCAATAGTCCTCTTCCTGTTTAACTTTCATTGTGACATCTCCAACAAATTAAGGCTGTAATAAAATTTTACTTGAATAAGATACTACGGATTGGTAGTCGTTCGCTACCAATCGCAATTGTGAGCTCAGAATCAACTAAATCTCTTGAAGTCTCCTTCTCTCCGGCATGTTTCAATAATGAAACTCATATCTCTTAAATAGACAACTACAAGTAAACCATTTTCATATCAGCCATCAGATTTTGCCTCATTATCTCCATCAACCATTTTGGCGAAGGGGCCGACAGTTGCTTATGATAACAACTAATATTTGGTGAACCCTGCATAATTTCAAATAATTGACTGGGTGAATAGGGTGGGAATGTGGGACACGATTATGTATGATGCATGGCGAATTGGGTCCTAGTGCAAATAAAAATTTCACTTGGGACAATGGGCCTTTGGCGGATGTTGATCCTCAATAAATATGCCAAATTTAATCCATGGTGAATAAGAGTAAAATAGTAAATAGAAATATGGGTGAAGAACTCGACTACCTAACTGAAATTACATAAAAATAGTGGCGAACAATCCGACCACTATATGAGCATTTTATAAAATTCGGGCTAACTGGTCAACCAGTATATGAGCATTTTATTCGCCAATTTCCTTTTGTGGATTGGCACATATTCGCCAATTGGTGAATAATCACCACTAAAAAAATCCTTGATCAAAATCCACCATGACCTGCGCCTTGGATGCGTGGCCCAGATCAATCTCAGTTACATTATATTCCTCTAGAGAAAATTGATCCTTTGCCTTATCCATTGCCGATGTTGCAACTTGTAGGATCTTGGATCGAGATTCTCCTTGGATAATCTTCGTGAACTTCTTTGCCTTTCCCTTCTCGTCTGATTGGTTGACTCGGTCTAATATTTATTGTAACTCTACGGCTGGGTCTACCTCCTTCTCTTGACTTCTTTGCATCCTCTGTTTTAGCCATTCTAGATATCTATATTCTGATCTCTTTGCACTGCCAACTACTCTTGTCCTTGGACTTCTCTAATAAAAATCTCTTCCTCAGCTCTAGGACTATATGCCGATTTCTTAGGGGCTACAAATTCTACTGTAGGAAACCCTTCCTCTACTGCAGGGACTTCTGCCTCCATTTCAAGAACTTCATCCTCCATTATCTCTCTTTCTAGAAGCGCACCAAGACTTTCTTTGGTGGTGATATCCCATTCTTCACTTCTTCTTTATGGAAACCCTTCATTATCATTGATGCTCAATCTATCTTGTACTGATTTAGTCATGCGTTCTTGTTGTGTTATCTTTCTACCTATATTTTCTTCATGCCTGATGAAAGTTCCTACTTCTTGCACACTCGGACTTTGGCTAGGTGAGGAAGGCACATTTTTAGAATTTTGCCTCTTCTATTGTGGTTCTTCAATATGAAGGTCCAACTTCCTCTATGCGTGTGTTTCCTGAGCAACACCTTTATCTGTTCCATGTTTTGCACTACATGATGGAATTTCACCTTCCTCTGTTGCTTTTCCTTGCGACTGCCTTGGTCTCTCATCCCTTAGCGTTTGATGACCCATCAACTGGTATGTCCATTGTTCCTTTAGTGCGGTCACTTGGCTCAATTGCCTCCCAATCCAATACTTAGTGAAATCCAGGACCGACCTAGACAACATATCGAGGTCTAGAATTTCATTCTTTGACCAATCATAGGCACCAATTTCTTCTCTTGGGATAATATCCTTTTTGGATCACTTTCAACTCTTTCTCCATCTGATTAGGAATATGAAAGAGTTTGCATGCCCTAATCAGGTTTAGTGGTAATTTGGAATGCATCATTTTCTTCACTTTGTCCTCATCTGCAACATTTGCCCAAAAATCCTCAAGGTGCACCCTATGCTGATATCTAGTTCCTGCCACTGATCGTATTTAGTTCTAAGGGTTAAAGTCTAGCCTAAGTATACAATGAAAGACATAAGGACAATAACTCATCATGAGATCTCTTAATTGCCTTTAGGCATGGGCACATTTCAGCTTCGTCCTTGCCTACGGGGATCAGAAAATCTACTCCTAACTTCTTTC
Source organism: Chamaecyparis obtusa (assembly GCA_027943335.1). Taxonomy (NCBI): domain Eukaryota; kingdom Viridiplantae; phylum Streptophyta; class Pinopsida; order Cupressales; family Cupressaceae; genus Chamaecyparis; species Chamaecyparis obtusa. Next base: position 233,653 of record BSBK01009784.1, read on the forward strand.
CTTTCTAAATCTTGTCATAAATAGTCAGCTGTCAGGTGATCTCTAACATGATCATCTTGTCTGTCAGATATCTATGCAGCTTGTACGATTCTATTGATAACCCATGCAGCCTGATGTAAGAGAAAGAGGGGAACTAAATAAACCAAGCTCCATATTCTTCCACTAACTTCATGGCTTCAATTGACAGTCTCACATGCAACCTCTTTTTTAGAGTTCATACAATATGCATTGCAAATGCGTCGTTGACCCGGACATAATCATCAATTGTATGAAGATGCAACTGAGGATAGCAATCATACACTTTCATTCGCTAAATACCGCTTCTGATTTCTCCCTTGCATCTTAGTCCTTCATATCTCGTTGTCCATGCCCGCATGTAAATAACATATGAACTCATGTAAAATTTCTTTATCGTTTCTAGGTTCTTTAGTTGCTCATTCAGGTTGTCGCCAATCAACCCTACCCAATCTATATGATTATGTTCTTTCACAACCTGTTCAACAAAATACCACATCCATTTTTTGAATAGATAGGACTGAGGTTGGCCAAATATCTTACTCAACATCATTATCATATCATTGTATTCTTGGTGAAAATCCAGCTATATAACCAAATCCTTGGGAAACTTGAAAAAATGAGACTTATTCTTGCGTAGCCACTTATTGTTTATAATCTCTTCACATTACTGAATTCCTACAGTGAAGACCCTTTCTGCTTGCTCCTTTGTTTTCATCACCAACCTCCCGGAGGAAGGGATTTTGAAGGCCTTTGAAATAGCTGGTGGAGAAAGGTCTACAAGTATGTTTCCATTGGAATCTATTTTCTGTCCCTTGCATGGTAGTGTCTTGCACATTCTTGGATGAATTCGGGATGTTGAAAAGTAGGAGGGAATCCAACTGTAGCTACCATACCTCTATTCATGATCCAATTGGCTAAGTGCGTCAGATGATGGTCTTTATATCTGAACATCCTCTTGTGGAATTTATTCAAGTCTAGGCATTCGAGGTTGGTGTCACAAATTTCTAACCACTTTGTCACGATCTTGGATTCACTAGTGCATTTGACCACAAATTTTGACCAAAATTTTTGACCAAAGTGCAAAATGGTTTTACTTGGTCGCATTATAAAGGATAAATTTTGTTTTTTTTTACTTTTATGCCCGTGTTGGTCAAAATTTTGACCAACTGTGGGTTGGTCAAAATTTCGACCAACACGGGCATAAAAGTTAAAAAAAAAGAAAATGCATCTCCATTTCATTTTATGTTGTGCGCACGCGAAGATCATATACGAACGGAGTGAAGCTGGGAGGGAAGATTGCAATTTACTACCTTTCTACCACTGCTCTTCACTATCAACAATTCCGAGTATGTTCTCTGCTTTTTGTTTTCCTGTGAATTGTAATGACAGTGATCTCCACATTGTGAAACATTAGCAGTTCATGTTGCCACTGGTGTTTCATTTTGCTTTGTCAACTAGATAACAGTAACCTTTGGTGTTTCATTTTGCTTTGTGAAAAATTAGCAGTTCGTGTTGCCACTGGTGATGGCCCTTCTAACCTTATGGCCCTTCTAGCCTTTTCTTTAGCCATCCTTAGGCTTCACCAGGAGATTATCGATGATGCTAGCCGAAGGTTCTATAAATTGCGCTAGAACTATATAGTTCTAGCACGATTTATAGAACCTTCGGCTAGCATTGAATGAACCAAATGGGTGGGTGAATCAGTAATTTATAGAACACTGTTCAAAACATTGAATGAATCAAATGGTTTATGCAGATTATGGGAAAACGTTGTGATCACAGTGAAGAGGAGTGGTAGAAAGGTAGTGTTAATGGTGGCTCGGTATAACAGTGGGTGAACCGACCACATAAGTCATATATTTTATGCTGGGAAACATTCTAATATGTTGAGTTGATGGTGTTCCAATGACCAATTTGACACAGAAGTGTCGATGAGGACACAAAGATTGATAAAGCCCTAAGTTTCAAGGGTTTGGGGTCCCAATTTGGGGGTTTGGTATCTGCAGAGCACTGGAGTCTAATTGCTTCGGGATTTGGGAAATTTAGGACATAAATAGGCACTATCTAGGAGTTGAGGTTTATAAGAGGTAATTAGTTTGCACTTCCTTTGTTATTTGAGCATTTTCATGTGTTAAAAATAGGGTATCAGTCATACTTACCAGTGTTTGTCCAAAATAACAATATAGAAGCTTTTGGTATGTTGTAGAGTCTTGTAAAAGGTAACTATAAATGTGGTTATCTCATTAAGTTCTTTGAGAAAAGAAAGAGTTATTTTCATTACAAATTTGTAGCATGGCCAATAGGCAGGGTATTGGGCTTTGGGGTCCAATTTGTGAAAACTTTGTGAAGGGGGATCATAGGTTGTGTTGGGATATTGTAACCAAGCAAAGTGAAGACAATAAAATCAATTCCATATTTTAGGGACCCTTTGAGATTGCCTTGAGAAGTCAGGCTCTTGAGCATTATAGGTTTGGGTAGGCTACAGTGCCTATACCTCTGAAATTTCTAAAACTTATTGTGAATTGCAGTCATAGACTCCCTAGATCATCATGGAATTCTGTAATTCAGATAGTTCATTGCCTTGTCTATGTTATTTCTTTCTATCATTTGTAATTAGGATTGCCTCATCTTTTATTGGTGAAAACTTATCAAATAGTTATATTCCTTGTATATTCTATTGCTTTCTATTAATGCTTCAATATATATTTTCCTAGAAACCTTATCTTTTTCAAAAGAACCCATTTTACGCTTTTGTAGACATGCATGAAAAATGTGGTAATAAAGACAGGCAGTGAACTGTTTGAAAAATTACCTCAATGAAATGTGGTCTCATGTTTCTTAATTTGTCCCGAGAGCATTTCAGAAAGATACTACTCATAGTTCATAGAATTAACTTATCTCGAAGAGAAATATCAATACTAGAAGTATACCTATTTTTTTTTAATCAATATAATTTCATGAATTAATGACTATGAATGAAATTCATGAACTTTATAAAGTACTTATCTCTTTATGTTAATTCTAATGGAGACACTTTATATTTCCTCGAAATCTCTCCAAAGATGCACTCGAGTCTAAACTATTAGTTGCTCCAAAGAATGATGTCAAATTGTACCATAAAAGCCAAGAACATTCATGAACATCTCTCCAGTCCACTAGAAGAAATTACCTCCACATTGAAGAACCAAATCACAATCTACATAGACTCTTTCTCTTTGAGAGATGTCTCAGTTTTTCTCTATAAATCTTGGATGCTACAATCACTTTCACAAATTCCTTGAAAAATTTTCTAATGCATTGTTCAGTTAAGAAGAATGAGCCTTGAGAATATCGGTAGCCTCTGCATGAACTAATGCTTTATTTCCACCAAAGAACACTAAGGGGATTTTTAACAAAGGTTATAGTTGTATGTGCCTTTCTCAATATGTACAAAAATGAAGAGAAAAACCAAGCACGTGAGCTGCTTCACACATAGTTATGGGTTTTTCTATGATTGACATCTTCTTCAAATGGAACCTTCTCCCCTTTATAACATCCAATACGAAGGAGAAGTTACTCCTCTTCCTCATGTCTATTAAGAGTCACAACCCTTCACAATTACCACTTTTTGAAACAACACAACCCTTCATAATTTTCATTTTTTGAGAAGGTCACAAGCTTTCTTCTTTTTATTTCTTTCTTCTTTCATTAATCCTCTCTTGATTTATATCCTCCATTCCCTCTTCTCCTTAAATATGAATCCCTCTCTGAATTAAGTACTGTGTCATATTCTTATTGCCTGATAATTCAAACTAAATCTCCTTTTTCCGCTATTACCCTATTTACACATCTGATTTCATCTCAAATATTATAATTCTTATTTTATCTGCTTTTATTTCTACCATAATTGTGTTGTGGACCCGCTCTAACTTGAGAATGCATTTTCCCTTGTATTCCTCTTCCATTCAACACCTATTTGTGCTTGCATATTTTGAGGAGACACATCTCTTTGGAAAGATGCACCCATTTAAAGGGGTCATATCTCGTCATTGCTGTCTTGTTGATTAGATCTGCACTTCTCATTCTTGATAAAAAAATTGCCCCCTTTCAAATGAAGCTGCCTTCTCCCTTTTATAGCTCATAGTTTGAGGGAGTCACAACTTTTCCTCTCATGCCTTTTGACCATTCATTAACTTAATTTTAATTAAATTTATGTTAAATTTTATTTTTATTTTTATTTTTTGTATTTTAATTTTGTTATTATTATTATTTAATATTAAATCCTAGTTCAGAAAGGGGACATTACAATTAGTGAGACCATGTATCAAACATTTCGTTATCCTTAAATTATGTAGATAGTCTGAGTATTCTTACCAAGCGAAAACAAGTCTTCCCCAATCCAACTTGAAACAATTTTTGGAAGCTACATCATATTTTGTGAAATGTTCAATGCAGTCAATATGTTATAATGCTTCTTTCCTCCATGAATATGAACATAGGTGTTCCAGAAGTGATTTGTGAACCTCTGACACAAAAACTTTGAATTTAAAGGCCCCATAGGATTCTGGATCACCTAACTGAAATTTTTCCGTGTTTAGCAATTGTGGAGAGTATAGGATTTATCAATGTAATAGAGAATAATTATAATCTAACTTTATATTTACATATTTATCAATGTATATAGTAATATCAATTATTGATATTGATATGTATGTATATATATAATAAATTATTTCTCATAATAATCATATAGTCAATATTATTTATCTAATCGATGTTACAAACACCAACACTCCAATATTATTTACTTGCAAATATGGACCTCAAAAATATCAAAATATAATATGAGAATGGGAAAATTTGATTTGCTTGAATTTCGAAATCTTCACGTAGTTTGATTTGAACATAGATTTAATTTACTAAACTATTCAAAACTTTCATCAAATTCAAAATTTTTTGTGTTGTGAAATGTGCTAACTTTTTAGTTTGAGTTTTTTCCCTTCATTTTAATTAATCAATTTAACTTAATTATTCTTTAAGCAATGATAGAGGTAAAAATGGTGTGATTTCTAATAAAAGTTAGTCATAATTTAGATAATGTGTGGTTCTATTTATACAAATTTATACATTGGGTTTGTAAGTTTTTGAATAAACTGTAAACCCTTGTTTGCATAGTCATGGCCAATATAGAAAATTTTGTTTTGACCAAAACCCAAAAACTGACAGGATCTTCCTTCTCAAATGAGGAAAGCCTCAATTCATTGATTCCCTCAACTAATATAATTGTCTCTTTATCCGCTCCCTATAGTCCTAAAGAAATGAAAGCTATGAATTAAGCTTCTCAATTTAAGCTCTAGTTTCTGCATCCTTATCCTTTGAAATATTATATATATTATTGCCAATTGTGTGATCTATGACTCAATGGAGTCAATCTCATCCTTTATGCTTTTTTGAAAAACTAGGTCATTTCAAGAAAAATTGATAGAACACATACTTAACTTCATTAGAACATTCCTTAAATAATTTCAAGTGATGCTAAAATATATCAATTGTGTGCATTTTCATACTGATTAAAGGCTTCTACCTTTCTCTTATCTTTTATCTTACTTAAGGCATCCCACTCTTCTTTATTCTCAATGAGAGAGGAATGATCCTTGAAGGAACCTATCGAAAGCTTCAATTTTTGTTTTAGAAGCAATGAGGAATCAATGTTTACCACTTAAATTCATCACTTGTCTTAGTAGTGTCTTGAACCTTCTTAGTATTTTCCTCTTCCTCTTTCTCATTAAGCACTATAGTTTTCTCTAAAGGAAGAATGTCCTATTCTTTGTTTCTAGTTGTGTTCCTTGAAGGAGGGACACCTATTTCACTTTGATCTTCTGCACCACTACTCTTTGGATGAGCAGTTTTCTTATCCTTCTTATCACTCTTCTTTGTTGTATCCCTCTCAATCATAGGAGCATCAAAGGAAAATATATATATGTCTTGTGTGGATGCATAAGGTATATCCTAAAAATTAATATCATCTATAAGTGCTTATTACATAGGAACAACTTCAACCTTCTTCATCTCCTCTACTATTTTAGTAGTCATCTTTTTAGTTTGTTTCTTTTTCCTCTCTTTCTCTTCTTTGTCCATTCCCATGATGGTATTCACCCATTTTTTGGGGCTGGAACTCTTATGCCTACATTTGAGACAATTGGACTCTTTCCTCATTTGAGAAGGAAGACCCAAAAAATGAGGACCCCCTCTTTTCACTTGGCAGTATTGTGAGGTTTTCAAACCATCACCCCCATTTCAAATGGGGACCCCCTCTTTTCGCTTTGGCAGTATGAGTAGTGGTCTTAGTTGGTACCAATTTTCAAGTCTCCAAGTTTGAGAGATGAGTTTGAGCAACTTTGCCTCATTTACGAGTCAAGAGCCGGACCTTGAAATGTGAAGAGGAGAGCAAGATCTAGTGTTTGAGACTTGAGAGGTAAAGAGAAAGTAGGATGCACCATCAATGGTGACGGTGCATGAAAGTTGTTATGAGAAACAAATCCAAATGACATTGATATGGGTGTGAATTCAAGTTTGAATTAGATTGTGAACAAGGTATGAAATTGAGGTGAGAATGAGTAAGATCCAAGTATGATAAATGGACAAGTATGAATGTCAACATTTAGTTCAGGAATGAATCCCACTGAAAATGGAGGCAAAGAGAGTTATCACGGACCTAATTTCAATGAGGAATGACCAAGCAGAGTTTAGCTTTGGATGAGCTATGCCAATAAAGTAACTCCCATTACAACCACTTTGTAGCTCATTCAATAATAAATAGAGGCCACATACATTTCTTTTTAAATAGTGGCTATTAAATATATCATGTTGGTAGACCTGATGTTAAAATACATTTTGTATACAGACATTTATTGCTTATGTTAATGATGTAATAAGACCCCATTAGTTATGCCAATAAAGCAACTCCCATTACAACCACTTTATAGCTCATTCAATAATAAATAGAGACCACATACCTTGAAGTGTGTGCCATCCAATTCTCTCAAACTTGATGAATCTGTTCTTTCAACATTTTTAGCAGAGCAAGGAATCCATAGGAAGTGTATGCTGATTTAGAGAGAGGAAACCCAAAGAAATAAAGTTGGTATCTAAAAGGGAAGAAATATGCTGTGGACCTGCCGTCTGAGGAACAATTGCAGCACCGATGAATTGTGGTAGAAGGCATAGGTAAAACGTGATTGGGTATGGATAAACAATACCAATAGTTTACTATCCAGATGAAGAATTATCTGATACATATAAAAAATAAATTGGATTATGGAAGCTCTGAAGATTACTTTATGGAGATTTAGAATTTAGCAAGCATTTTTCTAGCATCTCTTTTGTGCATTTTCATCATGAAGGTAACAATGCAAATAATGCCTTAGCTAACGTGAGGATTCTCCAAGACCATCTCTTTTTTCTTCAATGATGATGTGGAATCATGAACTTTGTTAGGAAGCATTCTACTGGATGATAAGTCACCTTGATTACTTTAAAGAGTATCAACTTGTCATTCCCAATGGTAGTTGTCTCTTAATCATTGGTTTGTTATATTTTGATGTGACCCTTTGTTCTATCCTTGGTGTATGTTGGTATTGAAGGCATTTGTATTGATGAGAGCTATTTATTTCAGTCGCTGCTATGTTCTCACACATGTCATTGCTTTATTTCTCGTGGTATTCTAGGTTTTGAGTTATCTTGCTTGTTTGATGCTTTAGTATGTTTCCTAGTGTCTACATTTTGGTTATGTATAAGGCAATTTAGTTATTCCCTTGTGTTCCATTTATGGGTACTAAGGGCTTCCCTTTGGTAACAAGAGACTTGTTCATGTTTATCTGTAGGTTGCAAACAAATCATCATTCTTCCACCAACGAGTCATTCCATTCAAGAAAGACCATGTCTGACGATATCAACACACAAAAAAATAGGGAGACAATTGCTAGACTATGGTCTAACTTAAAAAGAAAGGGTGATGGAAAATGTTATTGTCCTTGCAAACTTTGTAAGGGCTTAAAGACTCGAAGATATCTAATCAAAACAGCTGAGGAACATTGTAGGCAACATGGTCACATTAAAGGGGGAAACGAATTTCGTCCATTGGTATGTATTTTAATATTTTATAAAATACATAAGACATGATTTGATGATGACAACATGGTCATGGTTAATATAAGGTCATCATTTTCATATAGGTCAACATCCCTCAGTTTCATGTTATGGACCATGACAATCTGGAGAATGTGGATTTCCAAATGAGGGAACATGGAGGTGTGAATATAGAAGTAGAAGGTAATGATATCATGGAAGAAGACCACGATGATGAAGAAGATCAAGATGATCACGATGATCAAGATGATGATGATGTTGATGCAGAGCTTGATGTACCTATACTTGAGAAGGCACATGAGCCCCTATATGAAGGCTCCGAAACAACTCTTCTTGCCGCTGTATTGTTGTTGGTGAACTTGAAGGTTATAAATAGTTTATCCAACATAGCAATGACACGTATGTTAAGGTATGTCATATTTTTTTATTATTTTAGTCGTAATTTCTTTACAATTAATATTGGGTGAATCATGTAGCAATTAATATTCTTTAAATTAACAAATTATATTTTTGGTCATAGGTTGATAGGTGAGTGTTTGTTACCACCATCAAACATTCTACCTCGCTCATACCGAAAATTATCTGCCATTATGAAAGATATTGGAATGGAATATCAAACAATACATGCATGTCCGAATGATCATATTATATATTATAAACAACATGAATTTGTAACAGAATGCCCTATTTGTCATATTAGTAGATATCAATCAGATCGAATAACTAAAAAGGTGCCTCGCAAGGTTCTTTGACATATTCCCATTATTCCACGTTTGCAACGATTATTCAAGTGCAATAGCTTGGCACAATTTATGGATTACCATGCACGCAATAGAAGTCAGGATGACATTATGTGAATGTCTGCAGATGGCTCGACATTTAAGGAAATAGAAGAAAAATGGCCACACTTTAAAGAAGAACCTTGTAATCTCAAGCTTTCATTGGCAGTGGACAGTGTTAATCCGTTTGGAGAGATGAGATCTACTTACTCGGTGTGGCCTGTTTTTGTTATCAACAATAACATTCCTCCTTGGTTGTCCATAAAGAGGGAGCACATAATGTTGTCACTGATTGTTCCAAGTATTTTTTGATTTAATGGTCATCTAAATTAATTTATTATTAATAATCCATCAAAATGGTCATAATAATTATGTAATATTTTTGTTCATTCAACTAGGTAAGTACCAAGTTAAAGATATCAATGTATATATTGAGCCCCTTATCGATGAGTTGATGGTGTTATGGAATGGGGTCACTATGTATGACATCTCTAGACCAATAGGACAAAGACAATTTCAATTCCATGCAATGCTTGTATGGACAATACATGATGCCCCTGGGCTAACACATTTTTGTGGTATGTTCTCTTCTTAACGCCTCTTTTTTGGTATGTTATAGTGATAACACAAAGTTAACACATTTAATCCAATTATACATGATCTTGTAGGTCTTTAGACAAAGGGAAAATTTGCATGTCCAGTTTGTGGTCCAAAGATAAAATCTCGTCATTCAAAAAGTTTGAGAAAGCAGGTGTTCGATGAGAATAGACACTTTCTCCACAAAAATCATAAGTACCGAATTACTAAAAAATATCTTTTCAATGGGAAAGAAGAGACTACATCAAAGCCACAGAGAATGACACCTCGCCTATGGAAGTTGGCATACAATAAAATAAATCATCGAGGTAATGTCATTCCATTTGATGGGTTTTGTTTCAAATTTATATTTTGATATTGTGTTTTGTTTACTGATGATGTAATTGATGCTTGTGAAGGTTGTCAAGGCATCAATGACCAACTTCCAAAAGGACTAAAAAGTTATCCTACATAATTTAATAGGTTGCTGTACTACGAGCAACTTTCAATCGTGAATTTGTTTTGATCCTATGCATATTGGAAAGAATGTAACAAAGACATTATAGAAAATATTGGATGGAAGGTGTGACAAAGATCAAATTATCAAAATTTGTAGTGACATTGAAGAATCCAACCATGCAATGAAAAATTTTATTTGATCAAATACCAATGGAGACCAGATTGATACAAGTGCCCTTCCATGGTTATTGTCGGAGCAGCAGAGCAATGCTATAAAATAAATTATAAAAAAAATACGATTTCCCACAGGATTTGCTGCAAACATAAATGATCTCATATCAAAGAAAAGTGAATTTGGGCTAGGGATGAAAACACATGATTGACATATATTTATTAAGGTAATTCATATTGTTTTGTATTCACTATATATTTGTATATTGCATGTGGTTTTCATTGCATTCTTTTATAAAATATTGACAAGATCATTTTATAAATATTGCAGTACGTTCTACCTCTATCTCTCCCACACCACTTTGCCAACGGTGTCAAACAAGTTATATATGATCTTGAAAAATACATGAGGTGGTTGTCATCTAAAGAAATCAATAAAGAAGATATAAAATACTGGAAGAGAAAAATTTCTCTTCTTATGTGTGAAATGCAAAAGTGTCTACCTTCAACTTTTTTCAATGCACAAGAACATTACCTCATACATCAAGTTGAGGAGATTGAATTGTGTGGACCTATACCAACTAGGTCAATGTGGATGGTTGAGAGGCACTTAAAATTTTTGAAAGGCTTGGTTCGACAGAGAGCACATCCTGAGGGTTCTATGGTGGAGGGATATATGGTATACCAGACCATGGTGTACATTAGTGAATATCTTCCTAAGTTTGCAGCAAAGATCCATGTAGATCGTATTTGGGATCCCAACTCCATTAACAAATTTGAAGGGGAGTACTTGATGAGCAAAGGTAGATTGAGGAAAGTGAGGTAAATTTAAGATGTTATTGTAGTTAATTAATTCTTATAAATCTGGTTGAGAGTGGGATGCAATAAATCTAAGATGTTTTTGATACAGCTGGTCGAGAGTGGGATGTAATACATTTGTATATTGCAAACAATCTTGATTGGATGACGGTATGGATTGAACGATGTCAACAAAATGGTTGCTCATTAACATGGGAAGATGTTGCTTCATTGGTTAGAGAAGCTCATCGTAATGGAGATTCCAATGTTACTCCAATGGTAATTGATCTAGCACATGGTTTAAGAGGTGGACAGGTCCGTACAAATTTATTAATGATCATGACTCGTATGTTTCATATCAACTCATGATGCAAATAATTTACACACTTGAAAAATTGCAGGTCAAGCACCACAAAGCTATGTACTATCATGGCCATAAATTTCGCATAAAAAAGTTGGATGACACAAAGAAAACTTGTGATTCTGGGATAAGTGCAGTTTTTGAGGTCACCAATATATCATCTAAAAATGACATACATCCTCAACAATCTCAAAATCAATACTATGGCATCTTAGATGACATAATTGAGTGCAACTTTAACTCTTTCAAAGTAGTTCTATTTGTCATCAAATGGTACAGGCTACAACTGAATCAACATGATAATATATTTACAATGATTAATACAAGGTCATTTGAGCCAGTTGGAGATGAGCCTTATGTTCTTCCAAGCCAGTGTGAGAAGTGTTTTACTCAGAGGTTCCACATAAACAGGATTGGTCATTTGTTGTTAGACATGATCCAAGAGGAAGGCCGATAAAGTATAATGTTATGGAAGAAGAAGATACCGAGGATGATGAAGAAGCAGATGATGATGATGATGATGATGATGGTGGTGATGGTGATGGTGATGGTGATGATGACGAGGATGATGATGATGGTGATGACGATGGTGATGGTGATCATGGCAATGATGATGATGGTGATGCTGTTGATGGAGATGATGATGGTGATGATGGTGATGATGGCGATGATGATGATGATGATGATGATGATGATGATGATGATCAAGGACATAATTGAAATGGTTACATATTTATTGTGTTCAATTCTAATGATTACGACATATGTGATTTATAATTACCAATTTTTTGTTTATGATGCTCAATTAATTGCTGTTGATACATGTATATTTGTGTTTGATTATCACCCTTTTTGCAAACAGGCAATTGACTACAAACATTGTCACCCCGACCTTCTGTTGACGATCTTGCATTCCATACATAAGGTAAATTTGTTCATGTTTACGATGTTGCATATTGTTCATGTTATCTTCTAAGTTATTTGTAGCATGCGTATCATGTAATATTTAGCTAACTTAAGATAAATGATTAACATATGCAGGAAATTTGACCCCTTTGGCGTGGATCATGCACAGTGACATGGATCGGCAGGTATAAGTCAATAAATAGACATAATTTTCTTATATTCTTCTTGTTTATCACTTAGCACGTATGTTATAAATAGACATATTATATAATCATATAATGTATATATAGACAAAGAAGAACTGTATGTATGGGTCACGACTTGATTATTCTATATATATTGACGTGGAAATATCTCATTTGATGGATTGCAGCACCCACCAAATAGGTACTTGTCAGATCTATCTACATCGAATGAGGGAATGCTAGATGAAAGTTCTTCATGTAGTACAGCTAAAATAGGGAGATCAACTAGAGGTCAAAAGATTAGAAAAAAATTTGATAAACGCATGGAATATTTCCTTGCTAATGGGGGGTCATGTTCTTATGATGATGAGACCAAAGACGACATCAAGGTGCCCTTTTGGTACACACACATTGAGAAAGAATGGGTACCCAATGAGCTACCTCCAATTAATACTGATTTTTGTGTTAATGAGAGGATATATCGCATTGCTCCATCCTCATTACATGGTTTGGGCCTATTTTCCATAGATGGGATAAATGTATATTACAATAGAGTTGTTGAATTGTTCAAGTATGTCGGTCCGTGTTACAATTACAATGATTGGATGCAGATTGTTCAATATAAAAAAAGTATGCGTAGGTATGCACTATCAGCTAATTATATACAAAGCAAAGAAAATGATCAAAGTAAAAGATTTGCAATGTACATTGATGGGAGACCAAAAGCAATAGGTAATATTGCGGGTTTTATAAATAGTACGTGACCTTCGTCAACTAATAAACAACCCAATTGCATATTTGAGGCGCGTGAGGGGAATCAAGTTTTTGTATGTGCAATAAAATCAATAAGTGCAGGGGAAGAACTGCTAATAGATTATCATTTAAATCGCATAGATACAAACAAAGTTACTATCATGAGGGTGGTAAGTACTATATACCATTTTATTAATAAGTTTTTTTTTGCTAAGTCTATTGCTTTTAGTTCGCTAAAGTTTTTATATTTAATCTTTGTCACAGGACGATATGGATCCCACATATGATAGAGGCCACGAGGATGGTCCTCCGACCTGTTCTTCAGCAAAGGTAAACCTTATTAAAATTGTACAAATTAGATAGTTGAAAAATGTTATATTATTACGTTATTTTATTTATGGTTTTGGAGTTTTTATGATAGTTTTACTGATATTCCTATCATAATTTGATGTTCAAGATAAGGGAAAAGCACCCTCGACAGTAGAGGCAATAGCTACCCCCGAGGATGATGATCTTTTTGCAGATTCGCCTAATGTTATAATCATGTTGAAGAAAAAAATTAAACAAATCAATAAAGATATAATTAATATTTTGTATGAAACAAATCCAACTGAGGAGATGCTCATGAGGCTAACTGAATTGAAATCACTTGCACGTCGGTATCAAGTAAGCAGTAATGAATCTTTAGTTATAACAAAATTTCAATAAAGGTTAATATTTTATACTCTTTTATGTTGTGAAGTAAAATATATGTAATATGTGTTCTTGTTGCAGGATTTTATGGAATCTCTAGTACTTGGTCAAGGACAATGTGTAGATGAGGCCGGTACTAGTAGACCTTCGGCCGCCTCAGGTAAAATAATCCTTTAGTTGACAAGTTACAAGGAATTTTTTTTTTGGAACATTCAAAAACTTCTCAAGTTAACTCTTACTTTTATTATTTCAAAATGTCTTTGCTAACAATATATTGTTTAGGTCATCAATTGTAGGAGACTCCTCCTAGCCAGGTTGTCCATAGAAGATTGCCGAGTGTAATGTCGGCCACAAGGGCTATGCAAACATCAATGCCTTCAAGGGCTATGGCAACTGGTAAATCATTGTTTTACTATATTTGGGTTTGTGCTAATTATGATTTCATAATTTGTACTTTAATTTTGGGTGCATCACATAGTGGATTATTTTTTTGGAGCAGGAGATACCCCAGTGGCACCGCTTGGTACACCAGATACTGATCAATCTACATGTATTGGTGATAATTCACCACCATTTCCTAGATCTACCCATGTTACTAGCACAGGAGCTACGCAGATGTCATTATTGATTGACAATAATGAATCAATGCCTATAAAATGTCCTCAAATTTCAGGTACTTTAAATAATTATTTTTTATATTGTAATATGCATTTACCTATTCATAACAAGTTTTGGATTGATTATCCCATGACATTTTTTGTAGGAAATGATACGTTTTATAAGAAGCTTTATGACCTCACATTGCATATATTCAGGCCCACCATACGTACAAGGTGGAACATCATAAGCGAACTAAGTTTATCCCACTATTTTTTTTTCATATCATTAATTGGTATAGTATTTTTCCTTTCATTCTGGTCTTTTCTTTTAGTGGCTATATCTAACAATTTTGTGTTTTTCCTTAAAAGGTGGAATTTGCAAGAAAAAAGTTTAAAAGATCAGCTCGTCAAAGATTTACAGCATGAGTTTGGTAATAATATTTTTGATGAGAAGAAAATTTTAGAAAGAGCTTGCAAACATCTTAAGACCGTGAGGGACGCCTATAGAAAGAGTCTTGTCCAGAACCCAAAGTACGAGCGTCCTCCCTTTATTTCAGTGAGGGATTGGAATGAATTTATTTTAGATGCAAAGGAGAAAGCAGATGCTCAAAAAGAAGTTTCACCAACAAATGTGAGAAGGGATGCAATAGTATTAACTACTAGTGATAAGGTGTTTGGCATGGACTTTTGAGATGATAATCAAATTTTGAATGCAATCATCATTTTTCAATATAATATCTTGGTATGATGTTTTAGACATTTTCACCATTGAATGCAATGTGTTCAGCATTTCAAAGTTTCATTTGTTATTCCATATACATGTTTTTATAACCATTTTTTCAAACTTTTCATAGGTTGCAGGACACTTCAAAGGCAACAAAGGCCAGGCTGCAAAAGATTGGGCAACACAAACTTGGCGCTAGAGGATATTCAAAAATTAAAGCTCGCGTTGTAAGTAGCAGTAAATGAATTGCAGAGAAAAATTATTTATAAAATGTAAATAATTTTGTTTAATAAAAAAATGCAGGGCTCTAATTTTAATGTAGAGGCCACGGAAGAACACAAAAAAATTGCCTTCAAGGAAGGCTATCAAGCCGTGGCTGAACGCCTACGACAAGCTTCCGTTGGCCCAACCGAAGAGTCTCCTGCATCATGTGCACAGGTAAATATGCCAAAAAATATATTAGAAATTGAATACTTGAGCAACAATCAATTTGATAATAATGTCCATTACATTGCAATGCAGCCTCTTAATCGTAACACAGATCATACGCCGCATCATGAAGCCACTGATGTGCATCATACTGTCCAAGGAGGTGCTCATTTGCTATTTAAAACTAATTATGTAATTATTAATACAATTTAACATCTTAAATTGAACTTGGTGTAACATTTTTGTGTATATTTTAGAGGATACAGAATCAGGTCATGCTGAATGAGTGCCGGAGGATGTTCAGACTGATCACCATGTAGATCATGTGGCACATTTAGGTAAAGAAAATCTATGTTTTGTTCTTTTAAATTAATTTTTTGATTTATAGTTCTTTTACTTACATAAATACTTGTAATTCAATAATATAAAATAGTGTGAATTTAACTCATGAAGTAGTTATTGCAGCAAACCCCCCTTCAGCACAGCGGCCTCCTGTTCCTAAATAGATGAGGAGGAGACACACGTTGGGATTAGAATCAATAGAGGAGGGGAATGATGAAGACATTGATCTTCCTCTTAGAAATTATATGATTAAAAAAAATAGCAAGAAACCCAAAAAGAAATGATTGTAATTAACATTTATTGCTAATGAAAAAACATTGTCTTAATGGATGTAATTTTGTACTAGTAATGTTGATGAATGATGTGTGTCAATACGTGTTAATGAATTATTCGTGAATGTTGTGTGTTAATGAATTATGTGTTCATGAATTATTTATGAATGTTGTGTGTTAATGAATTTTATGTGTTAATGAATGTTATCATGTGATTATAACGATTGAATGTTATATTTCAAAAATGGATGATTGAATGAATGAATGTTATTAAATGTTAATGGGAAATTTAGAGTGATGTTAGGGAGGGGGGGGAGGGGCCAAATGAGCTTCCACCTTCACATGGTTGGCCTTGTTTAGTAGAGAATATTAAACTATTCTTGAAACCAAGTGAAGCTCAAACTTTAAAGACAAGCTTAGAGTTTTTGATGCAGAGCCTTCTAATATCCCCTTAAGGAACCCTGTTCAACTCAAGAATTCAACGTCTTGGAATCCACTCAAGGAACTAGAGTTCAACTCGAGGATCAATAAGAAGTCCCTAACTTTAGGATATCAACCAAACACTCCTCTGCAACAGGTTCACTACCTTGATTCATTTTAGACAACTTATCAATTCACTTTGTCCATGTTCCAATTTCCTTCTCCTTGGGAACACTCCTAATTCACCTTTCATGCAATCACCTCTTGATTTCTATCTTCAAGGATTCCCTTGATCCTTCTAAGGCTTCAAAAATCCTCAAATAGCCTAACTAAGGAGTTCCAACCCCTACCAAGCATTAACACTATCCCAATCTTCAAAACTGCCTTTTCTAGGACCGTCTAATTAGCCCTGTCCTGCCAGTAAATTGCACTTTTCTCTAAAATTCCTCAAACACCATGGTGACTTCTTCACCTTTCCAGATACCCTTTATGGATTTCTTCAAACCCTGCTAATACCAATCCTTCAACTTGTGACTGTTGCACATTTCTATGACTGTCCCTATCAACAATTAGGCCTAATTAGCCCTCCTCTTCCAAAGCAACTCCTATTTACACTTACTCTCAACCTTCCAACCTTTATACAGTCTCAAGGCATCTAATAAACATCAAAATTCCTCAATTAGTTTGACCTTCCAAGCTTTCCTAGATACTTTTTCATCAAACCCTCCCTTTAAGGGTTTCTATCCTAGGGCTTCCTAGAAAAGACCCTAAATCAACTCACAAAACCTTTCTAATGGCTCAAACACCTTCAAACAAACTCTCTCAATCATTTCCAACACTCATTTACCAATTCCACCCTCAACTTGTTCATATTCACCACGTGGTGCTTCCCAAATGCACCCTTCACTGCCTGTTCAACAGTCACCTACTGTTCCTTTCTCCTTTCATTGACACCTGCATCCAGATCATGATAAAAACATAATATTTACAGGCCTTAGTACCTCTCCCATAGGCGATTATTAGAACACAAACAATTACGGGTACTTTCCCCTTTTTAATCACAACAAAAGTTGACAATTCCGATTTACATGGAGATCCAATTAGAATCAACTCTAACATACTTCACAGATTAAAAGCCCGCTGTTTAAGCTTTACACAGCTTGTTGCCTATAGATTGTAATTTGCAGTATGTACTTCATTCTATATATGAATAAGCCAGCTAGTTTGTTAATTAATGGCCCAATTTCTTTGAGAATTTGCCAGCCTTTTCAGAAGTATTTTTGTTTAGGATGTCAAAGAGATATGAAGAAGAAGAAGAGAACTTCTGTGAATTGAAGTGTCAAGAGGGTGGTATTTATCTTTTGACATTTGGAGGGCATGACAAGCATGTGTAAGTTGCCTCACTTGCATTTTGAATTTTATAATTCTATCAAATTTATCCTGCTCATTTGGTTTCGCTTGTGCAGGTTTGGGCCTGGGGCAATCCAAAATATCAATGAAGCTTTGAATAAGGTATGAAAAGATATTCATAAATTCACAAGGTATGTGATTATTGTTGGGTCATTGTATTTCATTATATCAATGGTTCTAAGGATAATTTGGTAGGTTGAGGGGGACAAAGATGCAACAGTTCTTGTCACAACGAATGAGGTAATTTCCACCATTTTTACAGGTTGGGTTGGATCATGAGAATAGTTATATAATTTGATAAGTAGGAAATATTTTTTTACAGTAAGTTAAATTATGATATTATCATCAGAATTTAACTATGTAGTTTTATAATTAGTTTACTGACAAATGTTTCATGATTAGTAGTTCATAATAACCTTTCTTTTATGAGAATGAATGGAACACTTAGTACTCATTGCATCTAGATGATGGTCATAGAGGTGAAACGCTACTTCCCAGCAGGTCACTCATCCCAATATTATTCTAGTTCAAGTGCTCTTTACTACGAAGGTTCCTCCAACGTTAAGCCCACTTTGCTTGCAACCCCATTTGCAAAACATTCAGCAAGTTTTGTGCCTTGTGAACCATTCATTAAAAAGCCTCTTAAGCTCATCAATTGATAATTAAGAGATATTTTCCACAAGTTGTCAAATTGTGATATTGCAATCAGCATTCAACTGTGTAGCTTTATGGTTAGCTTATTGAAAAATATTTCATGAGTAGTGATTCACATGAATCCATCTCTCATGAGAATGAATGGAACACTTAGTGCTCATTTCATCTAGGTGATGCTCACAGAGGTGAAGTGATGCAGGGGCATCCATCATGCAACCAAGGAATTCCATGGTACCAGGTGAAGACAAGAAGGACAAGGCATCTAGCCATGTCAACTGGAATATTCTAAAGCCAATCATGGCATATTTTCATGGCCAAAGTACTTTAATGGTCAAAGGTCCTGATAAAGCCTATGGGCAAAATGATGTAACAAATGGCACATGAGCCATGAAAGGGTAGTAGGATGTAGTTTCATGTTTTAAGATATTCAATAAGGTCATTGGACCAATTATGAGTCATTAGCATAGGTCTAGATATTAGAAAAAGCATAAAAAGCATATCTTAGAATTTGAATTCAAACTCAAACGGTCACTAAGTAGTTCTAGAGGGAAACTTAAGATTTAGTATTTGTCTTGCTTAAATAAACATTCCAACTACCTTGTTTGGTTGGGCAGTCAGTTAGAGGTCTATTTAAGATGTCACAGCCTTAGGCAAGGAGGAGGCATGGTTTTGTATGAAGTACACAAAAAAATTGTACGGACAGGCAATGAATCAATGAGATTTTGAAGTTTTCTTGCTAATTTGAAGCCCTCTTTGATGTAGAAATCTTCCATAAATGTAGGTAAGGCATACTTAAGTTGTTTTGAGTTGAATTTGGTGAATTTAATAACACATTTCAAAACTTATTACTGCTGTCACACCAAACATACAGTTTTGCATTATTTTTTTCAAATGAATAAGTGAGGGTTCCATCCTATGAATGTATATTTGACCATGGGATGGACCCTGATGGTTCTAACATGTTTAACTAACCATGAAAATGCAAGGAAAGTGAAGATTTGCAGGATAGGGTGAAGCATATGCAAATTTGAGTGGTGTAGGGATTGATTTGGGTACCCAAATGATGCTAACAGTCACACAGCCGTACATCTAGCTTAAGGAGGTGTATTTTTTGTTGGAGAATATTTTAACACATGTTGAATACATGGTGAAACCTGAAGTTTGGGTCTTGGAAGTGCCAGATTGACCTAGTTCAATGATGCCCTAGGAAATGAGGGTTTTAATGCATGTAATTGGGGTTTTTGTACCAAAACACTTCATAGTCTGAAATTGATCAGTGATTTCTTTAATTGGGAATAAATAATGATGGTCCTATGAATTTCATGGAGTTTGGATGCATTCGGAGCATGGTTGCTTTGTAAACCCACCTAATTAGCCCTCTAAAAATAGTCTCAATCATGTTTTCTGGTAATATTTTCCATAGTAACAATATTTAAGTTTTGGATATGTTTTAGTACAATAAAAAGGGTATTCATAAATATAATTACCTTATCAAGTGTTTTGGAAAAAAATTGAGTTATTTGGGTTTTAGTGCTGTTGGAGGGCTACTAGCCTGTCAACTAGACCTAATAGTCAGTTTTGGGGATTTGATGATTGGAGTTGCATAAAAGGTTGAAACTGATTGATTCTTGTCTAAATCATCTAGTTTATACCATTTGTGTCCACCCTAGGCATTTGGAGGTAAGATTGAGTGTTTTGTGGGTATTTGACCTTTGGAGTACCTTAAAGGCTTGTGGGATCCTTGTAGAATTGAACAAGTTTTTTGTGAAACCACCACTTCTGCTAACCACTCTACATCATGAAGCACTAGGACTATTTTTTTAATTTTTGATGATTTTGGAATGCTAATGAAAACTATGAATGAATGTTGTCTAAGGTGCATGTAGTATACCCTAAGATAGATAAATGTAAACCTTCTAAGGAAATACCTAAATGATGTTGGGAACTATCTTGAATTCAATTTTGAGGAAAACAAAATTATAATTATGACAAGGTGTTTATGAATAAGACAAATTTAGACAAGAATGACAAGCATCCAAGAAAAGGTGGACATTGTATGCACCCTAAAATGGTCGTCTAGACTTTGGGCCCCATTTATTTGATTTATCAATCCTGAATCATTTTTATCAATAATCAATATTCTCAACATTATCAATTTCTTGATTAAATCTTAAATTCGATCATATATTGGATTTTTATCCTATGGGCTAACCATTTTTATCCTAAAGTCTTTATTTATTCAAAAAGAATATTTCCTCCCCTTTTAATAAATAAAAAGCCCCACCTTTTCATCTTATCCTAAGTTGCACAAATAAAGTACTATTCTTATTTTATAAAAAAGAGAAAATTACTTTTTGTCTCATATGGACATAAAGTCAACTCCTATTTTCTCATTGGAGGATACTTGTGCACATGAATTGCTCCTCTTTCAACCTCCACCACCGATTAAGACTTTTGCCTCTTAATCTTAATGGTCCATTCCTTTGCATTTCTTATAAAAGGAAAGCTCTTTCCTTCATTTGCATATATCATGTTTTTGAATGCTAATCTTATGCTGCAGGAATTCTTGAAGACTTTTGGAGCTTTTGAAAACCTTATTGTTCTTAGTCTTTCATTCTTGCATTTTAGCTTCATTTCATAGCTTAGTTTCTTTTATGTAATGGATTTAACTCACATAGCTTAATAGGAGGGATTTGTAACACTTGTTCTTTCCATTTCATAGTTTAGTTGCATTGCATTTTCATTTCCATAGACTAGTTTGCATTGCATTTTCATAGTGACTCTTGAGGAGATTGGCACTCTTGCCCTTGTCCTCATTTGAATCTCTCGTTGTGTGGTTGACTAGCAAGGTCACAAGCTTGTAGCTCTAGCTGAGAGCAAATACTTCATAGTCCCTTGCAACTCCATGCATAGAGAGCTATGGGCCGCTTTGTGAGGCCTCATTCTTGAGCAACCTTGCATGTAATGGTTCATAGAAGTGCACCATTTTAGTGTGTACATTTCTGACACCCACCGTGGGGCCGAGTAGATAGGCTTTTCCCTTTAGTTTCTTGCATTTTCATCATTTTTCAGATTATTTTTCAGAAATTTTGCAGGTTCTGGTTCTCTGTCTCAGAGTATCGTGCGATACTTCTTAGGTATATCGCGTGATATACCTTACTATACGCGTGCGACACTTCGCGCCAGAGAAGAATCGCACGGCAGTATTGAGGTATATCACCTGGTGTCGTGCAAAGTATCACCCGCCTATTGTGCAGTATATCCCGAACTGAGGTATATCGCGCGGGTATAGAAAACTATATCGTGCGATACTGGTGAAGTTCAGGGTATATCGCCTGATCTAATAGAGACCTACAGTTTGAGCTTTATCATCCGAATCTGATCATATTTAGTTTGCTGGTTTGCTTTACTGTATTTAGATAGGTCTAACCTGCATCTTTTAGCTTAGGTAAATCAGTTTCTTGCAATCATTTGTATTTGGATTTTGGATTTTGCTAACATTGTGAGCCTAACTAGTTGTGATTGTAGGTGCCTTTTTCTTGAGAAGCTTGCCAAAAATCACATGTCAAAGAGGGCTACTAACAGTTTTTGTAGGACTACCCAAAGAACATAAAAATAAAAATAAAAAATCTTTCTTGTTTATTTGCTTTCCTTTCAAGTGTGGCATTCACTAATTGTATTAGGAATTTTTAAAACCTTGTGAAAGAGATTTTGAGGTGGTAGGAGAAGTATGCTCTTCACCTTTAGGTGAATCAGAAAATCTTGACCCATCTTAAGGTTTTGGAAGCAAGGGAGTAATTGAATCTCTTTGCTTGGTGTGTTTGGGAGAGATTCTTGAGATAGGGGAGTATGCTCTTCACCCTTGTGGTGAACCAAAAACCTTGAACCTCAAGAGTTGATCCACTTTTTGTTTAGTTGTTAGAATCTTTTAGCGGGCCTGCTCTTGAGCAATCAAGAGGAACGAATCAAGTGGGGACAACCTTGTCATCATTTTCCTTGGTGGCAAGTGATTCCAACTCACTATAATCTCAAGGCTATCAAGGACACCAAAAACCTTGGTAGACATAACACTTATCTTCGTTTGATGTGAGTAGCTCATGGGATTGCGACCATGGGGAAAATATTGAACAAGAATGCTTAAGGTACTCTTGAGGCCGCGAGGTCCTAGTCCTTTATGAGGAGCAAGAGGGGTGTTGTGAACGAAAATCCTTATTAAGAACCATTAGATAGAAGCCACCTTGTTTAACTGCTTATCTTCTTAGTGCAAGGATTGATCCAAGTGGTTTACCCAAATCACCTTAAGATACTCACCATATGTGTCCCTTTGGTTGTGTCATTTGACACTTCCATGACAAAGCCAACATCTCTTGTGGGTAACCACTTGGTGTGAGGCGAGGGGGCATCAAGTTGTGGGCTAAGTTGGTAAGTATTGAGCCTTGACTTTTTAGGATAGACTTGCTTGAATGTCTTCGGTTGTGTGATGCCAGTATAAATGTTCTCACATACAAATGATCGGTAGCGTTCATAAGGTGCTTTTTCAATTCTGATATCACAAGTGTTTGCCTTGGCAAGGTTGCTTTTGCCCTTGTTTCAAGTGTTTTGAGACATGTTTGATCCTTCACTGTTTGCAAACCTGCCAAAATTTGGCTAATATTGTGACTGAAATCAAAAACATCAACCCTCAGACCGAAAATTTTGACCAAGTAGACCCAAAAATGCAAATTTTACATAGTTTTGGTCAAGAGTTAAGTAATTTTGCAACAGTATCGTGCCCTTTAGAGAAAAGTATTGCGCGATACTTCGCGGGTTCGAAAAGTATCGCCTGCTTTGAGAAGAAATATCGCGTGATAGTTCACCCTTGACGGACTATCGCTCGACTTGCCTGGAGTGTATCGCCCAACTCTTATAAGGTATATCACCTGGCATAAGGCGAAGTATCACGCGGTTATAGGTATATCGCCCTAGTAGCCTGGAGTATATCGCCTGGGTAATTTTTGCTGTGCTTGCAATTTGGTCAGTTTCAGTTGCTGTTAATCAGGTTAGGTCTTAGAGTAGGCTTCTTGCTCTAACGTTTGAGACCTATCTTGACTCTAAATTTTTGGTTTTAGTTCTCTGAGATAGCATCATCTGATTTACAAAATCACTTTGGAATAATTGTCAAATTAGAAAGTCATTCTTGGTGCCAAGGTTCATCTCTAAGATTGTTAGCTACATTCTTGGAAAATTTTAGTGCTCTTATTGTCCAAATCGCTTTCATTTAAATCTCAATTTCAATCATATTTTGGCCTAGTCCAACCTCCTAGTTCAAAAGTGCAAGGGTAGTCACCCTTTGATTTGAAGCACCTCTTTGACAGTGTTGGTAAAGCCCTTTTTTTATCTTCTCATTTCTCTTTGGACAATAGAGGACTTTGATTATCCTAGTTTGGCGCTGACACTTTGAGAGGTCACCTTATCATTGAGAGTATCTTTCTTTCATGTCAGTTACGACAAGGTACCAAGTCAATCAAGGGAAGCGACCCCCTGTTGCCTTTAGCCAGTTACCACCTGTCAAGACTCGTCGAAAGCATAAGGGAAAAGGACCCCTTTTTGATCAATCACCTAAGAGTGAATCTGAGGTTTGTTTTAATTCAGAATCTAATCCTAGTGAAGTGAGCACCTCTTTTGTACCACTTTCATCAAGTATGGACATGAGTTACACTTTCACCCGACAACAAAGAGAAGCCATGAATCAAACTCTTGAGGATATCTTCTAATGACATAGAAGAGAGTACGGTGGTTCTTCTCATGCTAGTTCACCCGGGTCACCTCCCAACAACATGAGGTATTTTGATGCTCACCAATGAGCCGAGAGATATCATAAGCAAGCTCACTCAGATTCAGGGTCACAACACGAGGACAGAACAACGAATCTAGTGATCACCACATAAACGCAACCAATGCAATAAGGCATTTGAGACCATCCTCCCCACTTAAAGACACCTCTTGATATGCAAATACAAGATTGAGAAGCATTGAGAGGGAGAAGCAAGCCTATTTAGATGAACAAGCTGCTAAAAAAGAAAAATTCAGACAACTAGAAGAAGAGGAACGTGCGTTGTTGGATATAAAGAAAAGAGTCACCCAAGAAGAAGAAGATAGACTCTATGCACAACAACTCCAAAGCCGATTCAACAGGAGGGGAACCAATAGTGGGACCAACTCACCCCCATCTACCCCTTTGCCAAGTCCTAGAAGAAGATCAAGGACACCCTCACGATCCCCAAGTCCTAGAGGAAGAAGGGTTTCAAGATATGATCATCATAGGAGATGATCACCTCATAGACATTCAAAGAAACCCTCCCAATGAGCACATCATGGCTCACAACATGGAAGTTATGCCAAATTTGATCATATAGATTTTATGACTATGCAACAAGAGCCATTCTTTCAAGCATATGTAGAATGATATGTGGAACAAAACAAGGATCAATTCCTAGAAAGCCTTATCAACAAAGGTGCTAAAGTTCCATATGATTTTGATGTCCACCAAAAGATTAAGAAACATAATCCTTCAACCAATGAGGTGATCATGCAAATGCAGAAGGACATAGAAAGGATGAGGGCTCCTAAGAGCACATTTAATTTGGACTCCATATGTCCCAACCCGATTGACAAGAGTGTGGTGTTGGTTGAGTTCCCTAAGAAAGTTGAGTTTCCAACCTATGACAAATATGATGGCGTTGGTGACCCTCATGACCATGTTCGATAGTTCTACATAATGAGCTTTTCTTTTCATCATGAAGACTCGTACTTGATGAGATTATTTCCAAGGAGTCTCAAAGGCCAAGCCATGGAGTGGTTCACCAACCTTACGCCTCCAGTAAAGTCATTTAAAGAACTCATCCAAAGATTTATTTAGCATTTTGCTTATAATCTATCAAGGTCGGTCACAATGCTTGATTTGTGTAAGCTTAAACAAAATCAAGGAGAATCTTTTGTCACTTTCCTACAAAGATGGAGACGTTTGTGCTCAAAATATCCCAGGATAATTTTTGAGGAGGAAAGAATAGACATCATTGTGAGTAACTTAGTGTCAGAATTAAGATATGAGGTAAGAAAGATACCATTTAATTCTTTCGATACCATGGTCGAAGTGGCATGTCGCATAGAGGATGTCTTAAAAGAACAAGGAATTTTGGCTAAATCAACTAATAACAATAGTGGCCAAAACAACAACAATCATGGTTATAAGGACAAAAAGAACTCCTATTGGAATAAGAATAAATAGGTGGTCAATGACGGAGTTGTTGACTCACCACAACCTAAGAATGAAGGAGTTCTTAATCTCTCCAATGCGGTACAAGCCATGAAGCTGCAAGCGTCCTCAGGACAACAAGAGAATAAATTCAAGTATCAAGGGAAACCCAAGAAGGAAAAGAGACAATTAACCAAACTTGGGGACTCCTATGCCGACATTTTCAAAAAACTAATTGCTCATAATTTGGCGCAACCTCAGGATCCTGCCAAGCACCGCATACCTGATCCTAAACCTCATTGGTGGGATGAGAAAGCCTTTTGTGTCTTCCACAATGGAATTGGACATGATATCAAAAATTGTTTTAGGCTTAAACATCTTGTCCAAGACCTCATTGAAAGTGGGTGATTACAAGTTGATGGTTTGACCACTAATGCGCATCATAAGGCTTTTAAGGAACCCTTGCCCAAATATGAAAAAGGGGAAAATTCTAACAACAAGCATGGTAAGGCTGCTATCAACTATACATACACAAATGCTGAAAATGTGATTAACATGCTTGAAGTGGCTGACGATAACATCAACATGATGAGAGGGAAAGATCCTTATGGATATGATGTGGACTCAACTCCTATGACTAATGAAAGACCCACTGTGGTGATAAGAGGTCCTCACTCACAAAGAATGCCCCAGTCCCTCAATGCTGTCACTAGGGGTCAGACTCAAGCTCCCATTATTATCAGAGGTCCTAGCACTAGCAAGTCTAAGCAACCCATGTCCAAGGGCGTTCCTCCTAAATCTTCAATTGGTCCTGATTCCAATTATAATCTTATTGACCAATTACAACGAACACCCGCGCAGATATCTATTTTTGAACTTTTAGAATTGTCCCCTAAGCATAAGTGTGTCCTTGAAGATGCTTTGTGAGCAGCCAGTGTCCCTAACAACTTAGATATTGATCAATTCCAGAATATGGTCAACCATTTGGCTAGCCCTCATTACCTCACCTTCTCAGAAGAAGACGACAAATCCATCAGTCACCCACATAACTTGGCCTTACACATCGAAGTCATGATTCAAAAAACCCGTGTCAGGTGTGTACTGATAGATGGGGGTGCGGGGCTCAATATTTGTACCATGAGTTTGTTGAAGGCTCTAGGATATTCCAAGAATGTCATTGACACAAGGAAAAAGATCACAATCAAGGCATATGATGAAGCAGAAAGAAGTTCTAAGGGGTTGGCCATTTTGCCTATTCACATTGGTCCAGTAGAAAAGGATATCTTATTTCAAATTGTTGATGTTGGACCTTTAGCCTACAACATTTTGCTAGGTAGGCCATGGATTCATGAAATGCAAGTAGTCCCATCAACATATCACCAGTGTGTTAAGTTTCCCCATAATGGTGTAGAAATTTGCATACCTAGAGATAGTGCTTTGTCAGTTAATAACATTTCTGCTGGATCACATGTACCTTTGAATAGGGAAGCTGACAGTCCTAGTAGTTCACTTGAACAATGCAAGTAGAAGTTTAAGACCATAGATCTTGGGATGGGAGATTATAAAATTGATTCTTTTACAAAAATGCCAATCTCTCCTAGGTCTTATGGGAGACCATCACCAAATATGAAACCTTCATCATCAACAATGACATTATTTGGAAAATTTGTTGAGTCTTCGGTTCCTATTCAAGAAGAGAAAGAGGAAGTTACCATAAGGGACTGGATCTATCACGAGGAAAAATACAAACACAATGAGAACTTTGCTCCTTCACCTAAAGCTTATGGGAGAGGGTATACATTGGTTAAGAATATGGGTTATCCAGGATAAGGTCCCCTTAGCCATAGGTTGGATGCTAAAGCTGAGCCTCTTGACCATGCCCTTTTTGGATGAAAGAATAAGTCCACAGTTGGCTTAGGTTTTGAAAATAATAAGAAGAAAGGTGTCCCTATCCCAGTTGCGACGGACAGTGACAGTGATTCAGACTATACACCTGATCTTTCTAATCAACAAGACATGTCTGATGATTGGGTGCCTTCAACAAATCTTCTTTGGGGAGATTCAAAAGATTTGATACTTGACAGTCCTACTATCCTAGCTACGACGGATAGTGACTATATGACTGCTAGATCGATAATGGACAGTGTTTCTATCTTAGCTGCGACGGATAGTACCAATGCTAGCCCTAGAGAAGGGGAAACCCTTCCTAACCTTGAGGCTTGTACATCACAAGGCCCAAATGATGATTCAGACATAGACTCCCATGAGTATGAATGGGACTCACTTTCAGATGCAACAGTTGATTTGGACATGGATGTTGTCCATGCTTATAGTACCCAACTCGATTCGGCTAACGAGCTTAGTGTAGGACTAGAGGATTGTACTCCTCAAATTGACTTAGTGGACGACGCTTCATTTGGTAGGATGAGTCCTAATTCGGGTATCTTTGGAGAAGACTTGATGAATCCCAATTGTATGGTCACCAGAGATAACACCTTTTACATAAATAATATTGAACCAGTCATTGACCTACCCCTTGTTCACTATGACCTAATTGACTGGTCTCAGTGCCATCAAGAGCCTATATTCCTCACTTTTCAGAATGATTACGAAATTGCCTACTATCTGAATGCTCTTGAACCCGTGGCTTCTTCCACCAGTGAACCAACAACAAGTATGACGGAGCCTGATATTAAGTACCTCAATCTAAAAATAAAAGAGAAAGAAAGAAAGAAAAATAGGTCTGATGGCGAAAACCACTTTGTGGCGGTATCATAACTAAAAATAGTAAAAAGAGATGACATATCTGAGGGTGAAAACCTCTTTGAGGTGCCTAAGGATGGGGTACTTAATAACTTGCCGAGTTATTTCTAGGATAGATCATCAGTATTGATTGAGCCAACAAAACCAGTTAATTTGAACACAGAAGAAACTCCTCAAATAGTTCATCTTGCTCAGTCTTTATCAGAAGAAGAGACCAAGGCATATATACAATTCTTACAAAAGAAGAAAATTAATTTTGCATGGACCTATTCAGACATGCCAGGGCTTGACACAAATCTTATAATGCATCACTTATCCATAGCTCCAAGAGTCAAACCAGTGAAACAGAGACTCAAAAAAATGCATCCACATGTAGCTCTCCTTGTCAAAGTGGAATTAGAAAAACTTTTGAGAGCTGGATTCATCAGAGCCGTCAATTATGCAGAATGGATCTCAAACATAGTACCAGTTTCCAAACATGATGGGTCCATTCTTGTATGCACAGATTTTAGAGATTTAAACAAAGCATGCCCAAAGGATGATTTTCCACTTCCAAACATTGACATGATAGTGAACATGACAGCGGGCTATGACATATACTCTCTAATGGATGGTTTCTCAGGATATAATCAAATTAAAATAGCTCCCGAAGACCAAGAGAAAATAGCGTTCACATGTGCATGGGGAACCTATTGCTGGAACTTTATGCCATTTGGGTTAAAGAATGCAGGAGCAACCTACCAAAGAGCTATGACCACTATCTTTCATGATATGATGCACAAAAACATGGAAGATTATGTGGATGATACCCTGGCAAAATCAAGAAAATGGGACACACACCTCGATGATCAGAAAGTAATTCTAGATCGCATGGAACAGTTTCAACTCAGATTGAATCCAAAGAAGTGTGCATTTGGTGTTACCTCAGGCAAACTTTTAGGATTTATAATATCAGCAAAAGGTATAGAGGTTGACCCTGAAAAGGTCCAAGCAATTTTAGACATGCCACCTCTGAGAAACATTAGTCAGATGAGAAGTCTTCAGGGACGACTCCAGTCAATTAGGAGGTTTATCTCACAGCTGGCAGATAGAGCACAACCCTTTAATAAGATGCTGCATAAAGGTGCTTCTTGTGTATGGAATGAGGATTGCCAAAAGATTCTTGATCAAATAAAATAGTATTTGGCTAATCCTCCAATTTTGATGCCTCCTATTCCAGGGAAGCCTTTGATTCTATACATTTCAGCAACAGAGTCTTCCTTGGGGGCATTGTTAGCTCAATTAGATGATACTAGGAAAGAACGGGCCATATACTATATCAGCCGTACTCTAGTCCCCTATGAGATCAATTAAAATAACATTGAGAAGTCTTGTCTTGTAGTGGTGTTTGCTTCTCAAAAGGTGTGACACTATATGCTTGCTCATACCATACATTTGGTTGCAAAAATTGATCCTCTTAAGTACTTGCTTAGTAAGGCTACCCTCACGGGTAGACTTTCTAAATGGATGATGGTCTTAACTGAATTTGACATAGATTACGTTGAAAGAAAGGCCATAAAAGGGCAAGCTATTGCTGACCAATTAGCTGATTTTTCAATTCAGGATAGTATGCCTGTTCAAGTGGAATTCCCAGATGAACACATCTTGTATACGACTACTCGCACTTGGAAAATGTTCTTTGATGGTTCCCGCATGCAAAATGGATTAGGTGCTGGAGTATTATTTGTTTCTCCACATGGGTACAATATTCCAAAGTCTTACAAACTTTTATTCCCATGTACGAATAATATTGCAGAATATGAAGCTTTAACCAATGGCTTGAGAATGGCTATAGAATGGAACATCACAGAGTTACATGTCTTTGAGGATTCCCAGTTAATCATCAACCAAGTCAATGAGGAGTATCAAACCAAGGATGATAAATTGATACCCTACAAAAAGATGGTTGACTCATTGAAACGTTACTTTACCTTTGTGACGTTTCAACAGATCCCTAGGACAAAGAACAAAGCTACAGATGCCATGGCCACATTAGCTTCACTTCTTCAGTTGGAGACACATGAATCAAGATTTGAATTCCTGGTGGAAGAGCTACACCATCCCATCTTTGACTCATCTGAAAGCCATGTCATTTGTACCATTGTCACACATGAGTCTTCCCGATATGGTGCTATCTATTCATATCTTCGTGATGACATCATCCCTGACACATTCAACCATTCTGAATGCCAAAACCTCATCCGTAACGCCTCTCACCACATCCTTATCTCTGGTGATTTATATAGGAGGGGTTTAGATGGGACGCTCCTTAGGTGCTTGGAAAAGGAGGAATCCAACCAAGCATTAGTTGACATCCATGAGGGCATTTGTGGTGGACATTCTAATGGTCTTGCCATGGCCCGAAGGTTGCTTAGGGTGGGATATTATTGGTCCATAATGCAAATAGATGAAGTAGCCTTTGCTAAGTCATGTGAAAAATGTCAGAAACATGGAAACCTGATTCATGCTCTAGGTAGGGAGCTGATCCCTTCTATTTTTCATTGGCCATTTCAACACTGGGCCTTTGATCTGGTTGGGAAGATTCATCCCAACTCATTAGGTGGACATAAGTTCATTATTACTGCCACTGACTACTTCACAAAATGGGTGGAAGTTGTGCCACTTTCTGTTGCTTCAGGGAAGACTATCTCTTTGTTCATCTTGAATCATATTATTTGTTGATTTGGAGTGCCTTCTGAGATTATCACTGATAACGGAGGTCAATTCAAGAATAAGGACCTAAAGCATTTATGCAAAAAGTTTAAAATCAAGCAACATTGGTCCTCCATCTATTTTCCACAGGGAAACGGACAGGCAGAAGCCTCTAATAAAACCATTCTTAAAATTCTTCATAGGACAGTGCACAAGAATAGTAGGGATTGACACTTACAAATCAATCCAGCACTATGGGCTTACAGAACAAGCATTCACACACCTACTGGAGCCATTCCTTTTTCTCTTACCTATGGCACTGAAGTGGTATTTCCTTTGAAAGTCGAGATACCATCACTTAGAGGCTCACTCAAAGGTTTGATTACAGATGAGGATTACCGCGCCATGAGGTTATAGGAACTAGAACTTCTAGATGAGAAGCGTAAGGCTTCCTTTGATCATATGAGAGTGTATCAGAAACATATGTCCAAGGCATTCAACAAGAAGGTTCGCCCTAGAGAATTTCAAATAGGTGATCTTGTTTTGTGAGAGAACCCTAAGAACCAACAGAACAGAGAACAAAAGGGAAAGTTTGAACCTAACTGGCTTGGACCATATGTCATCATAGCTACTTTTGGTACCAGTGCATATTTACTGTCAGATCCTGATGGAGAATAGCTCCTTGATCCCATCAACATTGTGCACCTCAAGAAGTTCTATCCTTGATGCCCATTTCTGTTTGGGGGCATCCTTTATACATATTTATTGATCCTGAAAAAATACCAAAAAAATTCATATATGATGCTGAAAAAATCCTAAAAAGCATATACAGTCCTAAAAAAATACAAAAAAATTAAAAGTTCAAAAATTCCAAAAAAATAGAAAAAGTGCCTTGGTGAAAACCTGGAAACAGGCGCCTTGGTAGCAAAAATCCAAAAAAAGAAAAAATTGCAATAAAATCCAAGTGGTGCAAACCTAGAAACAGGCGCTACTTGAGGCCTTTGCACTCCTATTTGTTAACATGCATCCTTGACACTGAACCTTTCTCCATCATACCTTGACCTTATTTGGCTTGGTCTGGAATTGGTCTTTGTCTTTATCTAGGGGGCATACCTGTTAGCATAGGTCTTTTAGGTGCATTTGTCTCTTGGGGCATTTCACAACAGGTGTTTTTCAACACCACCCTGAACAGTGTTTTTCAACACTACCCTTGCGTCAAGTGTTTCTTAACACTTATCAGATGTCTTACCCTATAGTTTAAGTTTGATGCGATATTTCTCATTAGCAGATGTGATAACCAGAGTCTGACTCTATGACCAACACACACACACTTAAACAATCAACTCATTGAGATATGTTGACTTTATTTTTCTTTGTGTGCTGTCTATGAGGATTTCTTTGATGAGTGGTCTCTCCCTGAGAAGTTTTTGATGATGCATAGCTAGAAGACTGAGGGTATGAGAACATGTTTTATTTCTTTATCTTCTTGTGGGTATATTTTGTTGATCCTAACTATCATGAGCATTTATGCTGGTCTTACTTGACATTATGGATTGACAAGGTATTATCCTTGACTATTTTTGTGAGTGCATGCTTCTATTTATCTTGACTTTCATGTGTCTTGATACAAGCATAATCTCGCCATATCAAAACTTAGGTGATCTCACTACATTAGTCATCTTGACCTCCATGTCTTTGATGCCTAGGTGAGATTTCCACATTTTCTTCTGATAAAGATCATATTCATATCCACATAGTTATGCTAGTGTGCATTGTATGATCTTACGACGTTACCTAACGCCCGATGATGATAATTAGATATCTATAAGCGTTGTGACCTTGCAAGTCAACCACTTTCATAGTAGCTTGCATTTCTAGGTTCATGTTAGTTTAGTTTCTGCACCTTGCATATGGAGAGAGCTCTCCTTTTTTCATCTTACGTGGACCTGTTGGTCAACTGTGCTCATTTTCTGATTCTTCTTGATCATATCTTTCATTTCTGATCTTTCATATCACATCATTTTCTATTCATTTTCGGACTTGAAATCGAAATCCAAGTCGCGTTTCAAAATTTTTTCCCCTTCTTCTGAGCAGTTGACTGACCTTTTGAGGCATAATTTGATTTTCGGTGGAATTTCTTCCTTCCATGTCTCTCAAATTTTCTAGTCTTTCATCCACTCTATTTCTAGTCTTCTATTTCTATTCTTCTACTTCCTCACTGGGGCATGTTTCATTGCCTAATGGTTATCCTGTTATCCTTTACCTTTAATTGTGATTTTATTATGATTTGATCATTTTTACCAATTTTTTGCTTCTCCTCTATCTGATTTTGATTTCGATTCCGAGGGGGCAGTATTTATGGGATTCTCATCCCCGATTCTTTGATTTTCCTGATTCAGACATCTTTTGTGAGCTTTTGCTCAAATTTGAGATTCTTATCTCTTACTTTGAATGTGATCCCGAATCGACCTCATGTTCAAAGGCCTTTTCCAGATATGATCCCGAATCAACTTCATATCTGAGTTATTTTGTGATCCCAAATTGATCTCACATTGCAACTTCATTCTTTGACTACATGTGTTCCCAAATCGATCACACATTAGTCAAAGAGGGGCAAATGTATGCACCATAAAATGGTCGCCTAGACTTTGGGCCCCATTTATTTGATTTATCAATCTTGAATCATTTTTATCAATAATCAATATTCTCAACATTATCAATTTCTTGATTAAATCTTAAATTCGATCATATATTAGATTTTTATCCTATGGGCTAACCATTTTTATCCTAAAGTCTTTATTTATTCAAAATGAATATTTCCTCCCCTTTTAATAAATAAAAAGCCCCACCTTTTCATCTTATCCTAAGTTGCACAAATAAAGTACTATTCTTATTTTATAAAAAAGAGAAAAGCACTTTTTGTCTCATATGGACATAAAGTCAACTCCTATTTTCTCATTGGAGGATACTTGTGCACATGGATTACTCCTCTTTCAACCTCCACCGCCGATTAAGACTTTTGCCTCTTAATCTTAATGGTCCATTCTTTTGCATTTCTTATAAAAGGAAAGCTCTCTCTTTCATTTGCATATATCATGTTTTTGACTACTAATCTTATGCTGCAGGAATTCTTGAAGACTTTTGGAGCTTTTGAAAACTTTATTGTTCTTAGTCTTTCATTCTTGCATTTTAGCTTCATTTCATAGCTTAGTTTCTTTTATGTAATGGATTTAACTCACATAGCTTAATAGGAGGGATTTGTAACACTTGTTCTTTCCATTTCATAGTTTAGTTGCATTGCATTTTCATTTCCATAGACTAGTTTGCATTGCATTTTCATAGTGATTCTTAAGGAGATTGGCACTCTTGCCCTTGTCCTCATTTGAATCTCTCGTTGTGTGGTTGACTAGCAAGGTCACAAGCTTGTAGCTCTAGCTGAGAGCAAATACTTCATAGTCCCTTGCAACTCCATGCATAGAGAGCTATGGGCCGCTTTGTGAGGCCTCATTCTTGAGCAACCTTACATGTAATGGTTCATAGAAGTGCACCATTTTAGTGTGTACAGACATGAAAAGAAGATAACTATATTTAAAGGAAGTCAAGATAATGTGCAAAGCCACTATAGGAATGTCCTCAAAAGATGTACCCTCTAATTTGGAAAATGACTCTAGAAAGTGTAATTCTTGACCCTAGGATGTGCAAGCTATGTTTTTAGATTTTTAGATTTTTTGAATCTAAGATGAGGACTATTCACTATGAAAATGACTAAGAAAGGTTATAAACTCTCAATATAAGAATGCCACTAAAATGCAAGGTATGAACTTATAATTTGCAAGGGTTTCCAATCAAAATATTCTAGATAAAGGAAAAATGATATATTTATGACCCATGCTATTTTGTTTCTCTATGTGGGACATTTTTTAGGACAAGTTTTGATGATTCATAAACACAAAAATCACACAATCACTTATGGCTGTAGGTATGACTAAAATGAAATGTTTTGTCTTTATTTTGTCTACTATATGAAAAAAGGCAAAGTGTGAAATCTATGAAAATCACTTTCTTGCATGAGTTTAAAATGAAATAAGGAAAATTCTATGATGCAGGAAAAAGAAATGAATCTGATAAATACCCCTCGGTATTCAGCATTTCCCCCAGGTTATGAGCTACCAACAAATATTGCAATAATTACACTTCAGGTAAATTTCGCATTCTTTTCGAGAGGATGATGAATATTTTAAGGTTTATTTCAAGTAGATTGTTTGGGAGAGTCATTTATATTTATTTTTTCCTCTTTTAGTTTTTATTTTACATTGAACATGCAATTTGGAGAACAGGAATTGGAGGATAAGCTTACTTTATTGCGTTTAGCACATCTTTATGAGGTAAATTTGAACTTTATATAAACTGAACCATTTTGTTTGTACAAAACTATGGTCTGAAATTGTAAAATTATAAAAACATTTGGCAAAATGTCTGTTGTCCTGTATTCTTGTGCAGATTGGAGAAGATGACAAGTTTTCAACCCCCGCAAGAGTTGATCTTCAAAAACTATTTCCAGGACGGAAGGTATACTCTTTTGCAAATGGACCTTACTAGCTTCTGATGCCCTATTTTTTCATGTGGATATCCAATTACTCCTTTGTAAGATTGATGGCATGTGTTTGTCCTTAGTTGTATAAAGCTTGCCTCAAACATTTATTCCAATGCGCTGCCTTCGTACAACAAAAAAATCATATTTATGCATGTCATAAATGCAATTTTTCATATTTAAGGATAAATCTACTTTGGCAACATGTGTATACTAAAAACTCATTAAAGTGGTTATTATAGATTATCACTCTTTCAGTCCTCTTTGACATTACCTTCTTTATTGATTTGTATACTCTCATCTTTTAACTATTATGTTCAGGCACAGAGAAGCCCATATAACTTGATACTAGAAAAAAAATTTGACAAATTTGCAAACAATTGTTCACTTGGTGAAGCAAAAAATGTTTTGTAGTACAGTCTGCCAAACAAGAACCATCTATCTCTATTTCATTGTTGAACACTTGGATATTTGAAAATCTGATCTGCCATTTTGTTTGATTTTATTTCTACATTCTTAAGATTCCACAACATATTATGTTGGTGATTTAGTTCTTCATTAAGTTGTTTTTCAATTGTTATAAATCAAAGGTAAGTAGTCACAAGAAAATTTAACAAACACATTTGTATGTTAGCATGATAGGATCAAGTTAAAAGCATTTTCTAAATTCATAATTATAAGACATTGTTATCATTTTAATGAATTCAATATGCATAACAATAGAAGCCTATAGAAGCCTTAGTTATAGGTATAACAATAGAAGTTTGTTTTTCAACTTTCAAGGATAGTATTATATGTAATCATTAAATTGGTCACTGATGCAATTTCCAAAACTGAATTCTACTGTATATTTTTTTATTTTGCCTTGTAAGTACACTTCTTACAGGGGCATTACAGGAAATCAGTCAAAATTAGTTTCCTTTGGTTCTTTCTACCTCCTCAGAATCAGTATTTTCAATTCAAAAGTGATAAGGGAACTTTGTTTCTGTTATCTAATATTGAAAGATATGTTGTTTTTGTCATCACCATATGGTACATGGATTATACAAAAGCTCTGCTGGGTCAAAAAAGATTAACCTTTTAATGTTGAAATTTAAAATGGTCTTTAGATATTATAAAACAACTAGAAAGCCTGAGGACAATAATTGGAAACTTTTTGAGAAGGATGTCTTTTCAAATTATTAATATTTTTTCAAGTCAATACAAATTACAAACACTGGAGAACTTAGTTCAATGAAGATATGACTAGTATTTATCATGGAATCATGAGTTGATCTCCAACAATTTTGGTAGGCTTAACAAATGCAATAAATGAGAATGATAAATAAAGGCTTTCTATTTGTCCTATTTAGAAAAACCTCAATTGTTGAGTATGTATTGTTCTAAAGTTCAGTCCTTGATGGCTGTTGACATTTATTGGTGATTTCTGAAGAGGAATATTGAAGTCAGTCATATACATCTTGGTGGCAAACGAGAAATAAATGTTCTTGAAATAGATATATGAAACAAGTGAACACTTTGGGTACTTGCAGTTGATTTCTCAATATTATTTTGTTATTTTCTTTTTGATGTTATTAATTAATGCCTTTTAAAAAATTTGAAGTTCAAATATGTAAACTTATATTATTGAGGCATGTGAACTGAGGGGACTTGCACCCTGCTTTGTCTGTTGGAACATGTCACGTCAGCAAGATGGATGTCATATTATTTGACCTAGTTTCATTGTGTTATTGTATCTCTTAAATAGTTTGACCCGGCTTGTCCATATGAATTCCTTTCTGCTTTTTCACATGAGCTCACTACATTAAACAATTTACTGCTATGATTTTGCATGTACTAAAACCATCCCAATTTAACATTTCTAGGTTATACCATCCCAATATCATGTGTTTGATTAAATATGTTATCATGTGTTTGATATAACCATATTATCTCCAATCTTCATCGCTGTGCTATTTTGGTCAATTTTTACTTTTCATTTCCTATGATAACCATTGAGAAAATAAACACACTTTCCTTGAAGGATGGAATAAGGTCTTGAAAATATAATCATAACTATTTAAAATGTTGTAGACAACAAGCCATGCATAACATACGATTACCCTTTATTGCTGGTATTTTTTTTCCAGAGAAATCTTTAATGGGCAGTTATTATAAAAAATACAATTGAACATATCATTATGGCTTTATTTAATTTAATATTTGCCTTTTAGGTCCTTGCATGATCTTTACTCTCCCATCACTCATTCCCTTCTCATGGGTGATTGACCCTATGTATTGAATCATTTATATATACATTAGGGGATTAAAAAAATTGCATGTACACATTCACATTTTCTTTGAGTCGGAATATGAAGAACAGTAGGAAGCTGTGGTCCCTTTAATGAGTTTAGATGGTAGAGTCAAAGATTAAATGGTATATTTGCTCTAATTGTTGAAATATTTGTTTTGCATGATTTTGTAGATTGAAGAAGTTGTCAAGCTCAATCTTTTTGCCGTTCAGGAAAAGTCAGAAATGACATCATTGGACTGGCGAATTGAAGGTGAAGAGAATGATATGCATGAGCCATCTAAGAGAAACAAAATAATGAATGAAGAATTTATTGTGGAATTAGCACCTATGGAAATCAGAACCGTTCAACTTGAGTTTGATGACTGAGGACTGTGTGAGTCCTGTATGAAATTTTTTACAACAGTTAAAAGAACCCATGATTGTCAAATTTTTATGACTCGAGAACCCCACTAGCCCTTCAAGCTCACCAAAGGCTACATACCCACAATTGAATCAACTATGCCTCCAAACACCTAAGATGGACCAAAATGGTGTAAAAAAGGTGGTTTCAACAAGAATCAATCATTTTTGATAGCCTTTACAACACCTATTGACCACAACCTTCAAATCTACCTTCTAGCCCTATGAGCCCCAATTAGCCCTGCTGGACCAGTTTTCTCCCTTTTTCTCTGACTTTTTCCAAACAACTTGAGAAACAAATTATAGTTTCAGACACCCTTTTCAAGGTTATTTAACATATGTAAACTTCAATGGTGACTCCTTTAGACCAGTCTTAACTTCCTTCACAAGGTACCCTCCTAATGGCATCAAAATCAAGCAAATAACAAAGAAACTATATCATTCTCTTATCCTCATCACTCCAGACTTTCATCATAGTTATAATATGGCAAAATATGACTAAATCCAAGAGATTTTAGTCCTATTCCACAAGGAACGCCCAAAAAACTCATTCAATGCCTTCAAACCCTTGTTGCATAGGGTTTCACAAAACACCTATCTCCACTAACCTTGGAGACCAAATAATGGTTCATACACCTTCTCTTTGATGCCCTAGGACATCTCAAATCGTTAGATAACCTTCTTGTACAGCTCAATATGCTTCTGTCATACTATTCCCACCAATCCACCATGGGACATTTCCATTATTTTCTCCAAACTTGCTGTCTTCGCACTAGTGCTACATCAAAACTTGTTAGATTTCTATTGTACATGTTAGTAACATGCCTCCCATGAAGTTTAGGCCCTTGAATTCATGGGAGGTTCATCTATTTAAAGAAAACTTTTGTCTGTCACAGGAAAAACTCAAGAAAACAGCTAGAAATGAACCAACAGTCGTATATGCTGCTTCAAAACAAAGTGTTATTCATTCAATAATGAGTGAAATGTGTTTAAATACCCTTCTAATTCATGTATTTGATAGTCCCAAACAAAAAGAAGTTCAATACATTGAATGGAACAACACCAAAATGAAATTTTATTGCTTGCTTTCACAACAGTCCGTACAACACGCTTTTTTTCTCCCTGTCCCCCTCCATACAATGGATCCTTTAGACATTTAATGACCCCTATCTACCTGCCTCAACCAAATTTAGACAGTTGGGAGGTTTAATTAATCCTAAAACTTGTTAAAACTAATTTCCCTCCAAAAAGGTAATATGACCGTTTACATTCAAATTTAAATTAATAAACTTTATTTTATGCATTTTATGACTATTCTGACTTCCCAACTTACTCCATTGACCTACACATGGTCCAATGTATTTATTGAATGCTTCTAAACATGAAAACTACTCAAATCTAATCCTATTGGACTCTTTCACCTATTACATTGCTTTGATCACTTATTACATTGTATTGGTCCTTAGACCTCTATCATGAGTTTTACATAGTTTATTGAATCCAACACTATCATAAGCCATTATAGGCTTCAAAACTTGCCAATCAACTTGTCTTGATACCATCTTCTCCTTCTTAGTTACTGGAGTCCTCCTTTTCTCAGATGCTCTTCTAGATGCCCCTGCATCAAATATGCTTTAAAAAAGTCTTTCTTCTTGGTTGGGATGAGTCTATTATTGGCCTATCCATGGAAGCCTCATTTTTAACCTGTTTAGGGCATTTTGTCCCTGCAACATATCTGGTTTATACTTCCTGAGTC
This sequence comes from Chamaecyparis obtusa, assembly GCA_027943335.1. Taxonomy (NCBI): domain Eukaryota; kingdom Viridiplantae; phylum Streptophyta; class Pinopsida; order Cupressales; family Cupressaceae; genus Chamaecyparis; species Chamaecyparis obtusa. Next base: position 274,056 of record BSBK01009784.1, read on the forward strand.
ACCATGACTAGAGTCTTCAAATCTAGATATTTTGCACAAGGTTAGGGCACCATTGCTAGTCATTTAAAACATGGTTTTTTCTTTAATAGATGATTTTTATCATTAATATTTGTGTGCTTATAGACCCTAATGTTGTTACTCCAAGAACCCTAAATTGGAAATCTGTAGATGGGGTTTAGTGTTAAGAAATAATACAAGATTCATGTGATAAGTAAGATATATTTTCCATAGCAAGCCAAATTGTGATATTGCTATCAGGATTCAACTGTGTAGTTTTTTGAGTCAAACTCATTGACCTGTGATTCATGAGTAGTGGTTTACATGAACCCATCTCTCATGAGAATGAATGGAACACTTAGCACTCATTGGCTCTAGGTGATGCTTACAGAGGTGAAGCACTGGGACTTCCCGGGAGGTCATCCATCCCAGTACCACTCCAACTCAAGCACGCTTAACTACAGAGTTTCCTCCATGGTTAAACCCACTCTGCTTGCATCCTCATTTGCAAAACCTTCACCAAGTGTTGTGCCTTATGAACCATTCATTAGAAAGCCCCTTAAGCTCGTCAATTAATAAGTAGGAGATATTTTCCACAACAAGTCAAATTGTGATATTGCTATCAAGATTCAACTGTGTAGTTTTTTGAGTCAAACTCATTGCCTCGTGATTCATGAGTAGTGGTTCACACGAACCCATCTCTCATGAGAATGAATGGAACACTTAGCACTCATAGGCTCTAGGTGATGCTCACAGAGGTGAAGCACCGGGACTTCCTGAGAGGTCATCCATCCCAGTACTACTCCAACTCGAGGGCACTTAACTACGGAGTTTCCTCCATGGTTAAACCCACTCTGCTTGCATCCTCATTAAACACACTCTGCTTGCATCTAGAGTGGGTTTAACCATGGAGGAAACTCCGTAGTTAAGTGCGCTCGAGTTGGAGTAGTACTGAGATGGGTGACCTCTCGGGAAGTCCTGGTGCTTCACCTCTGTGAGCATCACCTAGAGCCAATGAGTGCTAAGTGTTCCATTCATTCTCATGAGAGATGGGTTCGTGTGAACCACTACTCATGAATCACGGGTCAATGAGTTTGACTCAAAAAACTACACAGTTGAATCTTGATAGAAATATCACAATTTGACTTGCTGTGGAAAATATCTCCTACTTATTAATTGATGAGCTTAAGGGGCTTTCTAATGAATGGTTCATAAGGCACAACACTTGGTGAAGGTTTTGCAAATGAGGATGCAAGCAGAGTGGGTTTAACCATGGAGGAAACTCTGTAGTTAAACGTGCTCGAGCTAGAGTGGTATTGGGATGGATGACCTCCCGGGAAGTCCCAGTGCTTCACCTCCGTAAGCATCACCTAGAGCCAATGAGTGCTAAGTGTTCCATTCATTCTCATGAGAGATGGGTTCATGTAAATCACTACTCATGAATCACAGGTCAATGAAAAGAACTCGGTCTATAACATTTTTTTTAAAAAAAAAAATCGCATTGGTCAAAATTTTGACCAATGCTAGAACCAATTTTGACCAACGATTGGTCGAAAGTTCGACCAATGGACCAAACAATCGACGATGAATCTGTACTTTCGACCAATCCAATGGTTGAAATTTTGACCATTTGATTGGTGGAAAGTATGGATTCGTCGTCTATGGTTTGGTCCATTGGTCGTAATTTCGACCAATAGTTGGGGCAATCAGTGGTCAAAATTTTGACCATTAGAAAAAATGACGACGATTTTTGAGCTTGGGATATCGTCAAAATTTTGACCAAAACATAGGTCAAAATTTTGACAAATAGTAGACGCGTCAAAAATTTGAGGAAAAAAGAATGACGTTAGTTTTGGTCGTAAATTCGACCAATTACTGTCAAAATTTCGATCAATTTTTGTCAAAATTTGAAGTCAAATTTACTAGTGATTCTAGATACACTATAATTTGGAGGGGTCTGAATATTTTAGAATTCCAAAAATTTCTGCATTTTCCCTTGGGGTAGGAATTTCTCCCTTCCAAGAAGTTGTGCCTTTTCATAAACTTTCCCACTTATTGAAAAAATTTCCTTTTTCAAGAATGCCACAATTTCTCCTTAATCTCAATTGAAATATTTTTCATGCTTCCCAAGAAATACATTTTCTCCCTCTTCAAGAAAATTCACTCAACTTTTTCAAGATTTTCTCTCCAAAAAACATCTTCACAAACTCTTCTCGAATCTTCTCACAAATCATCCACTCTTAAATTGCTTCTTAGTTTGTGTGACATTGAAATGAGAAGAGGTTCTCTTTTATAGACTTGAACCACACAAAATTGCTTTAAAAGCTGCACTAAAATTAGGCACTTGCTTTACTTGCTATTCAAGATTTTGATTTCGAAGAGATTCCTTGCCATTTGTCATAGGCTTGGCTGTTTTTTTTTTGAAAATTTCCAATTGGGTGTTTTAACTTCACCATGAAGTTTTATCCATCTTGAGTTGCTTTTTCCAATTTTGATCTTTAGCTTTAAAAAATTAATTAATTAAATATTGATATAAACTAATATTTAATTAGCAATTTTCAATTTGAAAGCTAATCAATTAAATATCAATTAAATCAATATTTAATTATTATTGCTTTCAAACTCCAAATTTAATGGGTTTTTTCAAAATTTATTAATTAAATATTAAATAAAATTCAATATTTAAACATTATTGACTTGAAAACCAAAAAATTGATTTTTTTTTGAGATTTCTAGATTTTGTTATGATTTTTTCATAATTTTTTCCCAAATTTCCAAGTTTTTCAATTTTTGAAGATTTTGAATTTTTTGAAGATTTTTTTTTTTGTTTTGGAATTTTCGAACTTTCTTCCACTTCCAATTTTGACATTTGGTGCAACCTTTACTTCAATTCCAAAAGCTGTATTATTTTGCAATTTGAGTACGGTGGAGATCCATTATTTCCTTAACATGCTCTAATAAAGCCCGCACACATCTCTCCCAAAAAGTTTAGAGTGCTAACCAAGCGCATTCTATGACTTAAGTGAATATGTGCTTTGGGCGCAATTTGGGCTATATCACAGATAAATAGTTTTTTAAAACTCCTTGACTCTATTTGCTTTGTTCTTGGAGTGCACTTCTCACTTGGTGGTGGATTTTAATTTTCCATTATTCCTTGAGTGGGGGTAATATGCACCTCAAGCACATAATTGATGCAGTTGTGGATTTTCAAATTAGGAACTCTCCAGATTATTCCTTGAGTGGGATAATATGCGCTCCGAGCGTGTTTTTCCCTTGCGGATTGTTTGATGCTTGACCTTTCCTTGGCTTACATTGACTTGCGCTTCGGCTGTTTCAGGCTTCATCATGAATATTTTCCCTCGCTTGTTAAAACGCCATGGTAGATCACTTCCTTAGTTTGAGTTCATTGCGTGCTGGGAGGGTTGCGATGATCTTTCCCACTGGATATTTCCTTGCAAAGTTGTGTTGAATCTTCTTACCACATACTTGTGTTTGGGGTTCTTGGTTTTCTATGGACACGTTCTCTACCTTAAAGACATCACTTGGATCCGTACGAGGAGATTGCTTTTGTTGCTATCACAAGACCCAAAAGGAACTGTGTCTGGATTTCGAGTAGATTCCCTGCAACTTGGAGAGGGTCTTCGATCTATATTGAAGGTGTATGCGAGACCGTGTAGGAGATTTTGAGCCTTAACAATTTCTTTGTGTGCTTGGTGCCCTTATGGTTACACAAAATTGCCTCTGGTTATCCTTTCTATTGCCGTCTCCTGACTATATCAGCATATTACATTCTGTTTTTTTTGATGTTTTGTAGCTTTAGCCAGATAAACATTATGAGTCAATACTAGTGAAGATATATATATATATATATATATATATATATATATATATATATATATATATATATATATATATAATGAATAGACATATCTCATGAATAGATATTAATTACATAATAATGAATAAACATATCTCATGAAGGGACATGTCTCTTCTTGGCTCATTCTCAATATAAATGCAAGAGATTGTTGCATTTGGAAAACACATACAATCAGACAGTGCTATTACATTTTCAACGATCCTAAAATTTTTTTAACATGGTATCAGAGCCAAGTTGCAAATGTAAGAGAGTAGTTTGTTGATGGTGAATGTGTGACTGTTTCAGAAAATACAGTCTCATTACGAGGATCATATCTCACAAATACACCATTGGATTTTCTAAATTTTGGATATGTTGGTGATAAACAAATTTAGAAGAATCTCACTGGAGCGATTGGCAAGAAAAAGTTGGGTTCAAAAGTTATGACCAACTGTGTACAGGTTTATGCAAAATCTGGTGAGTGAAGTTGTGTTGTAGATTTTTGTCCACACCAATGTGCAAAGAATAAGGTCAAGTGAATTGTAGCAGATTTGTTAAGAAGGTCATTTCTTTCTAGAAAGAAATCATTAATTATAGAGTGTCACCTCTCTTGGAGCAATCAAGTCATTTCACAAGAAGACATAAGCATTGTTCAACGATATAAGAGTGGGAATTTTACATTGTGGGGGGAATAATAACCAATGTTATGTTTCCCACTTGAACCATCCTTAGTGGGGAGATGATTCAAAGGGGAGGTTCCTTTCAAATAATCTAAGAAGGTGTTTTCTAATTTGATGTATATGGACAGTAAAAGAGAGAGGTTCCTTCTTTAAAATATTAACCGCTTGAAAGGGAGATCCAATCAGATTGAAAGTTGTCAGTGTATAGAACCTTTAGATATTCAAGATAAGTCATGTGAAGAATTCTAGTAATGTTTGAGAATTGCGACATCATTCTGTGAATTCACATGATATTTTTTATATGGGCTCACCTTACAAAATGAAATACTTGAAATTTATAAAAGATAAGTATTCCATATTTTATTAATTCAAACAATATTTTAAGCTTGTAATTCATGCTATACTATTGGTTAGTAAAATCTTGTATGCTTCTATCATTGGTATTTTTGGTCGAGATAGTTTAGTGAGCTATTTGTAATCTCTTTGACATACCTTAAGGACAAAAGCACAAGAAAATTTCATTCAAGGGAGAAAGAACTTAATGCTTGCAAACAAATTGATGATTGAGACCAGATGCAAAGGGAGTTTGACATTTCAAAAGAAGACATGAGGTTGATACAAGATATGGTTAAATCAACTTTTGATAATCTTGGTTGTATTGATTTAGAGGGAGTAGTCCATACTAAGATGGATTCTCCAGTGATCAAGAAACTATAATAGTCAAAGGAATAGGAATCATGAATGCCTTTTGGGCCTTGTGTAAATCACGAGGAAGTGATGACTTTCAAATGATTATCACTTGTATTTTTTAAAGTTATTGGAAGTGATGATCTTACAATAACTTGATCTTCTATCATGATAGACATCTTATGATGACTGAAACAGATCATAATAGATGATATCTTGCATGGAGGATTGAGTTCCTTAAAAAAACCATGATCTTCTATTGTGATAGGCATCTTATGATGGCTGAAATAGATCATGATAGATGATAGGAATGTTCCTATGGTAAATATTATTGAGGGTACATGTGCACATTACCTATAGGACATTTTTGAGTTATGGTGAATATCATGAGACTTGATATTCTTGGTCAGACCATATCTCTAATATCATATTGAGGTGATATCTAAAATATTTTTTGAGTTATGGTGAATATCATGAAACTTGATATTCTTGGTCATACCATATCTCTAATATCATATTGAGGTGATATCTAAAATATTTGTTGAGTACTTGGTGGACGTCATGAGACTTGATGTTGGTAGGCTAGTACTCTGAGTACATGGTGAATATCATGTGACTTGATATTCTGTGGCCATTACTCCTAATATCATGAGATGATATCTCTATAAACTCTGATATTACAATAAGGTAATATATCTTTTCATATTATTTTGAGTACTTGGTGAGTACATGCGACTTGATATTTTGTGGCCAATGCTCCAAATATCATGTGAGATGATATCTTTATAAATTTTTGAGTACTTGGTGAATATCATGCGACTTGATATTCTATGACCAATGCTCTCAATATCATGAGATGATATTCTTATGAATCTATGAGTTATGTTAAATATCACACGACTTGACATTCCTAGTCAGAGCATATATCTAATATCATGTTAAATGATATCTTCTAATCCTAATCATGTGTTTAATCTTCCCTGGCTAAGAGGGAGTGTTGATGTTTTGTAACTTCAATCAAATAAACACTGAGTCAATACTAGTGAAGATATGTCTATATTTTTGACAAAATGGTGAGTGCTCCCCTCAGGATTTGTGACATGGCTTGACCGCCTCATGTGTCTTCTATAAGTCTAGTGGTTGTATTGGACATTAATAGGTCAATCTTTTGGTGCAACGACAACCACTACTTGTAACAAGAGGTATCAGAGCTTGATCACATGTTTGAATCCCCTCAGATAATGCTGAGGGGGAGATTGTTGGCAAAATGGTCAGCGCTCCACTAAAGATTTGTGACATGGCTTAACCACCTCCTGTGTCTTCTATAAGTCTAGTGGTTGTATCGGGCATTAAAAGGTCGATCTTTTGGTGCAAAAATAACCACTACTTGTTGGAATCATTTTTCGTTGCACCAAAAGCTCGAACTGACAATGCCCAATATACATGTCAGATTTAACCCGATCCACAAGAGGCAGTTAAGCCATGTCATGAATCTCCAAGGAGGTGCTGACCACTAAGTCAACAATCTCCCCCTCAGCACCGACTGAGCCTTCAACACCTACTAAAGGGAGACTTGAACCCGTGATCCAAGGCTCTAATACCAATTGTTGGAATCATTTGCTGTTGCACCAAAAGGTCAAACTGTCAATGCCCGATACAAATGTCAGATTTAACCCGATTCATAGAAGGTAGTTAAGCCATGTCATGAATCTCGAAGGAGGTGCTAACCACCAAGTCAACACTTGTAACATATATATTTAGTATATATGAGATGTATATATATAATTATATATATTATTATTATTATGTAAATATTAGAGAAAGTAATATAATACTCAAGAGATACTATATATATAATCATAATTTTCATTATATTAATTACATAATACTTCTTGGCTCATTCTCAATATAAATGCAAGAGATTGTTGCATTTGAAAAACACATACAATCAGACAGTGCTATTACATTTTCAACGATCCTAAAAAACCTTAACAATTTTGAATGAAAATTACATCATCAACCCCATTGTATCGTTGGAAAATGGAAGCACTTCCATTTAAGACTGGTTTAGCCCTTCGAGTAGGTAGTTTGGGGTCATGTCAAACACCTCGGGTAGGTCCTTGGGTTGAATCTAGCTTTTCTCCTCACTCTGCCCCTTTTTCCACCCTCTTTTTGCACTTTTCTGGCATTTTAGATGGAGATCCTGAGATCTTTGACCTCAGGCTCAAGGTCAACCTTTTAGGTCAAGGTCGAACTCAACTTTGACCTAGGTCAAAGTCAACCTCAACCCTGACCTAGGTCAAAGTCGACCTCATCCTTGACCCAAGGTCCAAATTTCAAGATTCCATGATTTTCGGATGTCGAGTTTCAGAAAGATTTGTTTTCCCACTTTCGAGTCGGCTGTTTCGGATTTCGGAATGGTAAAATCTTAAATTGTATTTAATCTAGGTCTATTTCTAGGGGTTAAAGCTTAATTAGAATTTAATTCTCCTATGTCAGCCTCTCTAGAAGTCTGTGCCCTAGACTAGTATAAAAGGAAGCCTTGCTCTCTCATTTTGATCATACACTATCAAACATCTTTTGCAATCCTTTGTCATCAAGCAATTAAGTGTGAGAGACATCCATGATCAAGGAAGCATTCAAGCCATCATCATATTCAAGAATTCAAGTTTTCCATTGAAGATCAAGGATTCAAACATTCAAGTCTTTGGAGGGATTTGGTTCAAGCATTCAAGATTCATCATTCAAACCCTAGATCTATCCATCATGGTGGTGTGCTCTTCCTTCAAGATCCTTTGTTCATCTTCATTCTCCCTTCAAGGTGGATTCCAAGCATACAATTATGGAGGTTTTGATTTTCATTTGTTAGTATTGATTCCAAGCTTTCATATTAACATACTTGATTACATTTCAAATACAATTGCATATCTATTGAGTATTATAGCTTCATTGTTAGATCTACTTCTACTACTTGCTATCATTCTCTATTTCAATTCTATTTTAAAGGTTGATTCCAAACCGGGGTTTGACCAAGGCAAACCCCTCATCCAAATAAAAAAACCTTCTTTTTCTTGCAAGTACAGGTGCGGGACAACAAATAGTAGTTTAGATTTGAGTACCCTTTTCGGCAAACTTCCAGGATTCACGAATAGAATTTCCATCAGAATAGTGTAGGTCAAGGACCACCTTTTCGGGTAAGATTGCACCCTGGGGTAAGATCTTACCCCTGTCTTGAGGTCAAGGATGACCTTTCTTAGAAAGACAAAAGGTTTCTGGGTTTTCTCTATTTCTAAATTTCCAGGTCAGATTCGGTTGTAGAATTTTTTGAAACTGAACATAGACACCAGAAAATAATGAATCCTGAATCTTCTCTCTTTTCAAGATAAGTATTCATGTTGTATTAAGTTTGTATGTCCATAAAATTTTCCATCTGCTCTCACATATTTTCATCTTAACATAGACACCCTCACATCCCCTTACATATTCCATACATAAACAACCATAAGGGAATTTTCTATACTGTAATTCCTTGACTTAGTATACAAGAATGCTCAGTGCTTATGGATGTTTTTCACAAATTATGTCTTTCTTCTCATTTCTTTGACTTAGTCCATTTTGCGCTGGAGTGTATTTGGTGGAGCTTTGACTGCATTCCACAGTCCTGAAGAGATTGTGTTGATTCATCGATGATTGTGGACATATATTCTTCATTTTTCCATAAACTTGGGGATGTTCCCAAGCGCACATGAAGATATAATGAATAATTTCAAGTCCCATAAAATTTTGTAATTGAATGTCTCTTGAATATGCATAAGGATTTTACTTCCTACTCATCTCCGTCTAGTTCCCGATTCTCAAAATGCTCCTTCATTTCTTCCTTCATTGATGGGACATAGTGTTGGATGTGCTTTCTATGAGGGAGTATGTGAACTGTCGACTTATAGTAATTCCTTCATTCATTGGTAAACACATTGGGATTGCCTTTGCATCTCCTATGGATCCTTTCTAGAGCTCTCTTTGATTCTCTACTTGCATAGGCCTTTGGCATAACACATTTGATGTTCTAAAATTGGGAGGTGACAATTGAAGACTTCCCTAGTTTAATCATGATGATGAATGTTGAATATGTCAGCTGGATCACCTTCGAAAACTGAGTCTCTACGGTTGTTGCATTTCCCCCCTTCCCAAACCTTTGTTCAATGGTACCAATTTGATTTAATCATTGGGAAAGATTCATCATCCACGATGGAACACTCTTGGATTTTCCTTCTTCCTTAATTGTTGTGTAATTATGCTAGGCAAGAATGGATTTTTGTTGTGGATGCCTTTTAAAATGTTTCATTGATCAAACTGAATATGTGTTGGATTGCGATCTTTTATTCAAGGTGGGATATTTCATTTCAAACTTTCCTCCCTTTTGTGTTTTGTGCTATTGAGCAGTGACCTGGCTTCATGGAGGCTTTCTTGTTTTGTAGATTTAGCCATTCTCACGTTGTTGAATTTACCATTTTTTACTTGTTCACATTCATTGTTTGAGATCTTTATGCTCGACTAAACAATCCTTGTACTTTCAATTGTATAACAGTGGTCTTTTCACTTTGGCTTTAGCACATGTCGAATATCTGCATTACACCCTTTGACTTCATTTGAAATTGTAATTATTGACCGAATTGAGGCTCTACAGAGCACTTTTTATATTTTCCATGCGATCTATCACTCTTTTAGACCCATTTAGTGCCCTTTGGAATTACTCTTCAAGACTATCTTCTTTGAGTGCATCAGCAAGTCAAAATGCTAAAGAGGCTTCACAAGGGATTTTATTGACCTACTCTAATTGTAATGACGACTCAGGAGGGGATTAAACTTAACCCAAGACCCAATCGAACCTCACTTCTTAGCAAGAACAAATGGGAAGTTTAAGAGACTAACACTAAGAGCTACTGAGAGAATGAAAAAATAGAAAGGGCAAGCATGCAAAAAGATAGGGGGCCCCATCTTTGATGGGCGATGTGTGATTAGGTCAACATCTGGTGACTCCACAAGTGAAATGTTGCAAACATTCAAGGATAAAAACTTAATCCGAAATGAAAATTTCTAGTTAATAAATTCTATGCCATCATGAGGAGAGAAAACATAACTCAAAAGGGGAGGAAAATCATATATTGGATCAAGACTCTTTGATCCTTCAATTGCCTACGTGTGTGCAAATGTGTTAATTCCCGCTTGACAAGATCACTCATAATCCCTGAGATTATCCATGGCAAGTTATGTACTTCTCTTGACTTAAAAAGTATCTTGGACATTGCTTCATTGCTAGTTAGGTTTCTATAGCCCTGATAGAGTTGTCATTGTAAAACCAACGAAGATTGCTCCACTTTTGGTGAATTACTCTTTCAAACACCTATGGAGATTTTTGCGTACCCCCAAAAGCCAATTATTTCATTTAATCTTTTCTTTTCTCTTAATATTGCATTTCTTTCTTTTCCTTTGGCTTGTGAGTAGTGAAGCTCACTATGGGTTTAGGAATTAAAGTAGTGTTGGCAATATTTTAAAATTTTTACAAGCCATGACCTGTCCCAAACAAACTAAAATGGACTTAGAGCAATAGTTAGGTGTGAAATATATAGAAATCTTAGAGTTCAAGTGTCAAGACACAGTGCATGATCAACCTTGTGAGTCAAGTCTACGTTTTAACCCAATGATAAACATAAGAAAGAGAACCTTAGTTTCTAAGGATCTTCATAAACAGTTATCTAGGAAATGAGATAAACAAGACTTAGTGGAATCTTCATATGAAGTTATCAAGATGCGTAACACATTTCACAAATGAGAACACCCAAACCTTTAGGCAACTTGGCAAAAACCAAAACCGAAACCAAAACCAAAAGAAAACCAAAACCACCTGAGAAAATAGACTCAGCAGAAAATATACCCTAAACTATGAAAAAAAACCAACCCAAACAACAAGCAAACAAAAATCCCATAGGGGAAGGGGAGCAAACATGAAACAAACCACATGAGAAGAAAACTAAAATCCCCTCTAAACTAAAAGGCGAGCGAAAAGGGAAACACACCGAAAGGAAAATACAAAACAAAAGGGAAACTAAAATGAAGGAACAAAAGGAAACCTAAACTAACTATATACAAGGCATGCTTCTAGAAGGAAACCTAAGGGCATAAATAATGCTTGAGGAATTGTCCATTGATAGACAATGGGATTTCCTTTCTTGTTAGAGTCTTCAACTTGAATGCATTATCTCCCAGTATCTAATAAATCTGATAAGGTCCCATCCACAGATTGTCAAACTTGTCATGTTCACCTTTCTTCTTAGGGGCCTTATCCCAACAAAACACTAAATCTAAAATTTGAAAATCTTTGTTTCTAGCCATTTTGTTGAACCATCTCTTTACCACAGCTTGATGTTTTGCAAACTTTTCCAATGTTGATCTCTTTTCTCTTCCAGGCACAGTAATTGAGTCAGATGTGTTTGCACCCTATCTTCACCTTCCATGTATTCCTGCATAAACTACAATGTTGGGATCTTGAACTGAATGGAAAAAATTGGATCTTGTCCATAAACCAAATGAAAGGGAGACATCCCTATAGAGCTCTTGATTCTTATTCTATCTGCCCAAAGTGAGCTATGCATGCCAATCTTTGGGGTTCTTGTCTAAGAACTTCTTGATTGCACTCAATAGGTTCTTGTTTGTTGATTCTACTAATCTGTTTCCTTGCGAGTAGTAATTCAATGAAAATTTTAGTGTTATTCCATAATCAAATGTTCAGTTTGAAAACTTCAGTTATTTAAACACAAATCCATTATCGCACACAAGGGCATGTGGACATGCAAACCTAGTAACAATATTCTCTTCCAAGAACTTGATGACTACCTCTGTCGTGCAAATTTTGAGTGCTTGAGCCCTTGACCACCAAGTGCAATAATTAGAAGTGGTCAGGATGTATTTGTGCTGTCTTGAAGAGGGCAGATTAATTGGACCAATAAAGTTTAGTCCCCATATCGCAAAAGGTCTTACTTCAATCACAAGTTGTAAAGGCATTGCATGATTTCTTTCACGTGTTGCACCTACTTGACATGTGTGACAGGTTTTCACATGTTCATATGCATCCTTAAACAACGTGGGCCAATAATATCCCACCCTTGAAATTTGATGGGCCATGGAGAGATTGCTTCCGTGACTGGTCCCATACCAACTATGAAAATGTTCAATGATTCTCTTTGCTTCTTTTTTGACACATATCAAATAAGCTCCATCATGATTCTTTCTATATAGCATGACTCCTAAAGCATAAATTGCTAGCTTTTCATTCTTAAAGCCCATTTTTGCATGGAATTTACGTGTGTAGGGGATTTATGATTCAGGAGGTAGTAAACAATATCATCATACCATTCATCTAGAGACACTTCTTACAATACACACACTTGTACCAATCTTGGATCAACTGTTGCAATTATCCATGTTAGAGCTTGGCCTTGAACTAGCTTCATATGCTATATTTCCATGTCGTATTCTTGAATGATGGCCATCCATTTTAGTCTTCTCTCTCCCAATTCATTTTGCATCAACAATGTTTTCACTACTACATATAATGTCAAAATTTCTTTATTGCCTTTACAAATGCATAGGCTTGTTTCTCAATGTTGGGGTATTTCAATTTTGCATCCTTCAATGGTGAACTCAGAAAAGCAATAGGATGCTCATCTTTCTCTTCTATCCTTTGAGTAAGGATGGCTACACAGGTATGCTTTGATGCAAATGAATATATGTAGAATGGCTTAGTGTAATTCAAACTGACTAAAATTGGAGTATCCACAATTGCTTGTTTTATCTCTTCGGAAGCCCTCTTTGCTACAGGTGTCCAATCTATCTTTGCACATTTCTTCAACATGTCATTAAGTGGATTGACTATTTATGCAAATCTTGATATGAAATTCCTCACAAAGTTGATTTTGCCAAAGAATGATTTCAACTCTTTCTAATTGGTAGACAATCCTAGTTTTGGAATAGCTTCAATGCGCTTAGGATATATCAAGATTCCTTGTTTAGAAATCACATGTCCTCACAATTTTCCTTCAGTGACTGCGAACATGCATTTCTTTGGATTTTGTGAAATTCCATATCTTCTGCATCTTTGAAAAATTCTTCTTAAATCATTTATATGATCCTCCTTGTATCGAGAAAACACAGTGGGATCATCCATGTATATAATAATTCATTTCCCAACTAAATCCTTGAAGGCATAATCCATGGCCCTCTGAAAAGTAGCTTCAACATTGATCAAACTGAAAGGAATTCTTCTATAAGAAAATGTATCCCATTTGGTGGTGAATGCAGTCTTCCATCTATCTTCTTCTATCATCACCTGGTTATATCTAGAATAACCATCTAAAAATGACATCATTTGAGACCCATTTACAACTTGCATCACTTCATCCAGTGATGGTATTGGATAATTATCTTTTTCTGAAGCCCTATTAATATTGCAAAAATCTACACACAATCTTATTTCTCTATTCTTTTTTCTAACATGAACCTGGTTGGCGACCCACGTTGAGTGTTTAATTGAAAAAATTATTCTTGTAGATAGAAATTTATTCACTTCTTGATGGATCAATGGTTCTAACAAAGGATTTATTGGCCTCTACCTCTGTTTGAATGACTTACTATCCAACTTCAATGGAATTGTATGTGTAATAAGGGAAGTATCATAAGTCATCAAATCTTCATATCCCCAAGAAATCACGTTGGGGAATTCCCTCATAAGCTTCAGGATATCTTTTTTTTTTTGTGGAAGTGCATACTTTACCAATGAAAATATTTTTGACATTCTCTTCAGTTCCTAAGTTCACTTTTTCACATTCCCCTCCTTTGGTCATCTGATACTTGAGCGTGCTTAATTTGTATGAATAAAAAAATATTTCTAGCTCAATCATTACTTTTAGAATAGTATTTGTCCTTAAATTCACGATTTCATCAATCTCAAATTGTGCTTATTGTTGTTCTCCTTCATCGATGACTTGTGCTTCAAAGACCCTTGAACTTGTTAGGAAATCGAGGATGTGCTTATCATCTTCAAACATTTGGAAATTTGTAATGTTGTTCGGAACATATGGTACTAAAGTCAACTCTACTATCAGTTTCTTCACACAATCCATGGCTAATGGTTCCAAAGAACTTGTAGATTGAGCCAATGAAGGCATCAAAGCTCTCAATCAAATCTCAATCTCTATTGTGGTAACGACCTAGTCTTTTATCATGACAAGTATACTTCTTTCGAACTTGCCCAACCACTATACTTGAATCTCCAAACACATGCAGGATCTTAGCACCCTTTTGGATGGAAAGAAGAAATCAAATAACTAATGACTCATTTTCAACAACATTATTCGTGCAAGAAAACTACAATCTATGAGCTGCCAAACAAGTTTTTCCAGTCGAGCTAATAAGTTTAACACCAACTCCACTTCTTTCTTTGACTTTGCTCCATCAAATGATAAAGTCTAGACTTGATCATTGGCTTGTGTATTGGAAGGTTCACCTCTTGCTCAATTTGTTTCTCATGTTCTTCTTCAAAATTTTTCTTCTTATCTTCTTTAACTTCTTTATACCATGGTTATGAGATTTCCAGTTGACTTGGATTTTTCACATCGACAATTTCTTCAATATTTCCCACCATTGATACTTGCAGGACCATTTTGGATACTTGTGAAATTGTAGCTTTGCACATTGTGCATGATATTTTTGCATGAAAAGCATTATGTATTCTACACCAATTAGCTAGCAACAGAATCTGAATGCAGGCGTCTTTCCCCAACTTGATTTCTTGCTTAACACTTTTGAAGACAAAGTTCTTGAAATTCTCAAACTTTCCCTTATTCAATGTGGGTTTTGGACTATCATTAATAGGCACCTCGGTGGACTTAGAAATTATGTCAGGACATCTTCCCTAATTGTAACCTTGTAGCATAAAAATTTTCCCCATTTTGTGCATAAGACCCTAGACTTGTTTCCATGAACGATATTTCATTGTCTTCACCATATTCAATTATCAACAATCAAAGCCTAGGTGTACTATCTATCCTTATCTGATTTGGGATTCCCTTCCATGGAAGCCACATGTGCAAAAAATTAGTGGCAATGTATCCATTTAATTTCCTTTCGCAATCTCTACTTAGGAGCATTCCATATCCTTCAGGAATATACACAACTAATATGTTGATGCAACTTTGAACTCATGGATTGGAAGCCAATTGCTTATGAATGTTATTTAGTTCTCCCACCATAGGGACCTCAATTTTATCCAGTTTTGTCACTTTCTTATCGATTTTCAATGGGACTAATCCCAACTTCCTACATATTACTAGGGGCATTACATTACTCAATGCTCCAGAATCAATCAAACAGTTATGCAACATTTTTCCAAAAATTCTAACTGATATGAGGAAATGGGCAAGATCCTCTTTTCCTTGATAGAAAACCACCGGCTTCTGCTTTCTTGGATTGAATTCTTCATTCTTTACATTCTGCAAAGTATTGCTCCCAATCTGAATAGTACTTTTTGTTTGTTCTACAAGAGAAGTGATATATTTGATTGTTTCTTCTCTTTAAAGTGAAGGATCACTTTGCAATTCCTCCATTAGTTTCAATCCTTTGATCACCAGGAAAATTTTGTACCATCTCTTGGCGGACTTTCTTTCTATCTTTGTTGTACATTTTCCTTTTGCATTTGTTCTCCTTGTTGCATGTTAGGTTGCCCCTTCTCAATTTGCAAAATTTTTTTCATAACAAACTGTCCTCTTTCTTCTTGTGAATTACCAGGCTGTCGATACTCAGTTGAATCTCTTAGATGGCTTCAAGTATTACTCACATTGGGATGTAGAGGAGTTGTAAAATTGTTTGGAGGAGTTGATGTTATCAATGGCTTGTGGTTTCTACAATTTCTTAGATAAGTCTTTGTCGGAGAATTACTAGATGTTTTTTGAAAGGCTTGAACTTCACTTACTCCTTCAACTAGAAAACTATTGTAGAGAGGAGGAAAATAAATCCATCCCTATAAAGTGGTTCATTTGGAGAAATAGATGGAGATTGATTCTCTGGCATAACTTGATATCGTGGCACTTCAACAAGACCATTTGTTGATGTGGGTAGGAATTTCTAATTAGTCTGTATTGGCATGTAAGGGTGAGCCTTCTTAGGATTGATAGGGGGGATAAGGGCATGAGAGAGCTGGCCCCAATTCTTAATGCCTAGTATGGACCCTAAAAGGTTGGTTTCTATGGATGGGGCACACACTTGCATTTTTTTGTTTTTCTCGCAATGCACCCCCCTACTATATAGAATGGGCTATATAGTTGGGGCAAGGGTAGACTGGACTCTAGATTGATTCTTTGGCAGAACTTGATATCGTGGTGTTTCCACGTGAATATTTACTGATGCAGGCAATAATTTCTAATTAGTCTATATTGGCATGTAATCTTGAGGTTCGGGAGGAGGAAAATTGAAATCATCAAAGACCAGTGCCTGGTTGTATCTGGGAGAAGGTACTATCTCATAGCCCGTAGGTGGAGGATTTTCAAGTGCAATAGTGTTTCTTACTTCTCCCTTAAAAATATTGATGACTCTTTGAAACTCTTGGCACTGTAACTTAGAATGTTGATTCATTTCATGCAACCTACATCATCCAAACAATCCTGCTTCTACCAGGAAAATTTTGTTAGCAGGTTGGCCTTCAGAAGTTGGTGGATTGTCTAATGGAGAGGGAACTCCACCATTGTTCGAATTTGTGTTCCATGATCTTTTATGGTACCCTTGATTGTTGTTTTGATACCCAAAATTATTAACTTGATAACCTTGATTGTTGTTTCGGTATCCTTGATTGTTATCTTGATTGTGTCCTTGATGATCCTCATGATGAGGCAGAGGATTCCCTTGATATCCTTGGTTATTACCTTGATGTGGCTGATAATTCCTTTGTGAATTATGTAGATGATTATTCTGATTCTTGAGGTAATTCACCTTTGTGGACAACTTCTTCACTTGTTTGATCAAATCCTTCATCTCATCTCTTTCTTTTTGAGTCCTCGTGGAAGTTGTTGTGTTCTGAAGATAGATGGGTTGCGCAGGCATTGCTTGAGATATCAGAGCTCCTGGATGCAACAGTAGCTGATTGGAAGGAGCAGGAACGAGATTGAAAGTAAGAGCATAGTTCAACATTCCTTGATTCAATGTATTAGCATTCCCAAAATAACTAGGTGCTCCAACAACAATTGCTAGTGATTGTAAACTAACTCTCTCGGCCTCGGCATATGTTTGAATAAAAATAGTGGGAGGTGGATGAGTCTTTTGAAGTTGAATGAACATGGAAGTGAAACAATCCAAGGCCGCATAGTAAATAGGTCTTGCAACATCATCATTTATGTAGAAAGGATCACGTAATCATGAATAAGCCCTTTGAAATCTATTATTGAAAGCACCAATCAGCTCATGTTCTTGTATTCTTATATCAATGAATTGCCTATACAATTCAGCAGGGGTGATAGACAATCTAAACTTCCCTAGGAATGCATCCTTCAGTTCTTGCCATGTTTGGATTGAATTCACAAGTAAATTGATATACTAGTAAAATGCTTCTTCTCCCAGTGGATAGGGGAACAATTGACATGCGACATCCTCATGTTGAACATTTCTATTTTGAAGAGTATCTTCAAAAATATTTATGTGTTCATTGTTAGTGCAGTTAACATCATTCACAAAGAACTTGGAGTAGAAATGCTCAAGGTTCTTTGGCATATTATTGTAAGAAGAAAATATTGCGAGAGGTGATGCATTCTGCGGATGTCATTGTTGTGCCATTGCTGGAACTTATTGTTGGATGGCTGCAAGTGCATCTACTTGTATGGGTATTTGTACTATCAATTGTTGAATCTATGTAGCTCCTTGTTGAACTTCTCCTTGAGTTGATCCTTGCTATGTGTGAGTGTTTCCTTGTGCTCGACACTATTGTAGTGGAGTTTGAAACAGTCTTGTAAGATCGGCTACACTTGGTGAATTTTGACTTGTAGATGCTTCTTTCTTGCCTTGCCTAGGATTTTGATCAAAATTTAATTCTTGTAGTTCTTTTTCTCTCGAAGTGGATCTCAAAATTCTTCAATGTACATCCGTCAAGAATGAATTAATGTGCTCTAGTATGTGAAATCTATTTTAATGTCTTCTTACAGGTGCTAGCTAGAGGCTGTTGATTCCTTTGAATGATCAATGCTCTTTGAAAAAATGCTTCAATCCTTTGATCCTTCTCTTCTTCTTCCAACACAAAGCTCACTTGTATATACTCAACTGCACTTCTCTTAACTTTCCAGGTGAGAGAGTTCAATCCTATGACGATGTCTTCTTGGTCATCTCCAAGCCCAAGATTAGGCTGCAGGACTGGTACAACATCTCTATGCGGTAGCACCATATTGCTTCATAATGCATGATATTTTAATAGTTAGTGTGTTGAGTCCCTCCTTCTAGCACTAGTCGTTGTTGATGGCGCGATGATGAAGGGTTTGCACGTCACCGATACTCAAATTTTCTAAGTTGTTCCAAAAATGAATATTAATTCTACTCTCCTTTTAGCGCCATTTTTTGTTGATGGCGTGACAATGGAGGCTTTGCACGTCACCAATGCTTAGATTTTCTAAGTTATTCCAAGAATGAATGCTAATTCTGCCTTCTTAGCACCATTTTTTGTTGATGAATGTTTTATGACGCACCAAATAGTAGAACAAAAGATTGAAATATCTTATCCTCTCTTGAACAAAGCACCGCGTATGCTAAGATTGCAAGAATCATATAGTGACTCCAAGGTTCTTTTCATGTTAGGTCTTGACTATGGATAAACTCAGTGGTTGATGTGATTTGTTGAATATCACAACAAGCCTTACGTTTTTATTTCATGAATAGATTTCAAACCATGCTAGATGGGAGCTATCGAAAGACTTGCAATGAAATAATTTTTTGGATTTTTAGAAATATGCAGAAAGTAAAAGGGATTAGGGTTCAAAGATTCTAATATACTCCTAAGGGTATGACAACAACAAAGAGTACTTTGGTGTACAAATTCCTTA
The DNA here is from genome assembly GCA_027943335.1 of Chamaecyparis obtusa. Taxonomy (NCBI): domain Eukaryota; kingdom Viridiplantae; phylum Streptophyta; class Pinopsida; order Cupressales; family Cupressaceae; genus Chamaecyparis; species Chamaecyparis obtusa. The sequence goes on from BSBK01009784.1 coordinate 293,405, forward strand.
ATTACCAAGTTTCACTTTGCCATTTATACTACAACTACAAGTGAACTGGTGTAATCTTCAAAGGTTATGCAAGATATTTTCATATCACCAAAAACACCATCATAATGAGCAATGTGTGTGAGTGATAGAAGTTAAGCATATGAACAGATTGTGTTTAGGCTAACTTTGTAAAATGATTAAAATCACTAAAACATCATAAGTATGAACCAAAGGAACTCATAAAAAATTTCATCATATTTGCCATTGCAATCACAACACTTTTAACTACTAAACTTAATCTAAATGAGGGAATTATGAAACCAAGAAAGCATCAAGAAACATCAAATTATCACCACACTTCAATGAAAATTTTATTGTCTCAATAGCTCTTAGGAAACAATCTTACAATTCACTCCTTACAAATGAGAAGAAGAGGCCTTTATATAGGTCTTTGAAAATAACGAGTGGCCTAGATTGAAACAATGACCAATGGCCCGAATTTTACCATATCAACCCTAATTAGGATTTAGGGGAAACAAAGAAGAATCTATATTAATGCCAAAAGGAATCCACTACTGTAGTGGGTAACAAATGCCCACCATGCATACACACTTAGAAGGAAAGTGGGTGGGGCGGGGGTGTGGGGGTGGAGGGGCAATAAATGACCATTGTGTATGCCTACTATGCATTAAATGCATTCGCTGTCTATCTTTGACCTCTCTTCTTGAATGCTTGGAATCTGTCCAACAATGTCTCCAATTCTTGCACGCTGATGCTGGGTGTTGATTTTTTTTGAACTCCAAGGCAACCAATTCTTTCTCAAACTTCTGTAAACTGTTATCCCAATTTGACACCAAGTCTTGACCAACCTGCATATCATTCGAGAATATAGAGAGGTTCTCGTAATCATGCTTCCTAAAAAAGATCATTTGAAAGGACTCCTCCAATTTTCTTTTCAGGTTGCTTAGAGTTATCTCTTCTTCAGTGAGCCTTCGTGATAATAGCAAGGCGACATTGTTGGAGACCTCCTATCGGATATTATAAGCTATTTCCTTCAATCAAGTGGATTCCCCAATGAAAAGCTCAAACATTTTCTTGGCCATGAGCACTGCACCATATCATTTGGAAAATTCATATACTTCACCTTATCTAACAACCTTGCCATCAATTAGTTTCTCGTCGGGTGTCTCCATCAATTCATGTAATTCTATAATTATCTCATCCCTATAGATGCACTCATCCTCCCAAGATTCCTCAATGCATTGAATTCGGGAAAGGATAGCAAGTGCCCTGTTATGGATTTTAACCAAATCTTCAGCATGTTTGTAGGCTTCATTTTGGATGCCCTCTATCCAAACCTCTACTCCTTCTCCAATCAGCTCGATTCAGTCTATCTGCTGCACTGATTTCATCATAATAATCAGAGGATCGAAGGATGGACCCTCCTCGTTAACTGGACGAGACAATCTAAGCTATTTATGTAGTCACACAGAGACTTAATTTCACTCTTCTACCTTTGATATTTTTCCTCAAGATTCTTCATGTTTTCCTTTACCTCCTATGTTGAGTCATTGAAATCCTCCATGACTTGCATCCTAGATGCATGGCCCAAATCAATCTTAGTTACATTATATTCCTTAGGAGCGATTTGATCCTTTGCCTTGTCCATTGCCAGTGTTGCAACTTGCAAGATCTTGAATCTAGATTCTCCTCAGATAATCTTCATGAACTTCTTTGCCTTTCCCTTCTCGTCTAATTGGTTCACTTGGTCTAATATTTCTTGTAACTTTGCCACCGAGTCTACCTCCTTCTCTTGACTTCTTTGAATCCTCTATTTGAACCATTCTGGAATATCTCTATTCTGATCTCTTTGCACTGCCAACTTTTCTTGTCCTTGGACTAATCTAATATCAATCTCTTCCTCAACTCTCAGACTCTTTGCTGCTTTGTTAGGGGCTACAACTTTTACTGTAGGAAATCCTTCCTCTACTGCAAGAACTTTTGCTTCCGTTTCAGGAACTTTTTCGTCCATTATCTCTCTTTCTAGAAGCATACCAAGACTTTCTTTGGTGGTTATATCATGTTCTCTACTTCTTTATGGAAACCCTTCATTATTATTGATACTCAACCTATCCTGTACTCATTTAGTCATGCGTTCTTGTTCTTTTATCCTTCTGTTTGTATCTATTTCTTGCCAGGCAAAATTTCCTATCTCTTGCACACTTGGAGTCCGGCTAGGAAGATTTTCAGACTTCTACCTCTTCTGTTGTGGTTCTTCAATACAAAGGTCCAACTTCATTTTTGCGTGTGTTTCCTCAGTAACACCTTTATCCTTTTTGTGTTCTCTAGTAGTTGATGGAATTTCACCCTCTGTTGCTTTTCCTTGCGGCTGCCTTGGTCTATCATCCCTTAGCGTTTGATGACGCATCGACTGGTATGTCCATTGTTCCTTCGTCATAGTCACTTGGCTCAATTGCCTACCAATCTAGTACTTAGTGAAATCTAGGATTGACCTAGACAACATGTCGAGGTCTAGAATTTCCTTCTTTGACCAATCATAAGCACCAATTTATTCTCTCTTAGGATAATATCCTTTTTGGACCACATCCAACTCTTTCTCCATCTGATCAGGAATATGAAAGATTTTGCATGCCTTGATCATGTTCAGTGGCAATTTGAAATGCATCATTTTCTTCACTTCATGCTCATTTGCAACATTTTCCCAAAATCCTCAAGGTGTGCCCTATGCTGATATCTAATTCCTGCTATTGACTATATTTTGTTAGAAGGGTCAACGTCTAGGCTCTTAGTATACAATGGAAGATGGGAGAACAATATCTCATGAAGTGACCTCTCAGTTGCCTTTAGGCATGGGTGTGCACATTTCAGCTTCATCCTTGCCAATGGAGATCAAAAAATCTAGTCCCAACTTCTTTCCTTTCTGAATCTTGTCATAAACAATTAGCTATCAGGTGATTTATAATAGGATCATCTTGTTTGTTGGATATCTAGGAAGCTTGTACGGTGTTGTTGAGGACCCCTGCAACCTGATGTAAGAGAAAGTAGGGAATTTAATAAACCAAGCTCCATGTTCCTCCACTAACTTCATGGCTTCAATTGGCAGTCTCACATGTGGCCTCTTCTGCAGAGTTCGTACAATACACATTGCAAATTTATCGTTGACTCGAACATAATCATCAATTGCATGTAGATGCAATTGAGGATAAAAATCATGTACTTTCATTCGCCAAGTACAACTTCCGATTTCTCCCTTGCATCTTAGTCCTTCATATCTCGTTGTCCGTGCCAACATGTAAATAATGTATGAACTCATGCAAAACTTCTTTGTCTCTAAATAACATTTGAACTCATGTAAAATTTCTATATCTATTCCAGGTTCTCTAGCTATTCATTCAGAGTATTGCTGATCAACCCTGCCCAATCTATATGATTATGTTCTTCCACAATATGTTAAAAAAAATACCACATCCAATTTTTGAACATATAGGACTGAGGTAGGCCAAATATCCTGCTCAACATCATTATCATATCACTATATTCTTGGTGAAAATCCAACCATACCAACTCCTTATGCAGCTTGGAAAAATGAGACCTATTTGTTAGTTTTATGTCATTGATGTCTGTTTGTTGGTTTCAGCATAAAGTATGAGAATGCTCTTAACATCCAGGTGAGTGGCGGTTATCGACATGTGTGGAAGAATGTAGTCCTTCACACGTGCAATTTTCTGAACTCACGTGTCCCTGAGTCTGCTCTGCTGCTTTGTCGTTGGCATATCCTCGTTCTGCCAGTTTCTGTTAACAGGTGTTTCTATCTTGTGTTTTAGACAAGCAGAGATGTTTTTTTTTTCTTTTCCTCTCACAGTGAGCAAGACTTGGGCAGGTGTCGTGGAAGGTGATGACTTCCTCGTTCCAATATGACTTCCTCGTTCCAATAAGAACACCCTGTTTATTAAAAAGGCTACGTGGACTGCAGGCTTTACAGAGTAAGACAAAACGTTTTTGTTGCATCATTCTTTTGATATCCGAGAATCATATAATTCTCTGAAGCTGCGTAGCCATAATAAAAAATGTTTTAGGCTATCGAGTGGGGTCTCTGTCATAAACAGCTCCTGGAAGTTTAACGGAGGTGGAGTTGGAAGCTGTCTTGTTTTAAAATGAAGCTATGTTATCAACTGCTCCTCTGCGTATACTTACAAAAGGACATCTCCTAAAAAACAGCCAGGCAGGAAGCGACGCACATGTGTCATGAACAGTCGGGCATTGTAAGTCTGTCTTAGCTCTTCAAAAACCCAGATGGAACGTAGATTCATAACACAGCCTGCAGCGGAATCCTAAAATAAAAACACTGCAAATAAAGAAAAATCAATGCACGAAAGATTGTAACGTGCCCGTGTTTTTGGTGGGAAGCCGTCAGTTTAACTCACGAGCAATGAGAAGTGTCGTGAAAAAAAAAACCATGGATGTGAGGCGGTATGAAATGTTAATCGCATATACGCGTTGCAGATATAAGAAAAACAATATACACCGTCACCTAACTGATATATGATTTTTCTCGGGCCTTTTTGTGTGGACGTTTTGTTATGCGGGATCATGATTCAAAACGAAGAGCGGCAGTTATCAAAAAATGGTGAATCAGGTTATGCTATGTCAAAAAATAACGGCAATCAGTTTTTTTTTTGGGAGATACTGTGACTTTTAGTGATTAAGTGCCAGGAAACAAAACGCGCATACACGTGCATGAGAATTGCTGGTGAGTAGTGAGTGAGGAGGATACGAGGAGTGTAAGAGAAAAATGTTTTTAGGGAGTAAAGGAAGTCGGGTCGACGTAGTGGAGATATGTAAAGACTGAATTATAGCAAGAACACCACGAGCATAAAAGCATATTAAGTCGAAAGTCGAAAGACAAAGTCGACATTGCATTACATTAAATCCAAAATTTCATCATTGAAGTAAATACAAACGACCAACTTGTCGAAAGTACAATGAGCCATGAGTTAAAATACATGCAGTTACATGCCGACCAACTTGTCGGATTAAGGAATCATAACTTTCAAATTACAATGATACATTAGAGTTTTTACATCAAAGGTGACGACCAACTTGTCGATCACTAAATAAGTACAACATGAAAGATAGAGAGGAGAAAAGAAATAATATGAGCACTGGAAGTATCAACTCATCGGGTTCTGTCTCCTGAGCCTCGGACTGAGTCCCTTACGCTTCCTTGAGAACAGAGGTGAGGTCCAGGCGCTTTTACCGCCCAACCATGGAGTGGTCAGCTTCGGAAGTGATGAGCTTCCCCGGGGTTCTTCCTGACACGAAGAACGCCCCGTCCCTGCACGAGAGGTCTAGCTTCTCGCTACTGGCAAATTCGGATGGTCTTAGTGCAGCCGTATAACTTAACCTACAACACATATGCCTATAGTAGGTTCTATACACGGATGTAGCAAGGGGTGAATTTTAACCATGCATAATAAATGAGAACATATGCAGTTTTATACTTTGGCCAAAGTAATTTTTATTCCAGATTTGAACTGGCAGGCAAACAACATTTACCCTCCCTTGATTCTCTACATTCGGCACAACTTCCATCCTAGTTGATACATTCCCGATTCCACACGATTCAGATAAATACTAGCATCTCAGTAACTTAATTCTATAAATGCATTAATCATTTTTCAAGTGCTTATCTAATCATTCAGTATTAGAAAACTAAATCTCTGTTGTAAAATTTACCCAGTTTGCTCTATTTTTTGTAAACACTGACTTTTAATCGTATGGTTCTTAAGAAAGTAAAAAAAAAACATTTAACTGTCTTTAATCCATTTCTCATATTCTCTTAAATTCTCCATTGTATATCAGAACTGATACCAAATGAAATAAAATATCAACACAACACTTACTCTACACTAAAAGAAACTCAGAAAACTCAAAACTGCTATGAAGGACAGACTATATTGAACTGAGTATATTATCTACTCAAATAAAGTTGAATCGTACGACAAGAAAATAAGTGTGAGCTGTATGTAGAGCAGGAATAAATTAATTTGAAGTTAACCTCCTATACCATGTTACAAACTCCCAAAGAGCAGAGTATATATAAGAAGGATTACCCAGTTCCCATCACAACAACGCTAAAGAAAAATAATAGTCAAATACGATAAGACCTTTTTCCTTAGCATTTATAGAGGCACGAATGTAATTTTTGTAAAATTCCTAATCTCTCTATCTATGTGCATAGAAACATCTGTTTATCCTAGAGATGAAAACATGCAGAGAGTTTTAACTTTTTCCGCAAACATTTAGTTGTGAATATGTGTAAGGGTTCTTTATCATGGGAACAAAACTCAGATGAAGATTTGTTTGTGAACAGTCACTTACCAAATTGCAGGTGAGATGGTTTAGTTTAAAATGTTTGTAACGATGTAAGGAGCTCTTAAAATTACTTGCACGATATTACAAAAAGAGTGAGATAAATAATTGAGGAAAGAAACAGAGGATGCAAAGAGACTGCAAGAAGGATTAAAAAATAAGAGATGTTAATAGGGGGTTTTAGCTGTTATACTCAAAATAGAAAAATTGCAGTCATTACTATCTTGATCGCTGTAGGTACCAACGCCCATTCAGTCAATTAAATTGGGACATAAGTATAACCAAAAGTAATAGATTGTTCAAAACAAGAATTTTGCATTCCCATATTAATCTTTGTTATAGAAGTAATTTGAGCAATACACGTGGGGTTCTCATCCCTAGACATGACCACAAGTTTAAGACAGTATATATGTGTATATAATGGAATAGGGTGCCCTCATATTTAACTTCAAACGCAGTCACAGGTTTAGGAACTGAGGAGGGGCCGTAGCAAATAAAGAAACAATGACAGAGAAAAATACGACAATAATATAACTTCATGGTTACGGCCCTATATGTACACAACAAAACATCAAGACATAGTACGCTATCCACAAGCTATGCTTTGAAAGAAAAGATAGGAAACCTATATACGCTGCCACACTCCAATATACAGAATCACGTCTTCATTTGATTGCCAGTGGAAAAAAATAAAGAAAACCAATGAATGAAGAAAACTCTCAGAATTGCGAGGGAGTTGAGCACACTTCGAAAGGAAAACATAATAGTACTGGAGAATAACAAATGCCTACCTTGACAATGTGAGGTTGCGACGGAAAGTGCCAGCTGGTTGAACCAAAAGATTCAGAGGAAGAGCTCTAGTGGTACGCAGGGTATTGCTGCCAAAGTCTGTGGTACTGATTCCCCAAAATTTGTCCAAATCAAACCTTTTTTTTTTTCCCCAAAGTTTTTCCAGCTGCTCCTTCCGTGCATCCAGAAAAGATGATCCCAAATGCAAGGTTTTTCGGCATTAAATCAACGTTTCCCCCGCCTCCAAATAACTGAATCTTGATTTTACGTTCCAAAGAAATGAGGGTAAAAGAACAAAACAGATTAAAAGTCACATAAATACGGAGGCACAATTTATTAATTTTAATCCCATCAATATCCGGACAATAAAATTAGCTTCCTATAAAACAATCTCCTAACACTAAAATAATCTGATTCACATTTTCCATTTAGATGAAAAAAAAATAAAAATAAATAATTAACTAATTACTTGCAGATATTCATTTTAAATCATTGAACGTTAACCACTCGTAGCAAAACTAATAAATAATCATATAGTGGTGTGTGTGGTGGGGCACTACTGCATCTGAATCTGACACTAGGCGGGGAGCTAGACCTCTCTCCTCGACCACACCCCTGTTCGCCGACCTGCAACCACACAAACACTCGACAATAGAAAATGTCATCAATAATTCACATGATACATATACCTCAAAAATAAATAAGCATTTAACTTTGCAACATATTGCCAATGTCCATCTCAATAAAAAAAAACTCTTACCAATTTTCCATAATTACCATGACATGTCGATCCATCCAAGTCGGTATAAGTCGACTTAATGATTTCAATGAGATTCCTGGCCATTTGTCATAGGTTTTCCTGTTTTTATTTGAAAATTTCCATATTGGGTGTTTTAACTTCACCATAAAGCTTTATCCATCTTGAATTGCTTTTTCCAATTTTGATTTTTTAGCTTTAAAAAATTAATTAATTAAATATTAATATAAACCAATATTTAATTAGCAATTTTCCATTTGAAAACTAATCAATTAAATAACAATAAAATCAATATTCAATTATTATTGCTTTTAAAATCCAAATTTAATGCATTTTTTCATTTCTTTTTGAAATTTATTAATTAAATATTAAATAAAATTCAATATTTCATCAATATTGATTTAAATTCCCAAAATATTGAATTAATGAAGCCCGCACACATCTCTCCCCAAAAGTCTAGAGTGCTAACCAAGTGCATTCCATGACTTGAGTGAATATGCGCTCTGGGCGCAATCGTGGATAAACAATTTTTCAAAACTCCTCGACTCTATTTGCTTTGCGCTTGGAGCGCACTTCCCACTCGGTCGTGGATTTTACATTTTCCACTATTCCTAGAGTGGGGGTAATATGCCTCTCAAGAGCATAATTGATGTAGTTATAGATTTTCAAATTAGGAACTCTCCAGATTATTCCTTGAGTGAGAGTAATAAGCGCTCCGAGCGAGAATGAAGATATAATGAATAATATCAGGTTCGTGAAATTTTGTAATTGAACGTCTCTTGAATACACGTTGGGAGTTTACTTCCTACTCATCTCCGTCTAGTTCCAGATTGTTTGGATGCTCCTTCATTTGTTCCTTCGTTGACAAGACATAGTGTTGGATGTGCTTTCTATGAGGGAGTATGCGAGCTACCCCCTTATAGTAATTCCTTCATTCATTGGTAAACACGCTGGGATTGCCTTTGCATCTCCTGTGGGTCCTTTCTAGAGCTCTCTTTGATTCTCTGCTTACATCGGCCTTTGGCATAACACATTTGATGTTCTAAAATTAGGAGGTGACAATTCATGAAGACTTCCCTGTAGTTTAACCATGGCAACGAATGTTGAATATGTCAGCTGGATCGCCTTCGAAAACTGAGTCTCTACAGTTGCTGCATTTCCCCCCTTCCCAAACCTTT
>BSBK01009784.1:307500-362500 GCA_027943335.1 Chamaecyparis obtusa
ATTCTGGTTTGTCCTCTTGATGCTAAAATCAACACCCTCTCTTAGCTAAGGAGGGTCTTCTTAGATATTGTTCAATGTGGCATTCTGTGCTTAATCAGATTTCTTTACCCATTCGACATGTAGAAAGAATTTCAGACCAAAGCATAGTATTTTGAAACTGTTTCCCAGCAACAATATAAATGTCTACACCAAGTTTTATAAACAATTTATCTTATTAGATGTGTTTTCTCCTCTGCATATCGAAGTTAAATATTCAATCGCACAAACATCAAATTCAAGCCTCATTTAAATAATACTCCTTCCATCGGCTATGTGGTTATGAAATAGTTTCAACTGCCTAAGCAGTTACAACTTGAGCCAGCCTCTTCACAACTGCCACTTTAATTAACTTGATTCATCTTTTAAACAATGTACGTCACATGAACAACCATTTCGTTGTGTCTCAGAATGCACTATCTATATAAATATCAACAATACCTCTAGTATTTTTAATTCGATCAAATGTAATGTGCGATGCCTTCAATATATACTTCGCCCATACTTTTCTCAATGCCTCATAGTCCACGATAGCAATAACATATACTGCAGTAAACATATTTCTTTCGTTCATCTCTTATAATGATATAGAGAAGTAGCTAGGTATTGAAGAATAAATACAAGGGCATATTGCAGGTATCAAGTGATTGTTGTCAATTTGTCTTTGATTAATGAATTCTCAAACCCCAGTGATAATAGACACCTATGCAAATTCTTCATTCATACGTTGTTTCCATTCATTCATCCACAACATAAATCTGATCAAGTTTGAGAGATAGTGTATTCAAGACATTGCGGTTATAAAACAATTGAACTTTCATGAATGATTGGCTATATTGAATATGCATAAGTACATCCAAAAATATCTGTTGAAATGCAAAGGGATCAATAGTGAATTCATATGTCTCCACATAGTTCATAGAGGATAGATTTATAGATTCACGAGTTGAACTTCACGCTAAAGATATATAGAGACATAATTTCCATCTTCTGAATATAACATTATCATTTATGGATACTTCACATTGGAAAGGTAATCACATTGGGCAACAATAATCCAATCCTCTTTCAATACACAGAAATCAACAACTTATACCACCAACAAGAACATCATATGGGAATAGCATAGAATAGATTCAATCAACATCAGCATACCATCGTAGGAAAAAACATGCATAGATCATATTGGTCTCTTAAAGTCTCACCACATGCACATAGCAAATTTGCAAGTTTCTAGCTTGTCTGGTAGCTTATCACCATAGATCATGGGTCACCACTAAAAGTGCTTGCAATTTCAAACTCAGTTGGGCATGCGCAGTGAGGGATATTCCTATTACTCTTGTGTATATTCTATTACAATTTCTGATTCTTTCCCATTTTCTCCCCGAGTCCATCATGGAAATAATCCTTACACCAGTTTCAAGGGGTTCAACTAAGTCCAACACCCAACATGAATAAGACTATCACACACATCACAAATCACTATAGGCTTTGTGATGATTCATGCTTCTTTTCTCCTTCCATGCATTTCACTGGTCTTGTGCATTGATGCCTCTTCTTAGTCCATCTATGTTCGATGATATTCTAATTTGACCACTTCTCTCTTTTTTGAACAGTTGATTTCACCAGGATATCAATATCAATGATGTGATACAAATACATTCTTCTCGGTGAATAATCCTCCTTTACATCTATCTTAGATGATTCAAGTGTTAGTAGTTATATTTATCATTTCTCCTGTTTCGTGTGCCATGTATGTGTATTAAGGCTAGAGGTTACCGATCATAATAATGGTGGTTGTATATTGTGATTGATGTGATTGAATTCATGCCACTGTTGAACTTGAAAGTTGTAGTATAACATCTCGGTAGTGTTCGATCCTCTAAGTTGCTATACGATCCAACAAAGACACCAATCACAAATGCCTAGTGTTGTCTACTTAATGGACTCTTTGAGAACAAATAATGCTTGTTCCAATACCCGCTCAATTTGCCTCGTACACTTTGAATACTTAAGAGAATGCATGTGAGTATTGTTAGAGTGTGTAAATTAATTACGCTGACTATTGTTGTTTGTTAGTGTAGACTCCAGTCGACTCCAGCCGACTCCAGCCGTTCACTGCACCTTCCACCATTAATGCCCCAGCTAAATCTATGACTTGCATTCAATGTATATTTATCTATAAATTAATAGATTAGGGTCTGTGTTCAGCAGAACCCATATATGGTTTTCTCTTCTGTGTCTAGTTTTTAAACATGGTATCAGAGCCCAAGGACAAGATCAGAGTGTTCTAAATGAACGTGTTCTGCTAAGTTTATCTCTATATTGTGTTTACTATTTTTATCAGTTGTGCAAGAGTGTTTCAACCTAAGGGGATGATCGATGTACTCAAGATTGCAAGTAGAATCTCATTGTTTCATTGCAAGCTGTGTAAGGAGGTGTAGCAGTTAAAGAAAAGACTTTCACAAGAGGAGAATTGCTGCAAAAGTGCCCACTACTGAAGCAAGTGAAGAGGCCGTGTAAGAAGTGGAATTCCATTGAGTTTGTCAGTTGGTAATGGCTGCTTTAGGTTTTTAGTTATTTATGTGCTTGATTTTTGATGTAAGTGCTCTGTGTTATCTTTGTAGTTGTGTGAGTGAAACACTCGCTTACAAATGTGATGTGTGACGGGGCTGCTGTGTGAAGAAATAAGGGTGTAAAAAGTCAGATTCATAAGGGAATAAGGTGTTGTGTATTTCTGAGAAATTGTGTGTTGTTTAACTCTATGCTTACATGTGAAATGAAGTAAAGAAGTTGTAGTGTTGGGTGAAGTTGTTGCTTGCTGAAGGATGAATTGTTATCATGGTGCAATGAGGCCTGCCTGTAATGTGTGTTCTGATTTGGGGTGCAAAGTGCTTGAGTTGGCATTGAGAGAATTTGACTATCTAAATGTGAAGGCTATGTTGTTCTCATTTGTGGTCATAGAAGATTGTTGGATTGATATCCCTCAAGAGAGTGATGAAGATTGAATTAGTGATGGTTGTTAATGGGCATATGTATTTTGGATTAATTTTGTGAGTGCGAGTCACCTTTGTTAAAAGGAAAATCTAGAGTATGCAAGGGGTACATTATCAGTTGTACCCAACACCCTAGAGATTTTTGGTTTAACATATTGATGAACCATGTATCTGAAAAGGATTCCTATAAAACTAGTGAGTGTTAGGAATTGGAACACTGAGAGGGGGGGGGGGGGGGTGAATCAGTGTTCACTACACTTTAACTTTTCACTTTAATCTTTATACTGAACTTTAAATGCTTAAGTACTAAATTAAACATTCACATAAACATGAAACATGAAAACAACACTTGACACTAATATGATTATGGGGAAACCCAAATAGGTAAAAACCCTGGTGGGAATTGACACCCACTAATATTTTGCACTAGTGTTTTGTGATCCTTGTTAGAAGATCCTTTACCCTGTTAGGAGTAGCTTTACAATGCCTTAAGTACAACAGACCCTGTTAAGGGTCGGACCTTGTTAGGAGTCTTTTACAATGATCCCTGTTAGGGGAGTGAACTCATTGTCCTAGAGCTCACTGCTCAAATGATGAAGGCTACAACCTTCTGATATCAGATACACAGTATATCTGCCAGGTGAACTGTCACTGTGACACTGCTTGTCAGATTAGTTCCTTTGGTGCACTGATGCTTTGACCTCTAGCAAAGCTCTAATAATTTTTTATGCTCTCTTCGCATACCTCTGCTCTACTTATCACAACTCTATATGAACTCTTATACCAAATACAATGGGCACACCTTATATTTATATGCTCATAAAAAATATACAATTAGGTTGGCCCTATAGCTAATTACAAACAACGCTTCCAAATGAATTGGCTTAAGCGTGCTTACAATTATACATATAAACATGTCAGCAACCTAAATACAATGGGCACATAGCCTTTACAATATTACATTACAATCGCAAACCAAATTACTATCTGTCGGCTCCATGCTCTATTCTCTGCTGACACACACTGGCTGTGCAACTTCAACTGACTGTAACTTTCACATCTTTGCATATCTTCTTATGCGCTCTTAGACTAAGAAAGAATATTGTCTAACCAACTTAACTTCTAGGGCGCATACCATAATTCATCCGTACACATGTGCGCTGATGCTCTAAGTTGCAAGAACTCTGTACACTGTCCAGTCTTCAACACTTAATCGAATTCTAATCTTTACATTAAGTGCTCTGACTCCAAACTGCTATATGACTTTGTTGCCATAATGAAAACATTATATCTAGTCATATTCTTCAGTATAGTCAACTTGCCAACAATCTCCCCCTTTGTCATTGATGGCAACAAAGGAATATGGCCAAGTTGCTAATTGTACTTACTACAAAAAACTTTTGTTTTCATATCCATATCTTATACATAATCTTATATCTCCCTATACATATCATACACCATATTCTATACACAACTACCCCTTTGACATTAATGACAAAGGTGTATCAAAAAATTGTATTTACATACACTTACTGAGGGAAAACATCCGGATATGATATCTTAAGATTCTGGATCTCCTTCTTCCAAAAGGTTATCAAGGAGTTAACTATCTGGAGATGGGTGCATAATGCATATTGAAGCTTCTCCATTTTCTTCAGATCTGTGCTCAGACCTTGATCATAGGTTATCATTGTGGCATCAATCTCCTTGATGTTTCTGATTAAGAATGTCTAGTGAGGGCGCAAGAGCATTCCTCAACCGAGTCTATCTAGACCTTATCTTTTCCATTTCTTTCTCTGCCTTCTCAATTTTATCAATTTGACCTTGGTAAACATTGTTACACATGTTTACATCAGTGGATGTGTCTAGCACTGAAATCTTCACCTACTCAATCATAGCTTTAGCTTCTTTTATTTTCTTAAGATGGGCATCAGTGAGCTTATCCTGATCCATGGAGTCTACAATGAATTTCCTTCCTTGATCAGCAAATTCTTTTAGGGACGCTTGACTTGTCTTAAGTGACTTCAAGTCTAGTGCAAAATTGCTCATCAGTTCATCAAGTCTCTTCTTTAAGTACTTCTCCTCTGCAACTATGGATGCAAATTCTTCTAGGATGGAAAAATTGCTTTTGAACTGTGATAAGATTGTACTTACATCATCAACTGAATGAATCTTGGACACTTTCTTGTCTGTAGGCAACAAATTATTCAATATGTTCACTGATTCCACAAGGAGAGGATTTCTCATCACTTGTTTCTCCTTTGCTTTCTCCATAGCCAAGACGATGAACTTAATTAGGTCTTCCTCTTTCCATGAGTCCAAACTGGATGTGTCAAGTGTCAAACTTGACAACAATGCTGAGGAGGGGGTGATGGGAGTGCTGTCCATCACTTCTAGTTTTACCTTGGCTAGATCTACATAAGTTTCATCTTTATTTTCTTCCTCTTCTTCTTCTTTCTTTTCTTCCTCTTCCATTTTCTCTTCTTCTTTCTCATCTGATATATTTTCAATCATTACCTCTTCTTGATGAGTGGGAGGAGTGCTGCTGCATAAAATCTCAGCTTCTTGTGTACTCACAAAAGCTTCCTCAAACTTGTCTAATTCTATGTCAGTGGCTGCCATGGCTATCTCCACATTATCAATGATAAAGGTGCTATCCTTGAGTGACTCTGACATGGGCACAAATTTATCTACCTCTATTTGTGCTTCTACTACAGGCATTGAATCTTGAGGCCCTATAAATTGTACATTGATGGTCTCTCCTGCTTTGTCTTGTTTACTAGGTGCTTGAGAGATGGCGCAGACTTAGGTTTCATGTGCTGCTCTAAGAGTACCTTCTCAAAGGCCTTGTATGTTTCCTAAGATATTAGCTCATAGTCTTTGTTCATGAGGTGAAGTATCCTCATCTTTGTTCTTAAGTGAGGCTTCACCAAATTTAGTAACAATGACCTTTCTTGACAAAACATACTGGAAAAGTGGAATCAAGAATTTGTTCCCTTATTCTGAGGCCTTCTTCAATGACTTGTCTTTTTAAGGTATCCATTATTTACCATACCTTATATGGAATTTCTATTTTCAATTCAAGAACTATCTTCTTGAACTTTATCATATGTTTGATAATCATACCATGTATTTTTGATTTGTCAATTTCACTGTATGTTTCATAAAACTTTCCCACCTGATCAATTCTGCCCTCATCAATGATTCATGCACTCAAAGCTTTAAGACTTGGTCTGAATCTTGCCTTAGGAGGTGCTTGACTAGTTTTCCCACTCCTTAATGCTCGCGAGGATGGATGACTAGTGCTAACTTCTTTCTTTCTTTTGATCATTGGCCTATACTTCGGAGGAGAAATAGGATCATTGGTTTCTTTGGGCGCAGACAGAGTGTCATCAGTCATATCCTTCTGACTATCATCTTTTTCAATTTTTATCTTCTTCATCTTAGGATCTTCTTGCTCTTCTTCTATTGCTGCGCTTTTCAATTCCAAAGCAATCTCCTCTTCCCTTGCCTTGTCAAGATCTTCTTGAGACACACCATGCATTCTCAATATCTCTGATGTGACTTTAGAAACCTTTCTTTTTGTTGCTATGCTATTTAACTTTGCATCTACTTCTCTTGTCTTCTCCTCATAGGTTCCCCACCTAGGCTCATTAGGATCTTTGGGGGCTGATAGTAGTACCTATGCATATGATTCAAGGACCTATTCCTCTACCTCATAACCAAGTGGATGAATCCACTTAGTCCTTGGTTCAACTGCTTCCATACAAGTTGTATCTTTCTCCACCATAAAACAAATTGTATCCTTGTACTTATCCACAATTCTCTCTGGAATCCTGTACCTCATTTGTATCTTGACCCTAAAGGTCTTCAATTCCAATGTGACATAATCTCTCAAAGTACTTTCAGTGGATGCCTTGAGGGATATTTGTGGCATGGTTGGAATAGATTTTTCCAAATACATATCTGAAACTTTTCCAACTATATGAAGGTACATATAGATGATTAGGGACCCAAACCTGAATGTCTTTGTCTTATCATGTTTGATAGCCTTGATGTTATCAATCAACTGTGTGCGCAAGATCTCAGACTAGTTGAATTCACCATCTTCCTTTACAAGTCTTATGGCTACAAGAATAGTGCCCGCAGATACACTATTTACCCTGCTAGTGTGATGAAACCTGTATCCCAGTATCATTGACATCAATTTGATGTTTGCTTGCTCAATAGGCCTATTGTCATGCCGCGACTATCACTCCTAGACTTACATTCTTATTCAACCATTTTCCTAAAATCCTTGCCCAAAGGAAGGATGGTGCATGTTCTAGATAGGCCTGTCATCTCATGTATCAGGTCACTTGTGATTCTTACCAACACATCACCAATCCAAAATAGATCATCATGAATTCTGCTAACAATCAGCTTGTGCGCTCTTGCACAATGATTCCTCTATACTCCAAAGGCTTAAGTCCAAAGGCACATACTCTGAAGATGAGTATACCAGCCATGCAGGGGTCTAGAGCTAAATTAGCTCCCCCTATGACCCTGAGGGCCATTCATCTAGAGGTAGAGGGTGTGTCTACTGTGGATGCATCCAATACAATCTCATCATCCTTGTCCTTCTTTTTCTTTGTCCAAATCATGCTCGCATCATCTAAGGCTTTAAAAAAATTAACTTCTCCTTCTGGATCAAAAACTGGTTCTTCAGCCTTTTTAGGGCTTTCCTGACCTTGCATCCTTGATCTACAGAATCTAGAGATATGTCCAGCCTTGTTACAAGAGTGACAAATGACTGGATGTCTTACATTCCTTGGCGCATTGACATGAGTCACCATTTTACATTGTTTCGCTAAGTGACCATTATAGTTACATATCTGACATGTAACATTCTGAGAACTTCTTACATTTGTCTGATTCTAATTTCTTTGATCACTTAGAATCCTGTTCTTCTTACTAGTCTTGCAATTCATAGCTTTGTGACCAAATCTATTGCATGTATAATAGTAGCCATTAAAATGTCTTACCTCTGTACAATTTCTTGTAATGTGTCCATGCTTGTTACATGCAAAATAAGTGCATTCTACTTGCTTGTGCTCATTTTTGGGTGGTCCACCATTGTCTTTGGTTTGATCTTCAGTCTTTTCAGCATTAGTAGAGTCTTTTGTGTCTCCTTTCTTGCTCACATGTTGTCAATCTAGTTTTGTGCTTCATTGTAATCAATACATCTAGTGTCTCCTTTGGCTCTCCTTGCATACAACTGAGATTCTATCAAATCAGAACTGGTGTGTAACTTGTCAATATGATTCTTTGCTGCTTTCAATTCAGACTCCAAGCTTTCTTTGCTATTTCTTAGCTCCAAGATTTCCATGTTTTCTTGTCTTTGTTCTGCATTGAGTTGAAGGTTCTCCTTGACTTGTTCATTATAGACTTCCTGATTGTTCATCAGCTTATCATCAAATTCTTCAAGTAGTTCTTGCATAGATGCATTTTCTTCATTCAGCTTTTTGACCTTTGCTCCTAGATCACTGTTAGAGCATTCTTTTAAATCCCTTCTTAGCTTTTTGATAACTAATTGAGCATCACTAACTTTCTCTTTTAGTTCTTCAATTTCTCTTTCAGATTTGTCGAGGTCTTCAAGAGCTGCTTCAATATTTTTCTTCAGATGTTTCATTTTTTATTTGTCCATGATCTCCTCAAGTGGTTAAACTTCTATGTTGAGGACCAGAGCTCTGATACCAATTGTTAGGAATGGGAACACTGAGAGGGGGGGTGGGGGGGTGAATCAGTGTTCACTACACTTTAACTTTTCACTTTAATCTTATACTAAAATTTAAATGCTTAAGTACTAAATTAAACATTCACATAAACATGAAACATTAAAACAAAACTTGACACCAATATGATTACAGGGAAACCCAAATAGGTAAAAAACCCGGTGGGAATTGACACCCACTAATATTCTGCACTAGTGTTTTGTGATCCTTGTTAGAAGATCCTTTACCCTGTTAGGAGTATCTTTACAATGCTTTAAGTACAGTAGACCTTGTTAAGGGTCGGACCTTGTTAGGAGTCTTTTACAATGATCCCTATTAGGGTAGTGGACTCACTATCCTAGAGCTCACTACTCAAATGATGAAGGCTACAACCTTCTGATATCATATACACACTATATCTGCTAGGTGAACTATCACTGTGACACTGCTTGTCAAATCAGTTCCTTTGGTGCACTGATTCTTTGACCTCTAGCAAAGCTCTAATACATCTTTATGCTCTCTTCGCATACCTCTGCTCTGCTTATCACAACTCTATATCAACTCTTATATCAAATACAATGGGCACACCTTATATTTATACGCTCATACAAAATATACAATTAGGTAGGCCCTATAACTAGTTACAAACAACGCTTCCAAATGAATTGGCTTAAGCGTGCTTACAATTATACATATAAACATGTTGGCAACCTAAATACAATGGGAACATAGCCTTTACAATATTACATTAAAATCGCAAACCAAATTACTATCTGTTGTCTCCATGCTGTATTCTCTGCTGGCATACATTGGTTGTGCAACTTCAACTGACTGTAACTTTCACATCTTTGCATATCTTCTTATGCGCTCTTAGACTAAGCAAGAATATAGTCTAACCAACTTAACTTCTAGGGCACATACCATAATTCATCTGTACACACGTGTGCTAATGCTCTGAGCTGTAGGAACTCTGTACACTGTCCAGTCTTCAACACTTAACCAAATTCTGATCTTTACGTTGACTCCACACTGCTATATGACTTTGTTGCCATAATGAAAACACTATATCTAGTCATATTATTTAGTATAGTTAACTTGCCAACAACAAGTATAGCGGCTGGGTACCCATGTATCTCGGTAGATGGATTTCTTTTTATATGGACTCAATAATCAAATTTGATGTAGGTATAGAAGGAGAAAAGCCCAAAGTGATGATGGTTTTCCCATTATGATGGTTTGTGACCAATGTGTGCTTGGTTTGTGGTAATCCAAAACCACTTGAGTGCAAAGTTTATGGTGATCTTGAAACCATTTATAAGTGAGGTTTGTGGTGAGCCAAAACCACTTCAGTGCGAAGTTTTTCATGATTTTGAAACCACTTGTATGATGTTTGTGGAGTTCATGGTGAGCTTGAAACCACTTCAAAATTGCATCGGTTAGGGGTAAACCGTGAAAACCCAAAGTGATTATGATTAGGGGAAACATTGTGAAAAATTTGATAAGTGAATTGTAAATGGGTACCTAACAAGGCTTCAAGCCAGGACCCATGTTTTTTGATTATGGGGGGATATCTAAAATAATAAGCATAATTAATTTATGGGGGGATGTTAGAGTTCTTAAATTAATTATGTTGACTATTGTTGTTTATCGGTGCAGACTCCAACCATTCACTGCACCTTCCACCATTAATGTCCCAGCTAAATCTGTGACTAGCATTCAATGTATATTTATTTATAAATTAATAGATTAGGGCTTGTGTTCAGCAGAGCCCATATTTGGATTTCTCCTCTGTGTGTCTGGTTTTTAAACAAGTATCATCAATTGTAAGACAATGATAGCAACAAATTGGCTTCTGACATTCAACATATTGGCGACATCATCCTATGGGATCAAAACATCATAGTGATATCAATTCATGTTGGATCAACATTAATCCTTGATGATATCATCCGCCCTTTGGTATTTATATGCATCCATCAATTTCAATACACTATATCATCGATGATACACATCCATCAATCACAATGATATTTTTTTCCCCGTAGAAGGTTCTTTGCTAGTAACAGAACTTCCAAGTGACCTATTTAATATTGTGCTATATTTTGTAGTTGCAAGTGTGTAGTATTTCCAAGGGTGTGGTCCGGTGACTAATTGTTTGCATTGTAATCTATGAGCTCCGTATATAAACAAGTCTTTGTTTACCGTGCTTATCTCTGTAGATTGTGGGTGCTACCCACCACAGAGAACCACCTGAACTCCTCATCCATAACAATCAGAAATGAAGGTTCCAACTATAGTATTCAGAGGACACAAGCACACATTATAGCATCAATGTAATACCCCTCTAACCCTAATATAAGTTTTGTGTTTTTGAAAGAATTAAGATCCTTCGATGTTTTCTTACAGCTTAAGTTGTACATGATACTTGTTTGATCTATTCCTATAGTTGTTTATAATAATTTCATAAGCTAGTACTCAATGATTCTAATATCAGACATACTATCTAAAGGTATCATTTTTGTATGTATTTATCTCCATGTATGTATTGAGTACCTACAAGACCTTTATGAACATAGTTAGGATGTTATATGATATGTACTTGATAGATATATATAAGTGGTTATTTATATTTTCTTCTATTAAGGTTATCTTGGATGAATCTTGTATCTCACTTGATGATTTGATTATGTTAATTTATTATTAGTATTGATAAGAGACTAACACAATGCTTGAGATTCTAACCTTCATTATGATGATGCTACATGCTTTGAGTGTATATATATACATGATGTGTTTTCATGATTCAGGACGAAGTCGTAGTTACTCACATAGCTGAGGTCCACATGATGTATCGATCCTGGTCATCTGTCTGCAATGTTTTCTTTTATATGTATATCCGTGCATATGTATTTCTTCTTTGTGATGCAGGCTTGCAGGTACCGGGCATCGACTTCACCTGGCTTCACAGGTCTGAGCATGCCCTCAAATCCTCGATGGTTTTTGTTATGGAGATAGTACTAAGGCCTCTACATGAGTCTTCCTTTGTCATTATTCCAATTTGGGAATATTAGGGTTCCTTCTTTGTCAGTCAACCTTTGGGTCAAAAACCCAGATCCAACGCACCCGGTTGGGCATGGTTGTAGTTAGTGCCTTGTGACCACTTGAATTCATTTGGTTGTATGATTTGTTTACTCATTTTATTTATTTCTCCTTCTTGGTATGATTCTTAGTTAATCTTTCTATGTTGTGTTTCAGGAGTTTGGCTTGACTTTCCTTGTTGACTTTGGTTGACCTTGTTTGATCTTATGGTTTTCTCGATATGTTTCATAGATGATTTGTAAGGCCTCTTTGGATGATTAGGTTTATTTTGAGGTGTGTGATTTTATTCTACCTCAGTGATTATATCCTATAGTAATTATAAATAGGTAATAATATTGTGATCTATTACTTCATAATCTTATAGATTATAGTTTTTGGTATTTGGCATGTATCTATATAAATATAAATATATATATATATATATATGGAAATATATATATGGGTGCACACATATATGTATTTATATATATATAATTTATATGTGATTATATGTTAATTATTGTAGATATTGTTGATGGTGTATATTTTGGGATTAATGTAAAGTATAATATTATTAATAATTAAATATTAAATAATGCGAGGTATATTATTCTCAATTATTAATTATTAATAATGAAGATAGGTTATATATATAGATATTGATGTAATTAATGATGGCATATGCATATATGTTAGGATAATATTACATATGTGTATGAATGAATACAAATAATTTTTTATTGTATATTTGAGTAATATAGTTGTATGATATTAAGTTATTTTATAATACCCTTTAGTTAAGAGTTAGTTGGGAGTTGGTTACTTTTCCTCTCAACTTTTGGAAATCTATTTATATGCACTACTTTCTCATTTGAAGAGGGGGGATTTTGGGGGCTGAAGCATTGAGGAGAGGATGGCCTTAATTTTCATGGTGATTTTGGAGAGAAAACTTGGAGATGTGAGGGAGATTTTGTAAGCATATGTCTTTAAGAATTTTTGGTTATCTTTGCTTTTGGGAGAGAGACATTTTTGTGAGAATTTCAATAGTTGAGAGAGAGATTCTTTGCTGTGGAATTATTTCTTTCTTTCATGGAGATTTCTGAAAGTGGATAGGGTTTGAAGGATGCATCTCAAGTTTGGATTTGTCTTCTCTTTTGTTTCCTTCCTTCTTCGATTCAACCTTCGTAGGACATGAGGTATGGATTGAATATGTTAGTTACTTTATGTCTCTGATAGATTATGGATCTATTTATATATTATAATTATTTATTATATCTGTACTTTTAATTTCTATGGTTATTTTAAAGTTTTGAGTTTTTGTTTGTAAGAATTGGCATGTGTTTTCCTAGGGTTTTTAGAAACCCGTTTTTGGAGATCTATTATTATAATAATTTAAATTGAATCTATGGTTTTACTAAATTGATTTTCTGGAAGTAAAATTCACAGATCTAAAATGGGTATCTCTCTGATTTTATTTTTAGGGTCGAATTAATGCCTTATTTTTGACATTTTGGCAGACTATGCCTGTCCATTCTCGATTCTGAATTTTCTGTCAAATGTATTCATATGCTACAGGCTGATATGATTATATAAAAGTCTAAATTTGATATAAAATATTCTCCTAAGTCTTATCTTTTATTTCCAATTGGTTTGGAGAATTTTTATTATGTTTTGTGAAAATTACAACCGTTTTAGTGAAGGCAGGTCTGAACCCTAACCAGAATTTTCTGTTTTAAACCAGAAGTCATAACTTTCTTTCCCACCGTTGGATCTTTCTAAAAATCAAATTGAGAGTCCATAATTATGTTAGCTAAATCTACACCGAAGAGATTTTCTTTATTATTTGTTTTGTGGAAGATATGGATGACTATTTTATGATGACTATTCTTTGCATTTAATCCTTGCTTGAAATAATTCAGTTTAAGACAACATTAAGTTTTAAGGTTTCGTATGGTCGTAAGGTTTAGAATGTTTTTTTGGTTAATTGGATCTATGTATACTCTGAATATGTTTATAATATCACTTGGATGTCTTCTTATATGTTTGGAACATTCTGTATGCCATATTGGGTTTAGGGTTGTCAAGTGGACTAGGGACAACATATGTTTTCCTAAACTCAATCAAATGTTGTTATGGAATTGGTATGAATTATTGATGATGGATCTATTATGTTCTTATGATTTTTATATGTATGTTAGGGAACCTAAGTATACTAGGTGAGTGGCTCATAGTGAGGGGCCGGGGCCCTAAGTGGCTAGTACCAGGATAACCTACTATGAGTTATTTAATCAAGTGATAACCTAAATAAATGAATTGGGAATGGGATTGGAATGGGAAATTACACACTAATCAAGATTAATTATGCCTCGCCCATGCCTTTAGTGCTAGTAAAGACTAAGGATGGGAGTGGGAGAAGGTACCTATGCGTAGGTACGACTGGATGACCTTGTCTGTACGAGAGGCATTCGGTTCCGCATGTGCCTACTTGGGGGCCGGGGCCAAGAGTGGCTAGTACCAGGACAACCCAAGGGGTGAGGGCTATGCGATGACACTCACCTAGCTTGTAGCTTAGAGTCTCTACCAAATTTGATCATGCCTCTGGTAGTCCTTGTGGTCTTCTTGTCTTTTCTTTTGTGTTGTGACTTTGGGGAAATTTTATCACCACCTTAGGAATTTCCTAGTTGTTACCTCTTGTATGGGCCTTTGGTTCTATCTCCTAGCTCGGGGGAGTGGGCCTATTGGTTCCACATGGTTGGGTGGTTAATATTTATATCGAGGTATTGATCGTGATTCTTTGGATGATCCTAGCACATATTCCATTCCAGACCTGCAGTTGAAGATTTCTTATTGGATATTTTAATATGAGATGTACTTATGTATTTGTATTCATGTAATTTTAATCTCCTAAAAGGAGTCTTGTAGTATTGATATAATCTCAATTCAAAGCAATGCATAAGGGAATGGGTAGTTCTAGGTAAAAGAAAGGGAAAAGAATGTGGAATATTGGACATGTTACTAGCATTAAAAGAAAGTGTTTATGTTATTTCTCCTATCCTCTTATGTTGTCCATATGTAAAGGAAATGATCTTAAATATAGTTATATATAATGATGTATCACAAAAAAATAATGTATTCTCTCTTGATGAAAGGATCCAAGGAAATTATTGAGAAATGATAGGTTAGTGATTGGAATTATTAACAATGAATGGTTATGAAACAATGCAATAGAATAGTAATTTGATTTTAATGTTAATACTTGGTTCATGTTAATGAAGTACCTAGGATGATGCCTACCTTAATGAATATTAATCTCTTACCTAAATTATTAGAGAAAAGTGATATAAAGGATAGTAGATGTAGATGAAATCAATATGAATTTATGGAATGAGTTGATAAAAAGAATAATGATGTTGGATGATTAACCTATGTTTAATAAAAGAAATAAGTTAGGGACATTTAACTTGGTGCATTAAAATGAATGTAGATCTTTTAAGCTCATGATTCCGTGAATATCTTATGCATGTAAATGGTTTATATGATGTTGCTTTAGTAGCGATGTTAGGGAACCCGGGAGGACTTAAGTTGTATAAATCTTACATTCAAGTAGTAGAAAATTATTTCTTCTTTTAGAAATATGAAGTGTAATGATGAATATTATTCTAGTTAAAATAAATAAATAAAATAAAATAAAAATTCACTACTTGCATTTTATAGAGGTTTTATGTCTTGTCCTCTTGGGTTGCCTGGCGGGGCATTACATCTGGTATCAGAGCCCTAGGTTTCTACACTGGGAACTCTGGGACTCATAGCTCACCTATGCATAACCTTGAGTATCTTAACTTTGTCTCCTTTTGGATTTTGTTGTTAGGCTAAAATTTGAATCTTAGGAAACGAAGGCTATCTTTCGTGTTCTTATGTTGTATTGTCTTACAAGGGCACACCCATTCCTCTATGATTGAGTTATATTTTAACAATTATTTATGTTTTTGCATAATGAGATCAATGATGTGTTAAGTGGATGTTTCCTATAATATTAATGGAATGGCGAAGAATTCTTGAGACTTGTGTTTGTTTTCTTGAAAGGTACTAGTATCTCTAGAAGGGTCAAAAGTTAAAGGATGCTAAATGTTTTGAATCTTAATTATGGTAGTAGATAATATTACCCCTTGATCATACCTATAATATAATGTTGTGCACTCTATCTTCTTACAAATAGCTAGTTGAATTTTATCCTACTCAAGGTATCTTAGAAATAGATTTCTTTTGGATCTTTAAAGAATGAAATGATTGTGGTAGTACTTGATAGGAATGATAGGGCAATAATTAGATTACATGGCTAATAATATGTACCTAGGAAAGAAGTGAAAAAAAATAAATAAATAAATAAGGAACAAATAATCTACTGTCATATGTATTTCTCTCTCTTTCTCTCTCCCCTCTTAAGAAATAAGTTTTGCATGACTAAAATTGTTTAGACAAGGTAATAATATATTAGGAAAATTTGTAAATACTCAATTAGGAAACCCTTGGGTGAAGGACCTATGTCCCCAAGATTTTATCATAGGCTATAATTCACATTTTCATTTAGGAAGAGGAATTTTTATCCCTATCTTGGTAAGAAGTTATATCCTTTCTGCATATCTTATTAAATTGCACAAAAAGGATTTAAGATAACATAATCAAGAAATTCTAGGGAAGAGTATGTGCGATGATGGATTATCTGTACTAATGATGGAAGTTGTTTTTATTAAATATATGTCTTGCAAAATGCCTAGTGAATAGTTAGGACCCTAGATGGGTATTTTGGAAACAAATTCATGTTTTGTATACATTGTGATCAACACCATAGTAGTAAGAAATTAACAACATTAAGTGATTGATCAACTATGAATAAGGAGTTGTTGTGGTAAATAAATGTTATAGAAATGTACCTTACTCAATTTCTACTTAGAACTAATGTTATCTCAAAATTTTAAAGTGTAAGAGGGTAATGTTTCAAATAGGTAAAGGGTAGAAATTAAAGTTATGTACAGTAGTTAATGTTATTAATTTAGATGTTGTGGTTATGAAGATAGTAGTAGGACTCATATACTTCTTTCTCTCTTAATGGATCTATGATCGTTATGCAATAAAGAATTTAAAATAACTCTTAAGAAAATGTCATATGGAAATTGCCTGACATGCAAATTAGGGAAAAGTGCATAGATAAATAGTAAGCTTTAAGAAGGGATCCCAACTTAATGAATAATAGTGCAATAAATTGTAAATTGTTTAGATCTCCTCTAGGGGGTGAATGTGTTTTTGGAAATCAAGCACTACAACTATTGTGAAAGATGACTTAGAATATGTATATTGTAAAATTTGTGTGTCCTATGTCATTGGAATTCTACTTAAAGCTTTGATGGAAATGAATATTTCTTATAAAACTATGTGTTAATGAAAATGGTAAGTTTCAAGTATCTAGATTGTTTTATTTTCATGATTACAAAAGTAAATGAAAAATTATTTGATGTATTCCCTTCATGATCATAACAAATATAAATGTTACATACCTCTCTATGTTTGGTATTCATAGCTTGTAAGGGACACAAATTTTGGACCCTATTTGTAATAAGGTCTCACAAGTTGTATTATGTAGGGTTAGATTATGTCTCAAAAGAGAAAATATATCATAAATTCTTTCTTTCTTTTATACTGGTTACCATAGATAGGAACTTTGATATTGTGAAAGGAAGTGATAATCTCAGTTAGTAAAACATGCAATTTCATAATATATTGATATTAGTGAGTAAACATGAATACCTTAGAGTTTCGACTTGATAACAATAATTTTGATGCAATTTCAAGTATCTTGTTAACAAACTTACTGCACAAAGTGATAGAATCACATAGGTAATTTTTTTTGAAAGTCATTACTAATTGAATTGAGTTAATCTACACTAAAGTTGTAATAAGATAGGATTTACCAAAACTCTTGATAGGAGAAGAATGTGTGCAGTCATTAAATTAGGATCTAGATTAGTAATAATATAATTCTATTAGATAATGTGTGATATATAGTTCACATTCTCGACTTCCAGGAGTAAGTCGAATCTTAGTGGGGGAGGATGTAATACCCCTCTAACCCTAATATAAGTTTTGTGTTTTTGAAAGAATTAAGATCCTTCGATGTTTTCTTACAGCTTAAGTTGTACATGATACTTGTTTGATCTATTCCTATAGTTGTTTATAATAATTTCATAAGCTAGTACTCAATGATTCTAATATCAGACATACTATCTAAAGGTATCATTTTTGTATGTATTTATCTCCATGTATGTATTGAGTACCTACAAGACCTTTATGAACATAGTTAGGATGTTATATGATATGTACTTGATAGATATATATAAGTGGTTATTTATATTTTCTTCTATTAAGGTTATCTTGGATGAATCTTGTATCTCACTTGATGATTTGATTATGTTAATTTATTATTAGTATTGATAAGAGACTAACACAATGCTTGAGATTCTAACCTTCATTATGATGATGCTACATGCTTTGAGTGTATATATATACATGATGTGTTTTCATGATTCAGGACGAAGTCGTAGTTACTCACATAGCTGAGGTCCACATGATGTATCGATCCTGGTCATCTGTCTGCAATGTTTTCTTTTATATGTATATCCATGCATATGTATTTCTTCTTTGTGATGCAGGCTTGCAGGTACCGGGCATCGACTTCACCTGGCTTCACAGGTCTGAGCATGCCCTCAAATCCTCGATGGTTTTTGTTATGGAGATAGTACTAAGGCCTCTACATGAGTCTTCCTTTGTCATTATTCCAATTTGGGAATATTAGGGTTCCTTCTTTGTCAGTCAACCTTTGGGTCAAAAACCCAGATCCAACGCACCCGGTTGGGCATGGTTGTAGTTAGTGCCTTGTGACCACTTGAATTCATTTGGTTGTATGATTTGTTTACTCATTTTATTTATTTCTCCTTCTTGGTATGATTCTTAGTTAATCTTTCTATGTTGTGTTTCAGGAGTTTGGCTTGACTTTCCTTGTTGACTTTGGTTGACCTTGTTTGATCTTATGGTTTTCTCGATATGTTTCATAGATGATTTGTAAGGCCTCTTTGGATGATTAGGTTTATTTTGAGGTGTGTGATTTTATTCTACCTCAGTGATTATATCCTATAGTAATTATAAATAGGTAATAATATTGTGATCTATTACTTCATAATCTTATAGATTATAGTTTTTGGTATTTGGCATGTATCTATATAAATATAAATATATATATATATATATATATATATATATATATATATATATATATATATATATATATATATGGAAATATATATATGGGTGCACACATATATGTATTTATATATATATAATTTATATGTGATTATATGTTAATTGTTGTAGATATTGTTGATGGTGTATATTTTGGGATTAATGTAAAGTATAATATTATTAATAATTAAATATTAAATAATGCGAGGTATATTATTCTCAATTATTAATTATTAATAATGAGGATAGGTTATATATATAGATATTGATGTAATTAATGATGGCATATGCATATATGTTAGGATAATATTACATATGTGTATGAATGAATACAAATAATTTTTTATTGTATATTTGAGTAATATAGTTGTATGATATTAAGTTATTTTATAATACCCTTTAGTTAAGAGTTAGTTGGGAGTTGGTTACTTTTCCTCTCAACTTTTGGAAATCTATTTATATGCACTACTTTCTCATTTGAAGAGGGGGGATTTTGGGGGCTGAAGCATTGAGGAGAGGATGGCCTTAATTTTCATGGTGATTTTGGAGAGAAAACTTGGAGATGTGAGGGAGATTTTGTAAGCATATGTCTTTAAGAATTTTTGGTTATCTTTGCTTTTGGGAGAGAGACATTTTTGTGAGAATTTCAATAGTTGAGAGAGAGATTCTTTGCTGTGGAATTATTTCTTTCTTTCATGGAGATTTCTGAAAGTGGATAGGGTTTGAAGGATGCATCTCAAGTTTGGATTTGTCTTCTCTTTTGTTTCCTTCCTTCTTCGATTCAACCTTCGTAGGACATGAGGTATGGATTGAATATGTTAGTTACTTTATGTCTCTGATAGATTATGGATCTATTTATATATTATAATTATTTATTATATCTGTACTTTTAATTTCTATGGTTATTTTAAAGTTTTGAGTTTTTGTTTGTAAGAATTGACATGTGTTTTCCTAGGGTTTTTAGAAACCCGTTTTTGGAGATCTATTATTATAATAATTTAAATTGCATCTATGGTTTTACTAAATTGATTTTCTGGAAGTAAAATTCACAGATCTAAAATGGGTATCTCTCTGATTTTATTTTTAGGGTCGAATTAATGCCTTATTTTTGACATTTTGGCAGACTATGCCTGTCCATTCTCGATTCTGAATTTTCTGTCAAATGTATTCATATGCTACAGGCTGATATGATTATATAAAAGTCTAAATTTGATATAAAATATTCTCCTAAGTCTTATCTTTTA
This sequence comes from Chamaecyparis obtusa, assembly GCA_027943335.1. Classification (NCBI taxonomy): domain Eukaryota; kingdom Viridiplantae; phylum Streptophyta; class Pinopsida; order Cupressales; family Cupressaceae; genus Chamaecyparis; species Chamaecyparis obtusa. Next base: position 327,898 of record BSBK01009784.1, read on the forward strand.
TTTCCAATTGGTTTGGAGAATTTTTATTATGTTTTGTGAAAATTACAACCGTTTTAGTGAAGGCAGGTCTGAACCCTAACCAGAATTTTCTGTTTTAAACCAGAAGTCATAACTTTCTTTCCCACCGTTGGATCTTTCTAAAAATCAAATTGAGAGTCCATAATTATGTTAGCTAAATCTACACCGAAGAGATTTTCTTTATTATTTGTTTTGTGGAAGATATGGATGACTATTTTATGATGACTATTCTTTGCATTTAATCCTTGCTTGAAATAATTCAGTTTAAGACAACATTAAGTTTTAAGGTTTCGTATGGTCGTAAGGTTTAGAATGTTTTTTTGGTTAATTGGATCTATGTATACTCTGAATATGTTTATAATATCACTTGGATGTCTTCTTATATGTTTGGAACATTCTGTATGCCATATTGGGTTTAGGGTTGTCAAGTGGACTAGGGACAACATATGTTTTCCTAAACTCAATCAAATGTTGTTATGGAATTGGTATGAATTATTGATGATGGATCTATTATGTTCTTATGATTTTTATATGTATGTTAGGGAACCTAAGTATACTAGGTGAGTGGCTCATAGTGAGGGGCCGGGGCCCTAAGTGGCTAGTACCAGGATAACCTACTATGAGTTATTTAATCAAGTGATAACCTAAATAAATGAATTGGGAATGGGATTGGAATGGGAAATTACACACTAATCAAGATTAATTATGCCTCGCCCATGCCTTTAGTGCTAGTAAAGACTAAGGATGGGAGTGGGAGAAGGTACCTATGCGTAGGTACGACTGGATGACCTTGTCTGTACGAGAGGCATTCGGTTCCGCATGTGCCTACTTGGGGGCCGGGGCCAAGAGTGGCTAGTACCAGGACAACCCAAGGGGTGAGGGCTATGCGATGACACTCACCTAGCTTGTAGCTTAGAGTCTCTACCAAATTTGATCATGCCTCTGGTAGTCCTTGTGGTCTTCTTGTCTTTTCTTTTGTGTTGTGACTTTGGGGAAATTTTATCACCACCTTAGGAATTTCCTAGTTGTTACCTCTTGTATGGGCCTTTGGTTCTATCTCCTAGCTCGGGGGAGTGGGCCTATTGGTTCCACATGGTTGGGTGGTTAATATTTATATCGAGGTATTGATCGTGATTCTTTGGATGATCCTAGCACATATTCCATTCCAGACCTGCAGTTGAAGATTTCTTATTGGATATTTTAATATGAGATGTACTTATGTATTTGTATTCATGTAATTTTAATCTCCTAAAAGGAGTCTTGTAGTATTGATATAATCTCAATTCAAAGCAATGCATAAGGGAATGGGTAGTTCTAGGTAAAAGAAAGGGAAAAGAATGTGGAATATTGGACATGTTACTAGCATTAAAAGAAAGTGTTTATGTTATTTCTCCTATCCTCTTATGTTGTCCATATGTAAAGGAAATGATCTTAAATATAGTTATATATAATGATGTATCACAAAAAAATAATGTATTCTCTCTTGATGAAAGGATCCAAGGAAATTATTGAGAAATGATAGGTTAGTGATTGGAATTATTAACAATGAATGGTTATGAAACAATGCAATAGAATAGTAATTTGATTTTAATGTTAATACTTGGTTCATGTTAATGAAGTACCTAGGATGATGCCTACCTTAATGAATATTAATCTCTTACCTAAATTATTAGAGAAAAGTGATATAAAGGATAGTAGATGTAGATGAAATCAATATGAATTTATGGAATGAGTTGATAAAAAGAATAATGATGTTGGATGATTAACCTATGTTTAATAAAAGAAATAAGTTAGGGACATTTAACTTGGTGCATTAAAATGAATGTAGATCTTTTAAGCTCATGATTCCGTGAATATCTTATGCATGTAAATGGTTTATATGATGTTGCTTTAGTAGCGACGTTAGGGAACCCGGGAGGACTTAAGTTGTATAAATCTTACATTCAAGTAGTAGAAAATTATTTCTTCTTTTAGAAATATGAAGTGTAATGATGAATATTATTCTAGTTAAAATAAATAAATAAAATAAAATAAAAATTCACTACTTGCATTTTATAGAGGTTTTATGTCTTGTCCTCTTGGGTTGCCTGGCGGGGCATTACAATCAAGTTCCACAGAACATAGGGCCACATAAACAAATCATCCATAGCTAGTCGGTCAACCATGTTGTTTTCATGAGTGTATTTATCTTCTACATTTGCAGTTTGGCTCTAATACCATGTTGAGTTTAAGATCACTGCAAATGTAATAGCACTGTCGTACAAGTATGCACTTTCCAAATGCATCGATCTCTTGTATATATACATGGTAAAGACAAGAAGTGATATTTCCCTTGAAGGGACATGTTTATTCATTAATCTAATTTATTAATTTAATTATATAATCATTATAAGAATACATAAAAGATTAACTTCATATTTATATATGTATATTAATATAAATAATATCAATTATATATATATATATATATATATATATATATATATATATATATATATATATATATATATATCAATTCTCATAATAATATATAATCAGTTTTATTTGTTTGACCGATGCTACATACTTCAACAGTCTTCAACTTGAATGCATTATTTCCTAGTATCTCAGAAATATGATAAGGTCCCATCCACAGATTGTCAAACTTGTCATGATCACCTTTCTTCTCATGGGCCTTATCCCAGCAAAGCACTAAATCTAAAATTCAAAAATCTTTGACTCTGGCCATTCTATCGAACCATGTTTTTACCATAGCTTGATGTTTTGCAAACTTTTCCAATGCTTGATCTCTTTTCTCTTCTAGCCATGGTAATTGAGTCAGATGTGTTTGCACCCTATCTTCACCTTCCATGTATTCTTGCATAAACTACAATGTTGGGATCCTCAACTGAATGAGAAAAATTGGATCTTGTCCATAAACCAAATGATAGGGAGATGTCCCTATAGAACTTTTGATTCTTATTCTATCTTCCCAAAGTGCAAATCTTAGTTGTGTATGCCAGTTTTTGGGGTTCTTGTCTAACAACTTCTTGATTGCACTCAATAGGTTCTTGTTTGTCGATTCTGCTAATCCGTTTCCTTGCGAGTAGTAATTTGATGAATATTTTAGTGTTATTCCATAATCAAATGCCTAGTTTGAAAACTTTAGAGACTTAAACGTAGATCCATTATCACACACAAGGGCGTGTGGACATCTAAACCTAGTAACAATATTCTCTTCTAGGAACTTGATGACTAGCTTTGTCATGCAACTTTTGAGTGCTTGAGCCTCTGACCACCAAGTGCAATAATCAATAGCAGCCAAGATGTATTTGTGCTATCTCAAAGAGGGCGGATTAATTGGACCAATAAAGTCTAGTCCCCATTTCGCAAAAGGTCTTACTTCAATCACATGTTGTAAAGGCATTGCATGATTTCTTTCACATGTTGCAACTACTTGATAGGTGTGATAGGTTTTCATGTGTTCATATGCATCCTTAAACAACTTGGGCCAGTAATAACCCACCCTTGAAACTTGATGGGTGATGGAGAGACTGCTTCCGTGACTGGTCCCATGGCCCTCTGAAAAGTAGCTCTAACATTGATCAAATTGAAAGGCATTCTTATGTAACCAAATGTACCCCATTTGGTGGTGAATGAAGCCTTCAATTTTTCTTCTTCTTCTGCCATCACCTGGTTATATCTGGAATAACCATCTAAAAATGACATCACTTGAGAGTTATTTACAACCTATATCACTTCATCCAGTGATGGTATTGGATAGTTATATTTTATTGAATCCTCGTTAATATTGCAAAAATCTACACACAAGCTTATTTCTTCATTCTTTTTTCTAACAGGAATCGGGTTGGTGACCCACGTTGAGTGTATGACTAGAAAAATTATTCTTGTAGAAAGAAATTTCTTCACTTCTTGATGGATCACTGGTTCTAACAAAGGATTTATCAGCCTCTACCTCCGTCAGAATGTCTTACTCCCTGGCTTTAGTGGAATTGTATGTGTAATAAGGGAAGTATCACAGGTCTTCAAATCTTCATAGCCCCAAGAGATCACACCGGGGAATTCCATCATAAGCTTCAAGATATCTTCTTTTTATGTGGGAGTGCATACTTTACCAATGAAAACATTTTTGACATTCTCTTTACTTCCTAAGTTCACTTTTTTGTATTCCCTTCCTTCGGTCATCTAATACTTGAGTGCGCTTAATTTGTCAGAATAAAAAATTCTTTCTAGCTCAATCATTCTCTTCAGAATAGTATTTGTCCTTAAATTCATGATTTCATCAATCTCAAATTGTGCTTGTTGTTGTTCTCCTTCATCGATGACTTGTGCTTCAAAGACCCTCAAACTTGTCAGGAAATCGAGGATGTTCTTATCATCTTCAAACACTTGGAAATTTGTAATGTTGTCCAGAATAGATGGTACTAAAGTCAACTCTACTGTAAGTTTCTTCACACAATCCATGGCTAATAGTTCCAAAGAATTTGCAGATTGAGCCAATGAATTTGCAAATGGATTGCACATCTGATTTATTATTTTAATGTTGAAGGCATCAAATCTCTCAATCAAATCCCAACTCTATTATGGCAACGACCCAATCTTTTATCATGACAAGTATATTGCTTTTAAACTTTCCCAACCACCATATTTGAATCTCCATGTACATGCAAGATCTTAGCACCCTTTTGGATGGGAAGAAGCAATCAAATAACTAATGACTCATATTCATCAACATTATTCATGCAAGAAAATTGCAATCTGTGATTTTCCAAATAGGTTTCTCAAGTCAAGCTAATAAGTTCAACACCAACTCCACTTCCTTTCTTTGACTTTCATTCATCAAATGATAAAGTACATACTTGATCATTGGCTTATGTACTGGAAGGTTCACCTCTTACTTGCTCAATTTGTTTCTCATGTTCTTCTTCAAATTTTTTCTTCTTATCTTCTTTAACTTCTTTATACCGTGGTTATGAGATCACCACTTGACTTGGATTTTTCACATTGACAATTTATTTAATATTTCCCGTCATTGATACTTGTGAGACCATTTTGGATACTTGTGAAATTGTAGCTTTTCACATTGTGCATGATATTTTTTCATGAAAAGAATTATGTATTCTACACAAATTAGGTAGCAACAAATTTTGAATGCAGATGACTTTCCCCAACTCGACTTCTTGCTTAACACTTTTCAGGACAAAGTTCTTGAAATTCTCAAACATTCCCTTATTCAATGTGGGTTCTGGACTATCATTAGTAGGTACCTTGGTGAACTTAGGAGTTGCGTCAGCACATCCTCCCTGATTGTAACCTTGTAGAATCAAAACTTCCCCCGTTTTGGGCACATAAGACCCCAGACTTGTTTCCATGAATATGATTTCATTGTCTTCACCATATTGAGTTATCAACAATCAGAGCCTAGGTGTACTTTCTATCCTTTTTTGATTTGGGATTCACTTCCATGGAAGCCACATGTGCGCAAAGTCAGTGACAATGTATCCATTTAGTTTCCTTGCCCAATCTCTATTAGGAGCATTCCATATCCTTTAGGAATATCCACAACTGATATGCCGATGCAAATTTAAACTCGTGGATCAGAATTCAATTGCATATGAATGTTGTTATGTTCTCCCACCATAGGGACCTTAGTTTTATCCAATTGTGTCACTTTCTTATCAGTTTTCAATGAGACTAATCCCAACTTCTTACATATGTCTAGGGGGATTACATTATTGGATGCTCTAGAATCAATCAAATAGTTATGCAATATTTTTCCAAAAATTCTAACCAATACGAGGAAAGGGGCAGGCTCCTCTTTTCCTTGATGGAAAACCACCAGCTTCTACGTTCTTGGATTGAGTTCTTCATTCTTTACATTTTGTAAAGTATTTCTCCCATTCTGAATAGTACATTTTTGTTCTACAAGAGCAATGGGATCTTTGATTGTTTCTTCTCTTTAAAGTGAAGGACCACTTTGCGAGATTCCTTCATTAGTTGCAATCCTTTGATCACTAAGAAAATTTTGTACCTTCCCAATAGAGCTTGAATGATTTTGAGAGGCATCAAGTGCATTTGGGAGAACATCTTCAACAAAATTGGTATTTTGTGCAAAACCAGATTGATGGTTGTTAGGGGAACCTATGGGTGGATAGGCTGTATTTTGTGAGATGATCTTTGGGAGAGCATCACTCATACTTCCCAAAATTATGTCTCTAATCTCTGGAATCATAATCAAATCATATAACGATAAACTCACTTTTCTTTTCTTGAATTCCTCCAGTAGTTAAGAGCTTAGCCTCTTAAATTCCTCTCTTGGCGGACTTTCTTTATGTCTTTGTTCCGCATTTTCCTTTTTCCTTTGTTCTCCTTGTTGCATGTTAGGTCACCCCTTCCCCTTCATTTTGTGAAGAATTTTTCATAACAAACTTTCCTCTTGCTTCTTGTGAATTACTAGGTTGTTGATACTCGAGTGAATCTCTCAGAGAGCTTGAAGTATTACTCGCAATGAGATGCAAAGGAGTTGTAAAATTGTTTGGAGGAGTTGATGTTGTTAATGGCTCATGGTTTCAACAATTTCTCTGATAAGTCTTTGTCAAAGCATTACCAGATGTCTGTTGAAAGGCTTGAACTTCACTTACTTATTCAACCAGAACACTATTGTAGAGCGAAGGGAAAATAAATCCATCCCTATAAAGTGATTCATTTGGAGAAACAGATGGAGATTGATTCTCTAGCGGAACTTGATACTGTGGTGCTTCCACAGGATCATTTGCTGATGTAGGTGGGAATTTCTTATTAGTCTGCATTGGCATGTAGTCTTGAGATTCAGGAGGAGGAAACTTGAAATCATCAAAGACCAGTACCTGGTTGTATCTGGGAGCATGAACTAGCTCATAGCCTTTAGGCAGAGGATTTTCAAGTGCACTAGTGTTTCTTACTTCTCCCTTAAAAATATCGACAACCCTTTGAAACTCTTGGCACTGTAACTCAGAATGTTGACTCATTTCATGCAGCCTACACCATCTGAACAATACTTATTTTGCTAGGAAAACTTTGTCAGTAGGCCGACCTTCAGAAGTTAGTGGATTGTCTAATGAAGAGAGAACTCCACCATTGTTCGGATTTCTGTTCCACGATCTTTTATGGTATCCTTGATTGCTATTTCGATACCCAAAATTATTTTTCAGATAACCTTGATTGTTGTTTCAGTATCCTTGATTGTTATCTTGATTGTGTCCTTGATGATTCTCATGATGAGGCACAAGATTCCCTTGATATCCTTGGTTATTATGTTGATGTGACTAACAATTCCTTTGTGAATTCTGCAGTTGATTATTCTGATTCGTGAGGTAAGTCACCTCTGTGGACAACATCTTCACTTGTTCAATCAAATCCTTCATCTCATCTCTTTCTTCTTGAGTCCTCATGGAAGTTGTCATGTTTTGAAGATAGATGAGTTGTGTAGGCATTTCTTGAGATATTAGAGCTCCTGGATGTGGCACTAGCTGATTGGTAGGAGCATGAACGAGATTGAAAGTAGGAGCATAGTTCAACATTCCTTGATTTGGTGTATTAGCATTCCCAAAATAACCAAGTGCTCCAACAACAATTGCTGGTGATTGTAAACTAACTCTCTCGGCCTCGACATATGTTGAATCAAACTGGTGGGAAGCGGATGAGTCTTCTGAACGGACATGAAAGTGAAACAATCTAAGGCTGCATAGTAACTAGGTCTCACAACATCATCATTTATGTAGAAAGGATCACATAACCATTAATAAGCCCTCTAAACTCTATTTTTGAAAGCACCAATCAGCTCACGTTCTTGTATTCTTATCTCAATGAATTTCCTATACAATTTAGTAGGGGTGATAGGTAATCTAAACTTCCCCAGGAATGCATCCTTTAGTTCTTGCTATGTCTGGATTGAACTTGTAGGTAAATTGTATACTAGGAAAATGCTTCTTCTCCCAGTGAATAGGGGAACAATCGACATGCGACATCCTCATGTTGAACATTTTTGTTTGCAGAGCATCTTCAAAAATCTTTATGTGTTCATTGATATTGCGGTTAACATCATTGACAAAGAACTTGGAGCATAAATGCTCAGGGTTTTTTGGCATATTATTGTAAGAAGAAAATGTTGCCAGAGGTGATGCATTCTGTAGACACCATTGTTGGAACTTGTTATTGGATGACTGTAAGTGCATCTACTTCTATGGGTATTTTTACTATCAACTATTGAATCTTTGTAGCTCCTTGTTGAACTCCTCCTTAAGTTGATCCTTGTTGCACGTGAGTGTTTCCTTGTGCTCGACACTGTTGTAGTGGAGTTTGAAACAATCTTATAAGATCAGCTACACTTGGTCAATTTTGACTTATAGATGCTTCTTTCTTGCCTCACTTAAGCTTTTGATCAAAATTTAATTCTTGTAGTTCTTTTGCTCTCAGGATGGATCTCAAAATTCTTTGATGTACCTCAGGCGAGAATGAATTAATTTGAGTATGTGAAATCTATTTTAATGTCTTCTTACAGGTGCCAGAGGTTGTTGATTCCTTTGAATGATCAATGCTCTTTGAAAAACCGCTTCTATCCTTTTAGCCTTCTCTTCTTCTTCCAACACAAAGCTCACTCGCATATACTCAATTGCACTTCTCTTAACTTTCTAGATGAGAGAGTTCAATCCTATGATGATGTCTTCTTGGTTGTCTCCAAACCCGAGATTAGGATGTAGGACTAGTAACACGTCTCTATGCGGTAGCACCATATTGCTTCATAATGTATGATATTTTAGTACTTGTGTGTTGAGGCCCTCCTTCTAGTGTTAGTTTCTGTTGATGATGCAATGATGGAGGGTTTGCACGTCACCAATGCTCACATTTTCTAAGTTGTTCCAAGAATGAATATTAATTCTGCTCTCCTTCTAGCAACATTTTTTATTGATGGTGTGATGATGTAGGGTTTGCACGTCACCAATGCTCAAATTCTAAGTTGTTCCAATAATGAATTTTAATTCTACCCTCCTAGCTTTGATTTCTATTGATGGCATGACAATGGAGGGTTTGCACATCAGTAATGCTCAGATTTTAAAAGTTATTCCAAGAATGAATTTTAATTCTACCCTCCTAGCGCCTATTTCTATTGATGAATGTTTTATGAACCACCAAACAGTAGAACAAAATATTGAAATACCTTATCCTCTCTTAAACAAAGTACTGCGTATGCTAAGATTGCAAGAAGATCATATGGTGACTCCAAGGTTCTTTTCATGTCAGGTCTTGACTATAGATAAGCTCGGTGGTTGATGTGATTTGTTGAATATCACAAGGGGCCTTACGTTTTCATTTCATGAATAGATTTCAAATCATGCTGGATGGGAGCTATCGAAAGAATTGCAATGAAACTTTTTTGGATTTTTGGAAATATGCGGAAAGTAAAAGGGATTAGGGTTTAGAGATTGTAATCTACTCCTAAGGGTAATGACATCAATAGAGAGTACTTTGGTGGACAAATTCCTTAATTACCAAGTTCTTCTTTGCCAAGTTATACTACAACTACATGTGAATTGGTGCAATCTTCAAAGGTTATGAAAGATATTTTCATATCACCACAAACACCATCATAAAGATCAATGTGTGTGAGTGATAGAAGTTAAGCATATGCACGAAAGGGGTTCAAGCTAACTTTGCACAATGATTTAAGATCACTAAAACATCAAAAGTATGAACCAAAGGAACTCATAAAAAACTCCATCATATTCTCTATTGTAATCACAACACTTTTATCTACTAAACTTAATCTAAATGAGGGAATTATGACACCAAGCAAGCATGAAGACACATCAAATTATCACCGCACTTCAATGAAAATTTTATTATCTTAATAGCTCTTAGGCAACAATCTCACAATTATCTCCTTAAAAATGAGAGGAAGTGTGAAAACAATGAGTGACCTGGAATGAAACAATGACTGATGACCCATATTTTGCCACATCAACCCTAATTAGGGTTTGGGAAAACAAAGAAGAATCTATATTAATGCCAAAAGGAATCCACTACTGTAGTGGGTAACTATTGCCCACCATGCATGCACACTCAAAAGGAAAGTAGGGGGAGGGGCAATAAATGACCACTGTATATGCCCACTATGCATTAAATGCATTTGTTGTCTATCTTTGACCTCTCCACTTGAATGCTTGGAATCTATCCAACAATATCTCCAATTCTTCCACATTGATGTTGGGTGTCGATTCTTGTTTGAACTCCAAGGCAACCATTGCTTGCTCAGACTTCTTCAAACTGTCATCCCAATCTGGTATGAAGTCTTGAACATTGTGCATATCATTCAAGAATATAGAGAGGTTCTCGTAATCATGCTTCATGAAAAGGATCATCTAAAAGGACTCCTCCAACTTGCTTTTTAGGTTTCTCAGAGTTATCTCTTCTTTAGTGAGCCTTTGTGATGATAGCAAGGTGACATTGTTGGAGACCTCCTATCAGATATTATTAGCTATTTCCTTCGATCGAGTGGATTCCTTAACGAAGTGCTCAAACATTTTCTTGGCCATGAGCACTATGCCATACCATTTGGAAAAGTCATATGTTTCACCTTCTCTAACAACCCTTCCATTAATCAATTTCTCATTGGGTGTCTCCATCAACTCATGTAATTCTATAATTATCTCATTCCTATAGATGCACTCATCCTCCAAAGATTCCTCCATGCATTGAATTTAGGAAAGGATAGCATGTGCCCTGTTATGGATTTTTAGCAAATCTTCAACATGTTTGTAGGCTTAATCTTGGATGTCCTCTATCCAAATCTCTACTTGTTGTGCAATCTACTTGATTTGGTTTATCCCCTACACTAATTCCATCAGAATAACCAAAGGAATGAAAGATGGACCCTCCTTGCTAACTAGACGAGACAAGTTGTTATGTAGTCACACATGGCCTTAATTTCACCCTTCTGCCTCTGATATTTCTCCTCAAGCTTCTTCATTTTGTCCTTTACCACCTATGTTGAGTCATCGAGATCCTCCATGACCTGCAACTTGGATGCGTGGCCCAAATCAATGTCAGTTACATTATATCCCTTAGGAGCAATTTGATTTTTTTCCTTATCCACTACCAGCGTTGCAACTTGCAGGTTCTTGGATCCAGACTCTCCTCAGATAATCTTCATGAACTTCTTTGCCTTTCCCTTCTCATCTAATCGATTGAATCGATCTAATATTTCTTGTAACTCTACCACCGGGTCTACCTCCTCTTGACTTCTCTGAATCCTCTGTCTCAACCATTTTGGAATATCTATATTTTGATCTCTGCACTGCCAATTGCTCTTGTCCTTGGACTACTCTAATAATAATTTCTTTCTCGTCTCTTAGACTCTTTTCCGCTTTCTCAAGGGCTACAAATTCTACTATAGGAAATCCTTCCTCTGCTGCAAGAACTTCTACCTCCATTTAAAGAATTTTTTTCCTCCATTATCTCTCTTTCTAAAAGCATACCAAGACTTTCTTTGATGGTGATATCCTGTTCTCTAATTCTTCTTTGTGGAAACCCTTCATTATCATTGATACTCAATCTATAGATACTAATCTAGTCATGCGTTCTTGTTATGTTATCCTTCTACCTATATTTTCTTCCTTCCTGGGGAAAGTTCCTATCTCTTGCACTCTCAGAGTCCGGCTAGGTGAGGATGACACATTTTCAGACTTCTACCTCTTATGTTGTGGTTCTTCAATATGAAGGTCCAACTTCATTTTTGTGTGTGTTTCCTGAGTAACACCTTTATCCTTTATTTTTTCTACACTACTTGATTGAATTTCACCCCCCTCTATTGCTTTTCCTTGTGGCCACCTTGGTCTCTTATTGCTTAGCGTTTGATGACCCGTCAACTAGTATGTCCATTTTTCCTTCAAACCAACCTAGACAACCTGTCAAGGTCCAGAATTTCATTCTTTGACCAATCATAGGCACCAATTTTTTCTCTCTCTCAGGATAATATCCTTTCTGGACCACATTCAACTCTTCCTCCATCTGATTAAGAATATGAAATATTTTGCATTGCATGATCAGGTTTTGTTGCAATTTGAAATGCATCATTTTATTCACTTCGTGCTCATCTGCAACATTTTCCCCAAAATCCTCAAGGTGTGCCCTATGCTGATATCTAATTTCTTCCACTGACTGTATTTTTTTATAACTGTCAAAGTCTAGCCTCTCAATATACAATGGAAGATGGAAGAACAATAACTCATCATGAGACCTCTCAGCTGTCTTTAGGCATGGGCACATTTCAGCTTCATCTTGCCAATAGAGATCAAAAAATCTAGTCCCAACTTCTTCTTAATTTCCTTTCTGAATCTTGTCATAAATAGTCAGTTATTGGGTGATCTCTAACATAATCATCTTGTCTGTTGGATATCTAGGAAGTTTGTACGGTTGTGTTGAGAACCCTTGCAGCTTGATGTAAGAGAAAGTGGGGAATTGAATAAACCAATCTCCATATTTCTCCACTAACTTCATGGCTTCAATTGACAGTTTCACATGTAGCCTTTTCTACAGAGTTCATACAATACACATTGCAAATGTGTCATTGACCCAGATATAATCATCAATTGCATGCAAATGCAACTGAGGATCGCAATCATACACTTTCATTCGTTGAGTACCGCTTGCAATTTCTCCCTTGCACCTTAGTCCTTTGTCTCTCGTTGCCCATGCCAACATGTAAATAACATATGAACTCATGCAAAATTTCTATCTGTAAATAACATATAAAATCATGTAAAATTTCTTTGTTCAGTCCAGGTTTTCTAGCCGCTCATTCAGGTTGTTGCTGATTAACCCTCCCAATCTGTATGATTATGTTCTTCTACAACCTATTCAACAAAATACCACATCTAGTTTTTGAACATACAGGATTGAGGTAGGCCAAATATCCTACTCAACATCATTATCATATCACTGTATTCTCAGTGAAAATCCATCTATACCAACTTCTTGGGCATCTTGGAAAAATGAGACCTATTCTTCCATAGCCTCTTATTGTTTATAATATCTTCATAGTACTAAATTGTGGCAGTGAAGACCATTTCTTCTTGCTCGTTTATTTTCATCACCAACCTCCTGGAGGAAGGGATTCCGAAGGCCTCTGAAATAGTTGATGGAGAAAGGTCTGCAAGTATGTTTCCATCAAAATCTTTGATTTTTCTGTCCCTTCTATGGTAGTGTCTTGTACATTCTTGGATCAATTTAGGATGCTGAAAATAAGGAGGGAAACTAGCTACTGCCACCATACCACTGTTCATGATCTGGTTGGCTAAGTGTGTCAGATGATGGTCTTTATATCCAAACATCATCTTGTGGAATTCATTCAAGTCTAGGCATCTGAGGTTGGTGTCATTGATTCTTGAACACTTTGTCATGATCTTGGATTCCAAATAGAATCTTCTCTGCTCATTCTTTATCAACTACCTTTTGGTTATGCTTGTTCCTCTTGGTTCTGCCATCTCATTCTCTTGCAAAACATAAAGAAATAGACATAAGAGCATGTGGGAAAACAAAAGCCAAAAGAATTTCTCCATAAAAGAAGATTTTGGAATTTTGAAATTTTTTGCATTTTCCGTTGGAGTAGAATTTCTCTCTTCCAAGAAGTTGTGCCTTTCCATAAACTTTCCCACTTACTAAAAAAATTTCCTTTTTCAGGAATGCCATAATTTCTCCTTAACCTCAATTGAAAATAATTTTCACACTTCCTAAGAAATACCTTTTTCCCCTCTTCAAGAAAATTCACTCAACGTTTCCAAGATTTTCTCTCTTGAAAAGAAATCTTCACAAACTCTTCTCAAATTTCTCACAAATTATCCACTCTTAAATTGCTTCTTGGTTTGTGTGACAATGAAATGGGAAAAGGTTCTCTTTTATAGACTTGAACCACATAAAATTGCTCTAAAAGTTGCACTAAAATTAGGTAGTTGCTTTACTTGCTACTCAAGATTTTGATTTTGAAGAGATTCCTTGCCATTTGTCATAGCTTTCCTATTTTTTTGTGAAATTTCCTTATTGGGTGTTTTAACTTCACCTTAAAGTTTTATCCATCTTGAGTTGCTTTTTCCAATTTTTTTTTTTTAGCTTAAAAAATTAATTAATTAATTATTAATATAAACCAATATTTAATTAGCAATTTTTCATTTGAAAACTAATCAATTAAATATCAATATTTAATTATTACACCACAAAGTGTTCGTTCGAGTAGACGTGCACGTGTAGCTTTGACGCCTGAGGTAATTTTTTTAAAATGTTCATAAAAGTAGAATAATATGTATGTTTCAAAATATATTTATATTTATTTGGTGTTTTATAGGGCTTGTCAGCTTCTCAGATTTCTAAAGTTGACGATATCACACTTTCTGCCATTAACTTTGGGTTTGAAAGCTTTGCGGTATAATATTTTACACATCTCTTATTTATAGTTTTAATTAAACCCATGCAGTATCATATTCATTTCTCTTATGTTAATTTTTTTTTGCTAGGGTACCCCACCCGACTTGAGGACACCAGGAAAGAGAAAGAAATCCTCGAGGACACCTAAATGATGAAAGGTAATTCAATAGAATTGAAGTTTATTTGTCGAAATGTATTATTCATGATTAAACATGTACTTGTAGTCTATAATGATGAATGCACCTAACTTATTTGTTCTATATATAGAAATAATTGAGTTTAATAGAATTAATGAATGCACCTAATGTTGCTAATGTTTAGGAGAGAGAAGAGGTAAAATTTTTATATTTACTTTCAATTGCATTCTTGATTGTTCTAAATCTCTTTGAAATCCTTTGTCTATGACTATGACATATGTTATGAATGTTCATACAAGAATTGGTCATAGCTGCCTCATTAGTGGCGATGCCTCCTAAGAGTACAAGAGATCCATCTGAGGTTCTGGTATGCATTTTTTCTATATAAATGTTAAACATATGCATTTAGATGTGAGTACATGTATTTTTTTTATTTTTTTAGTGTTCCCTGACATATATGTTATTAACTTATATTGATTTTATTTTACCTGTTACAACCGTCTTCACAACTTCCCATGGATCCTCTTCCTTTACATTTTGTTAGAAGTCCAAATCACACAAGATGGGGACTATTAGCTTTAGAGAATGACCCAATTGTAGAAGAAAGAGATGATGTAACCGACAATTCAATTGCCAACAAATTACAATTCACTATATTTTAGTTATTTTGATGTTATTTTGAGAAAATATATCTGATTTAACATTTGAATTGTTCTTGTGCAGACACCTAGTGAGCCACCTACTGCTTTGAAGAGGCTCAATTCTGATGATCCAACATAGTGGTAGATATTGATAGAGATATGTAGATCTAGTTGTGGTTATTGAATGACCAATTTTTGTATAGATTTAACATTTTTTTTGTATATATCAACCTTGACATAGTTGATGCCACATTTTTGTAACTCTATTATTGATTTGGTATGTATGCCATTTTTTGATATGTACACAATTATTGTTAATTTTGATATATATGGAACTTGATATTTGATCCAATTTGTTCATTGTGTGTTCATTTGTTCATTATCAGTATGTAAATATGTTTGTGTGTATGTACTCATGTGCAGGATTTATGCCTTAAGTATATTCATGTGTATTCAAGTATATTCTTCATAACCTAAATCCATGTGTACGGGCTACGCGCATGACTTAAGTGAATTCATGTGTATGCTTCATAATCTATTTTATACATGTATGCTTCATGATTTAAGAAAATTTATGTGTACGCTTTATGTGCTACAGGTGTTCACATGTGTAATTTATCATTTAAGTGAATTCATGCTTTATGTGCTACATTGTACTCATGTGTATTTTTCATACGTTACGAGTATTCTATTTGGCTAAAGAAAAATCATGGTTTATTTATTGTTTACATGCATGCTTCATAAGTGTATACAAATAATGTCTATGGATATCTAAATGTGTGATTCACGCCTTGAGCATATGATCACTACCTTATGTGTATTGGAATTCATGCCTTGCATACATTCTTGACTATAATCATGTCTTATGAGTGTTTTTCTGTGTGATCCATGCCTTACATGTATTTGATTTGAAGGTTTTCTTGAAATGTGATCATCTTGAGAACCCAAAACATCAATTAGTAGTCTATTATTGACCCTTTGACCAGATTTGAACATGCAATCTTTATTACAAACCAAAATGGTCCATAGGACCCTAACACATTTAGGACACATAGGACCTGACCTACCCTACCGATGATGTCCCTTGTATAACCAACTTAGAGTAGAAACATCTATTCATTGTGGGCACAAATTGACACTTTTATCATGTCTGGTTGGGTAGGTTTACTCTAGGAATGGTCTCACTTTTCCTCTCGACACACTAGAACGATCACTGACATACCCAATGGTGCTTAGTGCACCTTGGGGGCACTTTGGTCTAGCATGGTTGCGAATGTTCTAGTGACTCCATGGGTGAAAAGAGGTTGTCACTAGCGTTTACCTGCATAATGAGAGCTAATGATGTAGACCGTTCAGTGCTAGGATGAATGACTTGGAAGATACCTAGTGGTGCAACTTTCAACTGAGCCTCACTGCAATTTTTGGCATCAAGCGAGATTTCCATGCCAAATTCAAACAAAGTCAAATATCCCAGAATGGAGAGAGGTTATTATAGGCCTTATAAACATGGTATTTTAGCATCTGAAAGTTCACCAATACCTCTCATGAGGTCTGAGATACGAGCCTTGAAAGATTGCTTCACAATCATGCTTAGTGTACCTTGGGGACACTTTAGTCTGGCATGGTCGCGGATCTCTCATAGGTGGAATAGGGTTGTCACTAGTCTTTACCCACCCGACAAGAGATAATGGTGCAAACCATTTGGTGCCAAGCTGCAATCCTTCAACAATATCCCTTCACTCTAGGGAATCACCATTTTACTTTGGACACATATTTGACCAATTTTGACTCAATGACTCCAAGTATTACATTATTTGACCTTTAAAGATCATATTGCATCATCAAATAATAAAAATGGTCTTATTAAAGCCTATTTAGACTAAACATGCACCATTTACCAAAACACTACATGTTCATCATTTGAGGTCTTCTTGGACCCTTAGGTGCTCCTGCACCAGGTAACATGGTGGATCATTGGACCTTACAATTGAAATCTAATGTGTGTAAAGAAATCAAGACAATTTTTTTTTCATTTTACATGGCATTAAGATGATACAAATGTAAGGATACACAAAATTCAACATGTATTTATAATCAAATGGCACAAATTAGGATATACAAAACGTGGGCTCTCAATATTTGCAAATCAGCCCAATGAGAACTTTTATATTTCAAATTTTGCATCTAATATGCATGATGAATCTCATTATTATTTATATATACAAAATTTTGCATCTAAATATGCACATTATAGTTGATTGTTGTTTTTATATACAAAATTTGGTATCTAACAAAATTTGGTATCTAAATATGCACATTATAGCTCATATGCACATAGAATCATATACAAATTGTCAAAATCATTCTACCATATTGTAGAATCATTTATGGATCAAAATCATTCAAGTGAACCTTCTAGATCATCTCTAACCCTTACATTGTGTCAAGTATTGTCTCGTGGTTAGATTTAAAAACTTTCCACAAATTATTGTTAAGAGGTCTACCACGATATTTAATCAATTGAATATTTATTGCAACAACAAGGTTAGATCAATAAAGAATATGTGTATGTGTCTCAAAGTCCCCAAACAACCAGGTGTTAGAATTCTTGATAGGGTAATTTCATTTTATTATAAAAATAAGTTAATGCCAATATCAATACAAAGAGTAATAAATTGAGTTTAAGAGGTCTCAATACAACCTGACACAACAACAGTACCTTCTAAGCTAGTTGCTATTAGAATATGTAATCTTTCCTTGGTGAAATATTATAAACCAAGGTAGTTTAGTTTAGTTTATTTATTATGTAAGTAGGAGATTCCTATAGAATCCCTACATGAACACTTGTCCTCTTTTCCATGTGTGAGGACATAATATTTATTTGTAATTTCCTCTTATTCCTAGATTCCTCCTTAAGAGGAAATAGCACAAGTGGCTCACACACTTATGAATGTGGCTTACATGCACATGGAAGTTACTTTTTGAACTCCTTCACTTATCTCTACATATAGAGATATTTCTCCACACACTCATCAATCTCTTTCTCAACTCTCTCAATTTCTCTCTTTCATAGTTCTATCATATTGTATTGAGCTAAGTGCTCATATTCTCTCTCTCTCTTTAGGCTTTTCATGCCTCATTCATAATTCACAAGGGGTTTTCTTAGCTTTCCCCTTTCAAATTCTTGTCTCCTCTTTACTTTGTTGGTGTATGCTCCTTGTTATTGTGCAAATTCATGGTATTGTTTCCTAACTCCTTGCTCTTGGATTAAACAATTTCCTATTTGTTCTTTATCATTTTTAACATGGTATCAGAGCAGGTTGGTTTAATCTCGTTTTGAGTGTACAGGTGAAGGAGCTACCATATTTTGGAGCACTCCAAATTAGAGACTCTTGAGAGAGATTTTACTAATATTTCTTTGTCTAATTTATTTAAGTAAAAAATTGAATTTTTTTTTTGGGTTTGGCTGGTTTACCGCCAAACCCGATTTATTTAATTGGTTACTTTATTCCAATTACATAATCTCAATATATTGTTATTACTAACCTTTTGAGTTTGTGCAGGTTTGAATTCATTGGTATAAAATTAATTCAAAATCTTAATTTAATATTATAATAGTGTCCATATTATAATATTTTATCTTTTCAAGCTTCAAATTCTTTATCCTGGTTTATTATTCATGTTCATGCAAATTCCTATTCTTTTTACTCTAACTTAGTTTCTCATATTTTTTTTGTTATTCTCTTCTAAAATCTTATTAAACTTTTTAACAAAAAAAACTCTTTTATTTCCGTTGGTTTATTTAAATTTGTTGCTTAATTTAGGTTACATGCATAAATAAGTTTTTTTCAAGTTTGCAATCATTATTTGTTAGATTTCTAATTGCTGTTATAAGGGGAATATCTCAGTTGTGTGTGTCAGTTCCTTTTTTAGTATCTTCCCTTGTTAAATATAAACAATAAAATCATTTCATCCTTCTTTCCTTGCATGTGTTTTCTTTTTGAAAATATCTATCATTGCATGCATTTTTATTCTTAATCTTTTTCCTCTACATGCAGATTTGTTAAAAAGTTTTTTTTTTAGCATCCTGTGATACTATTAACGTGCAAATTTTTTTAAACCTTTGTGTTCGCATCCCTTGTTTGAGTGGTTTTGCCCTCTATAGCATTGTGGATTGCAATTCTTCTGTACCAGGCTACTCTGCATCTTAGATTTTAATATTTACAGTGCTAGGTTTTACATTTGTTTATCAAATCGTTGTTTTTTAAAAGATATATTCAAAACAACAATTTAAGTTTCTAAACCTATTTTCATCTATTCACCTCTGGTTTGCATGTTGTTTATTATTTTTTATTGTTCTTATTGGAATCTGGTATTTCTATAGATCCTATCATTGTTTGCAGCCCTTGCTTTTTGGAAGTTTGCATTCACAATCTTTCAAAATATTCATCTGCAGTTTACCATTCATCATCCTCGACTTTTTTCCAGCTTAGGCGCCCAACTCTGCTACGCTTCACCGCTCGCACCAACCCCTTCTCCTTTTTGTCATTTGACGTCTCTTTGTCCTCATTGGAAGCTGAGAATGCCTGCCAGATACTTTTGTTTGAAGGCCCATTGAGGTTTGCTAGGAAAGCTCACCATTCTTGTTGTTCCATTGGCGTCAACTGTTCACTCGACCTCCGCTTGCATGCGTTTCTGGGTGCTGACTTCTTGCTTTCAGGGCTCTCTGTGAATGCGATTTGTGTGGTACCTTTGTAATCTCTTTTTTTAACTTCTCTTTGTAGATTGTTCCTTAATCTCATCATTTCATTTTAGTTCGTAATCTTGCAAGCATTTATAGTTATTTGTTTATAGTTTTATCAAGTTGTATCTCGTTATTCTTCGGCGCTGGTCCTTGTTTATTTTTCTCTGTCTTCTCTTTGTGTTTGTCCCGCGCGTCTATCTTTTTGGGTTGCTCTCTCTTTGTGTTTATTCACTTGCTGGGATCATATGTAAGAATTTGATTCCAAAGATCTGTTGTTATTTGCCATATTACATCCAGGAGACCTGCGGATTTACTAAGCATATTGCTTGCATTACGGTGATATTGCATCTACTTTCAGATTATTCAAATTTTTGCAGTGTGTGAGCTTTACACCTTGGTCTTTGGCAACGTGCTTGAAAAGATCCAAGATCTCAACTGTTCATTCACTTCCAGTAAAGAACCATATTCGTAAAGCTCTTGCAACGTGTTCTTATTATTCATAATCCGGTTATGTTAGTTTAATTGCAACGTGGTAGAATAGCATTATAGTTTATAGCCTATTTTTTTTGCAACGTGCTTAGCGTAAATTTACTTTTAGTTTATTCATATTAATAAAAAGTTGTTAGAAGAGCGGTATAGTTTTTTAGAGTACAAACTATTCATTTGCTATTCTCTTCATATTCACAAGATCGGTTTATATTTAGTGAAGGGCATTATATTGTTCTTGGTTGCATGCATGCTATACGTTTGGTTGTTATTGCATGTTATTGCATGATTATTGCATGTAACTTTTCTTTTAGATTCATTTTATCTTTGCCTTATTGGCCCTGTGTGTACCCCATTTGCATGCACTGGTTATTGGATGCGATTGGTTGATAGTATCTTTGTCTGATAGCATCATTTTTTGGTGTATCTTCTCGGCAGGTAACTCTTATTATTTCCATTGACGCGGAATATAGGGTTTATTAAGGTAAACGTTTGTTATTAACGTTTCCTTGAGTCTTCACATTCTGTTATTAAGGTTTTTTAGTTTCTTTAGGTTCTTTTAAAATTTTTTTTTTGTTTCTAATAGAAACCGAAAGCATCTTGGACATACTGGTTCGGTTATAACCAGGGGTGTTTTCAATCTGAGGCATTTCATTTATCTTTATCAGTCACAATCTATCTCCCTTTACATGTGCATTACATTTCAAAATCTATATAAAAGTTAGATCGTATATTAAAAATTAGAGTTCTAACATTATTTCTTTTTTAAGAAATAAACTGATATATCATCTCTTTTTTTTCTAGGAATTAATCACTATTTTTTTAGAAATTTCAACTAGACTAAACTTTTTTCTTAGAAATACATATCTGTCTTTCTATTCAGATTTCAGTAATCGTTATATATTAACGTTATATTTTGTTTTATCAGTTCTAACCATTGCATGTAAATTTTATTCATTGCATGTAATATCTGTAGCTTCTTTAATATTTTTTTTCCTGGTTAATATCAGTTATTTCCTATTTTTCATTTAACCGATATCTACTCGCCTTGAGTTCAAGTGTTTCCCTGTCCATTCTATGCTATTCCTGTATCCATCATGTCTACCCTAATGCCTGAGATCAAACTAACCAGTACCAACTATCATGCCTGGAAAACCCACATGACATTTATATTCAGATTCCGTCATCTTTTAGACATTGCCACTAATGCCAGCACTAAACCCGCCACCACTGCCTCTCAAGCTAACCAAGATGCTTGGCAAGCTAAGAATGATGAAGCCCTTGGTTTAATTGGCATATCATTAAGTCCCAAACTGTATGTCCTTATTTCCTCTTGTACAGAATCCCATCAGGCTTGGGACGTCCTAAAAAACACCTATGACAGTGCAGATGAGACCCGTAAAATACAGCTTCAAGACCAGCTTGAAGACCTCAGGTATACAGATTTTAATTCTGTTGATGACTTTTTACTTAAATTTGATTCCATTAGAGTTTTATTAGATGGATTAAAAGTACAATTATTTGATTTAAGAATCATTCATATTATAATTCGTAAATGTTTACCTAGGTAGTTTCAGAAATTTATCACTAATATCTATTCTCAGTTAGCTATTCCTTCCTTAGCAACTCAGTTAACTTATACTATTTTTCAAACTATGTTGCGTCAAGAGGAGGCTAAACTAATTCAATTTGGTATATTGAAATCTCATGAACATGCTTATGTTTCTCAATCTAATAATAATATGAATAGACCTAGTAATAATTCTAATAACAATCAAAATAATCAGAGATCAAACAATTCCAACTATAATCAAAATCATCAAAGATCTAATAACATTAACACTTTAAATAACAATTATCAAAGACCTAATAATAATTCTAATGCTAATAACAATACTAACAATAATAATCCTTCAAACAGGCCTTATTGCACTTATTGTGGTAAAAGTGGTCATTTAAGTCATAATTGTTTTAAGAAATAGAAAGATGATCAACGTAATTCTCAGAATTACTCTAATAATCAATCTCATTCTGCTTTTACTGTTAGCTTTAATCCTTCTAAACCACTTGAATGGATTGTTGATAGTGGTGCATCTCAACATGTTACTTCTCATAAAGAAGTTTTTGATTCTCTGCAACTTGATTCTTTGAATATTCCTGTTTCCTTAGCTGATAATCATTGTTGTAAAGTTGAAGGAAATGGTAATGTTTCTGTCCCTAATGGTAAAATACATGATGTTCTTTATGTTCCTAATTTAAAAGCTAATCTTCTTTCTGTTCCTCAACTATGTCAAGATTACAAGGTTGAATTTCATAAAAACAATTGTCATATTATTGATCCTAATACAGATAAAATATTTGCTAATGCTAAGTTAGATGCTGATAATCTTTTTAAATTTTACCAATTTTCCTCTCCTAGATACTCTTTCCTTACTACTGTTGATTTTCATATTTGGCATGAGAGGCTAGGACATTTAAATTCTGATTATATTTCATTAATGCAAAGGGAAAATATGGTAGAAGGCCTACCTAAGTTTACTACTTCTAAATTAGATTGCAATGGATGTATGAGTGGTAAGATGCATAGAGAATCTTTTCCTCATAGATCATCTTGGAGAGCTCATAATAAGTTAGTTCTTATCCATAGTGATCTTCTAGGTCCTATGGAAAATACTTCACTTTCAGGATCTAAATATGCTCTAACATTTGTTGATGATTACTCTCGTAGAACGTGGATATATTTCTTACATAGTAAAGATCAAGTTCTTGATACATTTACTGAATTTCATGTTTATGTAGAAAGACAAAGTGGCTGTAAAATTCAAATTCTTAGGACTGATAATGGTACTGAATATGTTAATCATGCTTTTCATAATTATTTAAGATCTTTTGGTATCAAACATGAGCTTACTATTCCTTATACACCAGAACAGAATGGTGTGGCAGAACGTAAGCATAGAACTATAGTAGAAATGGCTAGATATTTTTTGCATGCTAAAAATATGGATTATAAATTTTGGGTTGAAGCGATGGCATGTGCCACTTATATTCTTAATAGAACTCCTACTAAAGCCCTTCCAA
This sequence comes from Chamaecyparis obtusa, assembly GCA_027943335.1. Taxonomy (NCBI): domain Eukaryota; kingdom Viridiplantae; phylum Streptophyta; class Pinopsida; order Cupressales; family Cupressaceae; genus Chamaecyparis; species Chamaecyparis obtusa. The sequence goes on from BSBK01009784.1 coordinate 351,459, forward strand.
ACAAAACCCCTGAAGAAGTTTGGTCTGGAAGAAAACCAAATCTGTCTCATTTACGTATTTTCGTCTCCACTGCTTATGTTCACACACCTAAACAGAAAAGGAAAAAGTTAGATCCTAAATCCACACCTCACATTTTTGTTGGCTATCAAGAAAATACTAAAGGTTATAGAGTTTATGATCCTCTTACTAATAAAGTTCAGATAGCTAGAGATGTTTGCATTGCTGAAAATGGTGTTCATGATTGCTCTCAAATTTTAGATTCTGATTTTAATCACAGCAATATTGTTCTTGTGGAGGACTAACCTCCTTCTAAAGTCTCTATTCCTAATGTTTTTTTTCCTTCTGTTTCTATTTCTAACAATCAGAATAGTGACAATGAACATAAAGATAGTAATAACACTAATAATGAGCACAAAGATAGTAATGATACTCCTCCTAATGATTTTGTTCCTACTAGTAGTAGTAGTGATGATGATGAGGATGGTAACAATTTATTTACTCCTCTTGGTACTATTTCTGTTAATTCTAGAAGAAATCCTAAATGGTTTAAGGATTTACTTAATGAAGGTGATGATTACATTGCTAGAACAGGTGGACTTAAACCTAGAAGGATAAATTACTGCAATTATGCTCTTATGTCTTCTTTATCTAATGCTAATGATCCTCAAACATTTGCTCAAGCTAAAAATCAACCTCATTGGCAAACTGCTATGCAAGAAGAATATGACTCTTTAATTTCTAATAATACTTGGGATTTAGTTACTTTACCTCCTGGTAAGAATTTAGTTTCTTGTAAATGGTTATATAAAACTAAATTAAACTCTAATAATGAAATCAGTAAATTTAAAGCTAGACTAGTTGCTAGAGGATTTTCTCAAATTGAAGGAATAGATTACAATGAAACCTTTGCTCCTGTTGCTAAAATGCCTACCATTAAAGTTGTTATTGCTTTAGCTGCTAAAATGAATTGGCCTATTCATCAAATGGATGTTAAAAGTGCTTTTTTAAATGGTGATCTGCATGAAGAAATCTATATGTCTCAACCCCCTGGTTTTATTCAACAAGGTAATAAACATTTAGTCTGCAAATTAAAGAATTCTATCTATGGTTTAAAATAGTCTCCTAGAGAATGGTATGCTAAAATTAATGCTTTCTTTATTTCCCAAGGTTTTGAAAGAAGTAAAAATGATCCTAACTTATATATCAAGCATAGTGAAGATAACATTATTATTATCATTCTGTATGTTGATGATTTAATTCTTACTTCCAGCTCTAACCATTTAATTTCTGATGTCAAATTTCAACTCAACCAAAAATTTCAAATGACAGACTTAGGATTACTACATTATTTCTTAGGAATGCAAATTTGGCAAACTTCTAATGGTATTTTTATATCTCAAAGTAAATATGCTAAAGATCTGTTAGATAGATTTCATATGACTGATGCTAATCCAGTTTCAATTCCATGTGACTTAGGAACTAAATTAATGATAGATATGGAATCTCCTTATATTGATGCTACTCCCTATAGAGAACTCGTAGGTAGTCTGATTTATTTAACTCTCACTAGACCTGATTTATCTTTTAGTGTTGGTTTAGTTTCCAGATTTATGTCAAAACCTCAACAGACTCATTTTAAAATTGCTAAAATAATATTATGTTATATTAAAGGTACTATTAACTTAGGTCTATTTTATGATGCTAATTCTAATTTCTCTTTAAAAGGTTTTATTGATTCAGATCTAGGTGGAGACCCCAATGATGGGAAATCTACTTTTGGATATTGTTTTTCTCTTGGTTCAAGTTCTATCTCTTGGAAAAGTAAAAAAGAGCAATCTGTGTCTTTATGTTCCACTGAAGTAGAATATAAAAGTTGTACTCATGCCTCTAAAGAAGCTCTATGGCTTAGAAGAATACTTGAAGATTTGGGTCTACCTCAACAAGAACCTACACCTTTGTATTGTGACAATCAAAGTGCAATAGCATTGGCAAAGAATCTAGTTTACCATGCAAAGTCAAAGCACATTTCTCTCCACCACCACTTCATTAGAGAACACATTGCAGATAACAAAATTTCCCTCATTCATTGCAAAGGAGAAGATCAAGTTGCTGATATTTTTACAAAGCCTCTTTCTAGAGAGAAATTTGAATTTCATTGTAATAATTTAGGGTTAATATCCCTTGATGTAATTACCCCAAGTAAAGATTAAAGGGGGGTGTTAGAATATGTAATCTTTCCTTGGTGAAATATTATAAACCAAGGTAGTTTAGTTTAGTTTATTTATTATGTAAGTAGGAGATTCCTATAGAATCCCTACATGAACACTTGTCCTCTTTTCCATGTGTGAGGACATAATATTTATTTGTAATTTCCTCTTATTCCTAGATTTCTCCTTAAGAGGAAATAGCACAAGTGGCTCACACACTTATGAATGTGGCTTACATGCACATGGGAGTTACTTTTTGAACTCCTTCACTTATCTCTACATATAGAGATATTTCTCCACACACTCATCAATCTCTTTCTCACAACTCTCTCAATTTCTCTTTCATAGTTCTATCATATTGTATTGAGCTAAGTGCTCATATTCTCTCTCTCTCTCTTTAGGCTTTTCATGCCTCATTCATAATTCACAAGGGGTTTTCTTAGCTTTCCCCTTTCAAATTCTTGTCTCCTCTTTACTTTGTTGGTGTATGCTCCTTGTTATTGTGCAAATTCATGGTATTGTTTCCTAACTCCTTGCTCTTGGATTAAACAATTTCCTATTTGTTCTTTATCATTTTTAACAGTTGCCTATCACAATAACGAAACCTATTGGGTACTCAATAATCTCTCCATTAGTGACTGTAGTTGTCAATTTCTTTTTGGCCTCAATACAATGAAAAAAAGTAATATGTTCCTTCTTCATTGTTCTCATATGCAATGACTGCATATACATGACCTGCATTTAGTAGGAGGCTATAAGTTAATACCAAAAGAAACATAAAGAACTAATAAATTGACCTTAAAATGTATAAAAGATGAGAAAATAATTTACCAATTAATAAATTAATAAATTACTTAGTTCAACTAGGTCAGATAAATGGTCAAAATCCATTGATGCTTCCATCTGGTTCAGTTGTAGTTCTTGAGGAAGTTGATATGCATCTAGGGTTTACAAAGGTCTACAAGACAATTGGTCGACCCACTCTTTTGATTCACATTCATCCCATAAAAAAATGCATACACGAAGAGAAAAAACATGGAATCTATCTAGTATAAATAACTAATGATGCTACATTTGAACTTCTAAGTGAATGCATGGCACTTGACCTTGTAAGTGTGCAACAATCTAAATAGTTTTCAATGTTATATTCATGTATTAACCAAAAATATCTAGAAACCATCTAGACTTACCTACATTACCTGGTCCCATCATAGAATTACACCATTGTACAATTGTTTCTCTGTCTATTAACACTACACCACCTTCATACTTCAATTCCTCTCTAGTAAGAGCTCTTTTCACACATGCTCCCTTACCATCATGCTCTCCTTTCCATGTCCTACCTCAGTGAAATTCCAAAAATGTTGCACACCACTTGTCACATGCATCCTAGTCAACCAATAGAATATCCTTGCATTCTTGAATTGTGAGGTGTAATTGTCTAACCATATTAAGTGATTGTTGTATCTTATACCTCTTTCCTTTAAATTGTCATAGAAAACTTTAAAGCATCCTTGCACAAACTCTAAGGAATGTGTACGATCATCACTGATATAGAAGTGATACTATCTTATAACCTTTCTATTCTCCTCTGTGCTATCATTTGCATGCATGAATACTATGTGTATGAAAATTGTAACTTCTGTGAGTGGTAATACATAGGTTGTACTTCATTTTGAGTTTTTAGTTATAATTTTGTGCAAAATCAATGACAAAGATACTAGTGTTAGGAATGGGAACACTAAGAGGGGGGGGGGGGGTGGGGTGAATCAATGTTCTATATATTATTACTTTTTTTGATATCTTGAATCTTAACTTTATTGCTTAAGTACTGAACTGAATATGAATGCAAGTAAGATAAACAACCACAACACAACACCAAATATGGTTACGGGGAAACCCAAATAGGTAAAAACACTGGTGGGAATTGACACCCACTAAGAACTGCACTAGTGTTTTATGATCCTTGTTAGAAGATCTTACAACCCTGTTAGGAGTTGATCTTTACAATGTATTTAGTATAGTGACCTGGTCAAGGGTCAGACCCTTTTAGGAGTCTTTTAAAATTAACCCTATTAGGGGTGAGGACACACTATCTGAGAGTTCATTGCTCAAAGGAGTGAAGGTTGCAACCTTTTGGATAACAAATACATACTATATCTACAAATGGTGAACTACTGTTGTGACACTACTTGTCTGATCAGTTCCTTTGGTGCGCTGATGCTTTAACCTCTTGTAAAGCTCTACAACATTCTAACTTTTCTTCTCATACTTCTACTGTGCGGCTCTCAACTCTATTTCTCATACCATGCTCAAATACAAAGGCACATGTCTTATTTATATGCGCAAACAAAACTATTCATCAAGTCGGCCTATAACTAATTACATACAACACTTCCAAATAAATTGGCTCAAGTGTGTTTACATACAATGATATTAACATGTCTATAAACTAAATACAATAGGTGCATATTCTTTACAAAAGAATATTATATACGCTAACCAAAATACCAACAGTCGACTCGATGCTCTGTTCTGTTCTGCCGCTCACTGTCTGTGACACTTCATCTTGCTGTAACTTCTTCATACTAACTCATATAATTATGTGCTCTTAGAATTAGTGTGATTACATACTCAGAAGCTTATCTTCAAGGGTGTATGCCATAACTTGGTCATACACACATGCACTGATGCTCTGTTCATCTGGTGCTCTGCTAACTACCCAATCTTCCATACTTAACCAATTTTGATCTTATGAGTAAATGTGCTGACTCCAAAACTCCATATGACTTTGTTGCCATAATGACAACACATAATTAAAGTCATATACAACATTAAAGTCAACTTTCCAAAAATCTCCCCCTTTGTCATTAATGGAAAAAAAGGAATATGGCAGAGTTACTAATTGTATCTTACAAAAACTTTCTAACATATATTCTATCTTATATCTTCCTTATACTATATAATTTACTCCCTTTTCACATCATATATACTGCTCCATATTCTCCCTTAATATATACTCTACTCCCCCTTTGACATTAATGACAAAAGGTGCTAAAAATGTATCTACAATTACTTACAAAGTGAGTACATCTGGATATGCAATCTTCAAGTTCTAGATCTCTTGCTGCCAAAATGCTGTCAATGCATTTATAGTCTGAAGATGGGCACACAAAGCATAGGTCAAATTCTCCATCTTTTCCAAATTTGAACTTAGACCTTGATCATATGTCACCATTGTGGCATCAATTTCCTTGATATTCTGATTCAGCACATCCAAAGAGGGCGCAAGTGCATTTCTTAACTGAGTTTTCCTTGCCCTTATTTTGGCCATTTCTTTTTCTCCTTTCTCAATTTTGTCTAACTGACCTTGATAGAAATTGTTTCACATGTTTACATCTTTGGAGGGATCTTCTACTAATTTCCTTACTGCCTCCATCATTGATTCAGCTTCCTAAATTTTCTTTGAGAGGTCTGTAGTTAATTTGTCCTTGTCCATACCGTCAGCTATGATTTTTCTTCCTTTAGCTTCTAACTCCTTCAACAAGGCTTGACCAACTTTTAAAGAGCTAAGGTCAAGTGTGAAGTTTCCTATTAATTCACTTAGCCTCTTCTTGAGATACTTTTCTTCAGCAACCTTGGCTGCTGATTCTTCTAGGCAAGAGAAGTTTTCCTTGAAACTTGTCAGGATGGTATTGATATCATCCACTGAATGAACTTTTGTGACTTTCTTTTCCTCTGGCAGTAGACTGTTGAGAATGTTGACTGACTCAACAAATAAGGGATTTATCATCACTTTCTTTTCCTTTTCCTTTTCCATTTCTAGTACACTGATCTTGATAAGGTCTTCTTCTCCCCATGAGTCTAGAATTGTTGTGTCAGGAGTCAAACTTGACAACAATGATATTGAGGGCTTGGGAGTGAGAGGTGTACTGTCCATGATTTCAGTCTTAATCTTCACTGGCATTCCAATAGATGGATCTTTTTTAGGTCCATCTTCCTTTTCTTTTTCTTTCTCCTTGTCTTCTTCTTGTCCAGTAATGTCTTCAATGTGGACTTCTTCTTGTTGCTTTAGTGAATTATCAGTGCATAGAAATTTTACTTCTTGTGTGCTCACAAATGCTTCCTCAAATTTATCCAAGTCTTTATCTGTGGCCACCATTGATATCTCCACATTATCAATCATGATTGTATCATCTTTTGTTCCATTCATAGGCGCATAATCCTATGGACCTGTTATAGGTACATTTGGGATCTTAGTTGCTTTTACTCACTCAAAGGGTACTTGAGTTGTGGGCACAGATGATGGATTCATGCGTTGTTCCAAAAATACATTTTCAAAGGCTTTCTCAGTCTCCTTTGCAACTAACTTATAGTCCTTGTTCATGATGTGCAGAGTTCTCATCTTGGTTCTGAGGTGTAGCTTCACCAAATTCAACAACAATGCTTTCTCCTCAATTGAGCACACTAGTAAGTTATCATCTAGTGTTTTTTCTCTTATTCTAATGTCTTCTTCACTAGCTTGTCTTTTCAATGAGTCCAAGATGTCCCAAACTTTTTTTGGAATGACCATCTTTAGTTCTAGAACACTCTTCTTAAATTTGATCATATGCTTGATCAACATATCATGAATCTCAAATTTGTCAATCTCATGATATCTATCATAAAACTTGGCTATTTGATTAATTCTTCCTTCATCTACTATTCTTGATCTTAATACTTGTAGATTTGGTAGGAATCCTACCTCAGGAGGTGGTTGCACATTTCTTCCTTGGCTTCTTGTGGATCTAGAAGATGGATGGCTTGTGACTTCCTGCTTCTTCCTCTTGGGCATCTTACTTGACTCAAGAGATGCTTGAGTGGACTCTAGATCAATAGTCTCCATGGGTGTAGGAGTGTTATCATTACTTTTACTTTTCTTTTCCTTGGGGTCATTAGAATTTTATATTTTGACTTCAGATGTGGGTGCGCTCTCAATTTGCATTGCTATCTTGGCTTCTCTAGCTTTATCCAAGTTAGCTTGAGTGACACCATGAATTTTTAGAATCTCTGATGTAATCTTAGATGCTTTTCTTTTTGTTGCTACACTGTTAAGGACTAAATCAACCTGTCTAGTCTTTTCTTCATAAGTACCCCATCTAGGTTCATTAGGGTCTTTGGGTGTAGATAATAGAATTTGTGCATAAGATTCTAAAATATGTTCTTCCACTTCATAACCAAGTGGATCGATCCACTTGGTTCTAGGTTCCACTGCTTCCATGCATGTGATGTATGTCTCTACCATGAAAAAAATACTATCCTTATACTTCTCTACAATACTTTCAAGTATCCTATACCTCCTCTGCATCTTTATTCTGAATGTTTTGATTTCCAACTCTATGTAGTCTTTTAGGGTTCTCTTTGATGATGCCTTGAAAGAAATCTGAGGCATTGTGGGTAGACTCTTGTCTAGGTAGAGATCTAATACTTTCCCAAAAATATGAAAATACATGTAGATTATCAGTGACCCAAACCTAAATATCTTACTTTTATCATGCTTGATAGCTCTTATATTGTCCATCAATTATGTGTGCAAGATCTCACACAAGTTGAATTCACCATTTTTTTTTCACAATCCTGATGGCTGCTATAATAGTGGCTACGAACACACTATTAACCTTGTTAGCATGTTGGAACTTGTATCCAAGTATCATATACATCAGTTTGATGTCTTTCTCTTCTATAGGTTCAACTATCATTCCGCGCTTGTCGCTGCGGGACCTACAAGCCTGCTCAACCAATTTCTTGACATCCTTTCCTACAGGAAGAATGGCACCTATCTTGGGTAATCTTGTTATCTCATGAATGAGATTAGTGGTTATTCTTACTGGGACTTCTCCTATCCAGAATAGATCATCATGAATTCTTCTCAAAATAATCTTAATCCATTCAGATTCGTAAAACTCATAAGCAGTCGTATATTCAATAATAGGGTTGTCTTCTAGGTGCGCGAACTCATCTAGGAATGTTTTGTCTAGTTTCATCATGGTTTCCATGTGTGACCTAATCCTATCCAATCCAATTAGTTCCTTCTTATAGTAAATATATGCGCGTATATCCTCTACGTGCATTACTCCTATTGGGGTTTTAGAAAATGCTCCTTCCAAATCATCTAGGATAGACTTGAATGGATGCTTCTTAAAGACATATCTCTTTCTTTCAACAACATCGAAAACAAATGGAGTAGCTATAACTTACTTGTTTTATCACTTCAAATCAGTTTTCGAGGGTTTCTTGAAACATCGCAATTGAACTAGGGTTCGACAACAAACTTTACTTCCTTTTGCTGATAATCCAACTACAATTCTTCACAACTCCACTGCTTGAACTCCTGTGATCTCCAAAGGCTCGAACTTGAATGTAAATGTGCAAATAAAGGAACTTTGTTGACTATAAAAATAACTTTCTGCCATTAATGCTTGCTGCGTAAACACAAAATCCTACAAAGAATTCCAATCTTCCTTTCTGCTATCGATTAGGAAGTGCGCTCTTGCATACCGCATCAACTAGTATCCAAATAGTTATAACCAAAGGTGCATACTCTAAAGGTGAGTATACTAGCCGCCCAGGGGTCTAGAGCTAATCTAGCTCCCCTTATGACCATGAAGGTCATTTAACCATAAATAGGAGGTGTTTCCATTGCGGATGCATCCTCAACTATTTCACCAACATTATCTATCTTTTCTTCCTTCCAAATCATGCTCACATCTTCTGTAGCTTTCACAAACTTGACTTGTCCTGCTTCATCCAATATTAATCCTTCAGACTTTTTAGGGCTTTCCTATCTTTGCACTTTTGATCTGCAAAAATTTGAGATATGTCCAGCCTTGTTACAAGAGTGACAAATAATTGGAGGCCTTATATTCCTCAACGCATTGATGTGAGTTACCATTCTACACTATCTAGCTGTATGACCATTATAATTACATATCTAACATGTACTATTCTGAGGACTTCTTACATGCTGTTGTGGATGACTTCTCTGATTTTGTTGATTCTAATTTCTTTTATTTGATTTACAATTCATAGCTCTATGACCAAACTTATTGCATGTGTAATAATAACCATTGAAGGGTCTTACCTCTTTACAATCTCTTGCTATATGATCATGTTTGTTACAGGCATAACAAGTTTTTTTATAGGCTTGCGCTCATCTTTAGATGGTTCTTCTTGAGCTTTAGTATGATTATTAGTCTTCTTGTCTTCTGTAGGTTCTTCAGGAGATTTCATTCTATCTCGCATAACATCAATCTGAACTTGGGCTTCATTATATCCAATACCAGTGGTATATCCTTTTAGCTTCTGAGCATACAACCGTGACTTTATTAGATCCTTGCTTGTGTGTAATTTGTTAATATGATTCTTTGCTTCAGTCAATTCAAATTCTATTTACTTCTTGATGTTTTCTAACTCCAAGATTTTCATGTTTTCTTGTCTCAGTTCTTCATCTAACTGCTTGTTTTCTTTGACCTATTCTTCATAGGATTCTTGATTGTTACATAGATTTTCATCAACTCTTCAATCTGATCCTTTAGAGATGTGTTTTCTTCATTCAAAATTTTGATCATTATCCCTAAGTCACTTATAGAGCAATATTTCAAATCCTTTTTCAATTTCTTGATGAATGCTTGAGAACCACTAACCTTTAGTTTCAGTTCTTCAATTTCTTTCTCAGATCTGTCAAGGTCTTCAAGAGCTGCTTCAAGATTCTTCTTCAAATGTTTCACTTCTCCTATATCCATGATCTCCTCTAGTGGTTAAACTTTTCTTCAGAAGACCAAAGCTCTGATACCAATTCTTAGGAATGGGAACACTGAGAGGGGGGTGGGGGGTGAATCAATGTTCTATATATTATTACTTTTTCTGATATCTTGAATCTTAACTTTATTTCTTAAGTACTGAATTGAATATCAATGTAAGTAAGATAAAAAAGCACAACACATAACACCAAGTATGATTATGGGGAAACCTAAATAGGTAAAAACCCCATTGGGAATTGACACCCACTAAGAACTGCACTAGTGTTTTATGATCCTTGTTAGAAGATCTTACAACCCTGTTAGGAGTTGATCTTTACAATGTATTTAGTATAGTGACCTGGTCAAGGGTCAGACCCTGTTAGAAGTCTTTTACAATTAACCCTATTAGGGGTGAGGATGCACTATCTGAGAGCTCACTGCTTAAAGGAGTGAAGGCTAGAACCTTCTGGATAACAAATACACACTATATCTACAAATGGTGAACTGCTGTTGTGACATTTCTTGTCTGATCAGTTCCTTTGGTGCACTGATGCTTTAACCTCTTGTAAAGATCTACAAAATTCTAACTATTCTTCACATACTTCTTCTCTTCTTTGCTCAACTCTATTTCTCATATGATGCTCAAATACAAAGGCACATGTCTTATTTATATGCGCAAACAAAACTATTCATCAAGTCGGCCTATAACTAATTATATACAATGCTTCCAAATGAATTGGCTCAAGCGTGTTTACATATAATGATATTAACATGTCTATAACCTAAATATAATAGGAGCATAGCCTTTACAAAAGAATATTATATACACTAACCAAAATACCAACAGTCGGCTCCATGCTCTATTCTGTTCTGCTACTCACTATCTGTGTCACTTCATCTAGTTGTAACTTCTTCATACTAACTCATATAATCATTCTCTCTTAGACTTAGCATTGATTACATACTCAGAAGCTTATCTTCAAGGCCGCATGCCATAACTCGATCATACACATGTGTGTTGATGCTCTATTCATCTGGTGCTCTGCTAACTGTCCAG
>BSBK01009784.1:367500-376839 GCA_027943335.1 Chamaecyparis obtusa
TGAACATGAGTCTACTACTTATATTTAGAATCTTGTAAAATTTTTTTATCATTTTTTTGTGTTTAAGGTGGTCAGACATACACCTACTTCTTATTTTTTCTTGAAATTTTCGTACTAGTACATTGAAATTTCAAATTTTCAACATATAGAATAATTATTTTTCCAAAAATGCTTAGTATCTTAGAAACTAAATTCAATTTTCTACAGATTCTTTTCTTACATATTTTTGATATAATATTTATAACTTGTTCAATTTTTTATGTCAACTTGCCTAAACCTAATTTTCTGAATTTTCATTGCCACTTAAGGGCCTAATTTGGCATACCATGATCCTACAAAAGTACTTTAAACAAAATCGCACACTAATGCTAAACTAAATTGAACCTGTGCCAATTAACTAAATAAATCTTAAAATAAAATTAAACCCCAACTCTACTAATAAGGTAAATTGAAATATTATTGTGAACTTCATTAGACACTACCTCAAATATTAAGCCAAGTTAACACATAACACTAGACCCGATTAACCACTATACTTAATTGAACCAAAATCCTATAGAAAATTTAAATAAAACCATAAACCTAGCCATACAAACAAATCATTACAAACCCTAACCAAAATTAAACACAATGAAAAATTAAAGTCAATTGAACCCTAAAAATCAAAATCAAACCAGATAAACCTAATTAAACCCTACCTCATACCAAATTAAATACTAACTTTGAATATAATTGAAAAATAGTACAAATGGAGTCCTAACCATAAACCTAATTAATTTATGCTATATAAACAAAGCTTAACTCTAACCCTAACAGTAAATGAAATTGAACTCTAATCCTAACATTGTACCCGATTGAACCCTCGCCCTAATAGTACACTAAAATGAATCCTTTCTCTAGACTTAACTAAACAAATAAACATAACCCTTGGAAGCTAAATTATATTGAACCCAAACCCTGACTAAACCAAATTAAATTAAGCTATAACACTATATTAAACATTAAACACAACCCTAAACTAAACATGACAACTCAATTCTAATACTAAACCAAATTACACCCTATAACTAGGACAAATTAACCCTAAACATATTTGAGCATTGAACCAAATCAAACTCTAACAATAAGAATACATTAAACCCAATTACTCTTAGGTAGAAAACCAACAAAATGTTTTTCCTAATAGAAAACTATATTGAATCCCAATCCTAGATAGAATGAAACACTAGATACCAAGTTCATCCTCCATTCTTTAGAAAATTGGCACCATTCGTTAAACCCTATCGACATAACACAACAAATTAGCTTCCTTTGTTAAATTAATTTTTTTAAATCATATTTAACCCTGATTCAACAAAATAAATGATTACTATAAATGAAATTGACTCGCAAATCAAATTTATTTCTGTAATCACCCAAATATGGTTTGGTAAACCTTGTGCTACACTCTAACATTAAACATTAAAAATACTAGACCTTATCTTATGTTCAATCAATCTTACGTATTGATTTAATATCTTATCTCTTGATCAAATCATTATCTAATCATTTATTTGATGATATCCTAAAGTTTGACCACTTTATCCTAAGTCTTATTTGATTAAAAGAACATGTCCCCTTTTAATTAAATAAAACCCACTTTATCCTATGTGTGCACATGAAAAATAAATTTCTTAATTTGAAAAAAAGAGAGAAAGACAAAAGTGGAATCTCTTTTGCCTCTTAATCTCTACCACTCATTTCTACCTAACCATTCTCATCCACTTGATCTTGCCTCTTGAGAATCTTGTGCCCTAAAGTCAAAATAGGGTTTATTTTTCCACCCTTGGATTTTGCCTCTTAATCTTGACCATCCATTTATTTATAAATTCTATAAAAGGAGGCTCTTTCCTCACTCTTGCATACTACGAGCATTCATGCTAGTGTTATGCTAGCATTTTTCTTTCTAAGATCATTCTAGTTTATCTTGCATTTTAGCTTAGCATTTTCTTATTGCATTTTACCTTAAATCACATAGCTTAATTAAGAGGCATTGTAATCTTGTTAGATTATATTTTCTTTCTTGTTCTTGTATTTTCATTCTAGCTTAGATCTTGCACCTCGTTTAGATCTTTCATGCTTGCATCTTCATTTTCAATCTTCCATTCTATGGTGCACCTTGCAAGGGTTTCTTATTGAGGTTCATTTGAGAGCCACTATCCATAATGTTTATATTCTTACATGTCATAGATAGGAAGCTATAAGCTACCTCTTGGGATATTCTCTTCATGGATTCTCTCAAGAAAAATTGTTTATAGAAGTGTTTCACCTTTCGATTACACATTTTTGGGACCCACCGTGGGGTAGATATGCATTTTTAGCTCCATTTATTGCATTTTCATATTTTTGTTGTCGCAGGTTTGTAACTCTATTTTGTAGGCCTAGAAAGTCGCACAACATTCCATATTATACCTGGGTGACATTTCTTAATACTACCATGTGAAATTTTTTATTTTCTAGAATTTCGTCATGCTTCTTTATGAAGTGTCATACTGCTTCTTTATGAAATATCATCTTGCCTTTATGAGGTATGTCGTACTGCATTAAAATTTTGTATGACTTCTTTATGGTATATCGTACAAATTTTTGACAAATTGTGAAATATCGCCCAGTTTTGATTTCTTTCACAGTCCAAGTTTTTAGCTGAATTCTCCAATTGTTTTGGATTTTTTAGGTTTCTTAACAATATCTAACAAGTGGTTTTGTAGGGATATTGATCTCATTTGCATGATATTTTATGCTCTAACTTGTGATTTTTTAGGAATTGCTTGTCAAAGAAGTTGCATTGACAAAAAGAAAAAAACTACTAACTTGTGGTTTTGTAGGTTTCCCTGGGAGATACAAATAAACATTGTTCTTGCATATACATATGATTTTCTAGGCACCTAGCTTAATTAGAAGATTTCTTTTCTTGTGATTATTTTAGTAGTAGGAGAGTATGCTCTTCACTTCCTAGAGGATGAATTAGAAATCTAGACCTACTTGATTGGTTTCTTGTGAAAGAAATCGTGGTAAATGAGCAAGTGTTTGATGTGCTTGGGAGAAACTATGGAGTAGGAGAGTATGTTCTTTTCCTCATAGAAAATAAAAAATCTAGGCCTTCACTAGCTATCCATTTATTTTCTTGCATTTACCTTTAGAGGGCCTGCCAAGAGAGCAATCTTTTGGGAACTACCCAAGTGGGGAACAAGAAAAGCCAGCTACTCCACCCCACTATAATCAAAAGATTCTTTCAATCCAAAGAGAGAGAAGACTTGGTTTCTTCCTTGTAGGGCTAAAAGGTCTTAATTCCATTTGCAGAACTACGAGGGTGGTCATGAATGAAGGCCCTTACTAAACATGTTGGGACTTAGAAGCTATCCTTTTTGGCTATTTTCTTTCCTCTGTGCAAGGATTGATCTAAGTGGATTACCCATATCAACCCAAGACAGTCACCATATGTATTCCCTTGGATGCAAATCCATGACAAAGCCAACATCATTTTGTGTGAGGCGAAGGGGTACCAAGTTGTGGGCAAAGGTTGGAACACTTTCCTTTTGACCTTAGGTAGTTTTGCTTGATGTTCTTTCTTGTGCTTAGATGCATGGAGACTATTGTGAACATACACTTATACACTTTAACTTGTTAGACTTCCAAATTCTTGTATCCCCAAAGTTTCTTTGTCCTTTGGTGGATTGTTTGAAGACTACTCTATGTGTCACACTGTTTGCTTACTTGCAAACATTCAAACTTGATTTAGGGACACTCATTGATCAATGATTCATGGCTTTGGTGGATGTCCATATTAAAAAATTTCTAAAAATTTCTAAAAATTTTCAAAATCTTTTACCCCAACTTGGTAGGACCATAACTTTTGACTCGATGCTCAGAATTGCAAACTGTTTTCATCGTTGGAAAGATAACCAAAATCTCTATTTTTGTCTCAAAAATTTTGTGCCCATGGCAACCCCATTTTTGAGACTGATGACAGTTTCAACCCCCAGAAATGAGTAGAAGGCCTTCAAAAATGCAAATTACCAAAACATCAAAAATACCAAAAAAAATATAAAAAATTTGCATTTTTTATTTTTCTAAAAAATGATCATACATGCTAATGGCTTTCTTGGCACATAAAATTCAAAGTCCTTGCTAATGATTTGATCTCTCTTTGTTCATGTTCTAAGATCTTCAAAGTGCTCTAGCCTTGTCTCAAATATCTTACTCTAACTTTTTTACAAGTTCCACTCAATTGGCATTCATGCCTCATTCTTGGTACCTTGTACTTAGTTCTCTTGGCTACACTATCTACCTACTATATCTATCTACTTATCTTTGAGACAAAAGATATCATCACCTTGATCCTCTTACATTGGCTTAGTAATCTTATTACTATCAATTTCTCAATCCTCTCTCTCATAAATGAAAACAAGTGGACTAGATCCTATGAATATAACAATAAGGAAGAATATATTCTTATGGCATACTTATCTGAGAAAGTTTGATCTTTGAAAGATGAACTTCAAGACTTGAAGAAAGAAAAAGATACATCCTCTAACCAACACTCTTTGAGATCAGTCTATCCTTTATCTTCATCTTCTTCAAGAAAGGCCACATCACATTCTCACATCAACTCTATCTTTGAGCAATGCCAATCTTCTAATAGACCTATCTTTGACCAAGAAAAATCTAATCATACCTTAGAAAGAGTTTTTAACCCTTTGCGAGAATCTTATGAATCAACATTGAAAAGACTTCTACAAAACAATCTCATCACGTTACCTCCAGTTACCTTAAAGTGAATTTCACGCATGAACCTGTACTATGTGTATCATCAAAATAATGAACATATGACTTCACATTGCATGGATTTGAAACATAAAATCTAAAATCTCATTGATGATGGCATAATTAGTGTTGAAGATCCTAATGAATTATCTAATAAAGATACTACTCTCAAGCTTGATAAAAATCATGAACCCATGTCTAGTAATGGTTCTCATGCTACATCTACCTCTTCCACTATTCTTTCATCTCCTAAAAATGAAAATCCATCCAAAATCCCTATATTGAACAAAGAACTTAATGTTTTTCATGCTACCTATGCATACCCTCAATGGCTACCTCTAAAAGAGATCCAAGATAATTTACATCTTTCTACAAGCCTCTTCCATGATTCAAAGGTCATAGACCCCAAGATTACTTGTGCTTCAACACCTATCATACCTATCCCGAATGTTCCTTCATCAAATCTTCATGAACCCCTCGCACATACCCAAACTCCTACCTTGTCCCTAGAAGTGGTTCCATGTAGAGTGAGAAATATTGATAATGAATAGGAAAATCAACATATGTAGAGTGAGAAGAATGGATAAGGCTTTGGTCTTTACTTATACCAATAGGCTCATGAGTAGCTTTGATAGGAGCAACTATTCATTATACCACATGTACCTCTGTGGTTCATACATAATACCTCTCACTTCTAGTTTGTCATCCACTTCTCCCATCATACCTAAAGATCAACAAAGACATGAATCCTTGAGAAATTTTTATATATCCACCCATCTAAACCTGTCATATGAGCCTCATTCATCCATAATTCCCAAGTCCTTTGGGAGCAATTTGGATGTGCAACATAAGAATAAGAAATACAAGAATCTAGTTAAATATGAAGATCACTATGTTCTATCTAATCGACATGTGACTACAAATAAAAAAGAAATATCCAAAAGACCATAGAGGTCCTTAAAGAAAAGAAGAACATCAAAGAAAAAATGGTCTTGATCAAAATGATGAACGAAAAAATGCAAGATTTGTTAACATAGGTCTCTTGGCATGACCACTCTTTTGGACCATATCCTCTCATAGCACCAGGTCATTATCTTACATGCTACCCAACACTACTTCATGAGCCTACATTGCTATATTTTCTCTTTCCCTAGCTTGGGTACTCTTGAGGAGACTATCCCTAAAGGTTGCGTTTACCCATTTTACCTCATCCATCATGATCTTTCTCTTTCATCCATCAACTTGTTGGTGCAGGAGCACCTAGGGTATTTAGACTACCCTATTCTCAATTTTGGCTTGTAAGTGACCTTGGCCAATTCATTGTTTAATAAGGGCTAAATAAGAGTACAAAGTGTGTTTGACTATTCTAGGAAGTCCTTAAGATGTGTGGGCAAGTATTTTCCAAAGTCTACTTAGGACTTGTCTAGTTTTTGGTCTTCTTTGTAAATGTTGCTAACTTAGTCTCTAAGTGGTCAAAGATCAAGTTGACCTCCCAATATGTGGGAATGAAGAAGGAAAAAGGTTAAATAAGTCTAGTTATACCCTTGCGATAAATTTAGACTCATTAGACTGATCTAAGGGAAGATGGCAACAAAAGTTGTCATGGCAAGATTCAACCAGTTTGTCCAAAGGCATAAGAAATTAGTTAGGGGATAGTTTGGGAAGTTTAGCTCTAAATATGAACCTATTTAAGACCATTTCTGACTAGTGTTAAAGGTTGACATCATTGTATAGTCATTTTAGACAAGTTTAATAAATTGGTTTTCTCTGCAATCCAGGAACAGTGAAAAGAACTCAATCATCCAAGTGAACCATGGATTGATTTGAGAAAGATATTTGCATGTTTTATTTGTATTTTTAAATTTTAAGTTAGAGCTTTTGTTTTACTATTTTCAAATAAAACTTTCCTCTGTAATCAATTCACTAGTCCATATAGGGTTGAGAGTCCAAAAATGGCTCTAGCATGAGTTCCACTGGTGGGTTCTGTATGGCCTTGTTGAATATGCTAGGGAAATGTACATAATTTATCAATATGGAATCTTGTATTCAGATTTGCAGGTTACCTACTTTTGGCATCAAGCCCTACACGAGTCACAATGAACCCGACTAGGAGGCTTGAAAGTTGCAGACAAGCTGAGATGGAATGCTTTAAGTATTGGTAAACACAATCCAAGGCCATGGTAGTGAAGAACATAGATCAAAGAGTTAGGGTAATGGAGGATAAGAGGTGGTAAAGATTTTGAAGTGATTTTTGAGATCAATTTTCCATTATAACTAGGAAAAGCTTGTAGCCCTTAAAAATAGGCCTAAATATAGAAAGGAGGGGTACAGACACATTGAGGCTTGGGAACCCTAAAAATCCTTGAGGTATTTGATAAGGGTATCAAGAATACAAGTTTGTTTGGGACCTTACATGGAAATTTGCAAAGCTATTTCCCGAGAGGAGTGTGAGGAGACCTAATTAGGCCTAAAAAATCTACTAGCCCTTTTTGGCTAAATTTGAAGAGATTGACTAATAACCTTAGAAGATTGGAAACACAATCATCTCAAAACCAATGAAAGTGAACAATTAGGAGGCCTTTCGTATAATTTGCAAAAGAATCAAGTTTGGTGGTGTATGAAGATGGAAAGTTTAGAGAGTTGAGTCCATGAAGGGTGTATGGAGATAGATTTGGGTTTGCACTTGGTAGAGAGGTCTTGGTGTGAGGAGTGATTGAGGGAAGAGTTTCTCTAGTGTAGGGTCTTGGTAGAACCATAGATAGGTGAAAAGGAAGACCTAGAAGTGGTCCTAAAGGGTTAGGAATTGTTGTTAAGAGACCTCCCTACCACTTGCTAACCCATTTATTATTTCCTATACCTTGCTAGACATTGGGGGAAAACTAATGTGATCTTGCTTGAGAACTGGTAATCTCTAAAAAATCTTAAAAATCATATAATGTCCTGAAAAAATCTTAAAAATCATAAAATATCTTGAAAAAATCCTAAAAATTGATATATGATCTTGAAAAAAGTCTTAAAAATCTAAAAATTCTAAAAATCATAAAATCTAAAAAAATCATACAAAATTATTATCTTGCTTTACCACTTGATCAATCTCTTGAGCTTAATCTAAGTCATTTGATCAGTCCCTTCCTTATGGACAATCTTATCACTCACACATTACCTTGGTGTTTCTCAACACCTTAATCCTACAATGTTTCTTAACAGTACCAATCTGGACATCGATGTGTTTCTCAACACATATTGGATCTTGTACTATCTATCACACACTTACACTTTTACACTAGCACAAAGGTGTTCCTTAACACCCAACACACCTTACTCCTAGAAAAATGAAATGACTGAGACATGTGGTGACTTATCTTGCTTTGAGTGTTGATTGATTCATGATTTTCACTAAGTGTTCCCTCCTTAGTCTCTCCATGATGTTTCTACTAGAGGACTGGGGGCATGGGGCACATTTTATTTGATTTCTTCCTGTGGATATTACTTTAACAATCCTTGTGTCTCTTGCTTTGTTCCCTTGGACACTGGAGAGACTTAAGGCTATACCCTTTACTGTTACATTGTGTTTACTTATGCAAGACTATACTCATGGTTATCTTGGTGCTTATGCCTTGATACTGGTATAATATTGCAAAATTAACTTGGAAACCATGTTCAAGTCATCTTGACACTTATGTCTTGATGCTTACATATTTTTTGTACATCCTATTTGATATAGATCATATTCATATCTCCATAATTGCCTTTGCACTAGTGTTGGTTGTATGATCTTGCGATGTCCCTTAATAAGGATCGATGATAAAAAAAAGGACCTATCTAGCTAACCCTTGCAAATTGCACCTTGCATTTTCATGGTAGCTTGCATTCCTTAGGTGCATTCTTAGTTGCATTTGAGTTTGGAGAGAGTCTCCTTCATCACTATTGGATAAATCGGTCAGATGTGCTTGGTCATGTATCTCCTTTCTTCTTCTATCTCGATCATATCTTTTTCATCTCCTCTATCTTTCATCCTCTCGCCCTTTCGTGTCATCACAAGGGGTTAACCATCTCATCATATCTAATCTACCCTTAGATAGCATTTTGACCCAAATTTTCAAAGTCTCAGATTTTTGAAAAAATTGCACCCTTACCTAATTTCAATGTTTTGGATCTATTTTCGGGATCAAAATTGATATTCAGCTTCATCTTGACTATAAAAATTGCACTTTAAAATTATTTCCTTCTATGGGCAATTGACTGACCCTTTGAGGCTAATTTCTCTGATTTTTTGAGGCAATCACCATTTCTCTCTCTTTCATCATCATCTGATCTCCTTTCTTACGATCTTGACCTAACATTACTGCTATCTCTTCTCTGTCAACTTTATTCAAACTGGGGCAAATTCTCATCACTTGGTGGTCAAACTTGGTCTTGTGCGCTTAATTGATCATCTAAAACCTTATCTTATCTTGATTTGATTAAATCTATCTATCTCATTTCTGCATATCCTCTACCTTATTTTGATTTTGATCTCGGGGGGCAAGAATAATC